>BSBK01001960.1:817500-1372500 GCA_027943335.1 Chamaecyparis obtusa
ATAGTCAATTTATAAAAACTGGTCTATTTTGATAAAAATGGGTCTCTAGGGCACAAATGAAGAGATTTTTCTAAAATTTTTACATTTTTGGAAAGCTCTCTATTTTCTAGTAGGTGTCTCTATTCTAAATTTTTATTTTTGTGGCCAAAATCATATCAAAAAAATTAGATCTTGTTGACTAGGTCAAATGCAGCCAAAAAAAAAAAAAAAAGTTTTGTGATGGGTATGCACTTATTTTTTTACATGGTTCAATGAATGATATGAGTTGTCATTTGGGTTAATTGCTAGTTATTATTGCTGATAATAATTGATTTTTAGAGCTAACCCTATAGTTTTTATAAGTTGAATATATGTTGCATATCTTGTTTGCTTGTTTGCTTGTTGGAGAGTTCGTCACTTGCTTGCATGGAAAAGCTCAACAAGAATTGCTAAAAATTAGGTAAAATCTACTAAGCGTGTTGCAAGGATCTCAGGTATTCCACTTGTGCTAATCCACTGGCCTCTCAGTCCACCTCATGGTTGCAATCTCAGTGCCATAAAGGGGAGGGATCAACAAGAAAGAAGCGTTAAGTGTTCCACTTGACAACCCTTTTGTGCTTTTAGGAACTCACTTGTTTTCTAAGTTGGGGACTTATTTTTAGCTTGTGTGAGGTGTTAAGTGTTCCACCTTGTAGACTCATCTCATATTTTCTTTAAGCGTTAAGTGTTTCTCTTTCTACTTTTTGGGTACTTTTGGTAGATTTGCTTTTGGAAACATACATCTGTGCTCACATAGTAATTAGGCCCTATGAACACTATTCGTGACTCTTGAGAGATTGGATTCCCAGTGAAATCTTTCTTGATGATAGAATCCTTGTAGGTAGGGAGGATACTTAGTGTGTTTCACATTCAACTCGGTCAGTGCATCTTCTCTTATTGATCGATACATTCTCTCCCAGGAGAGGTTGATAGATCACGTGGGGTTGACATCACGAGCTTTGGTGAATCAAAATTGGTTAGTGCATCTTCCCTTATTGATTGATACATTCTCTCTCTGAAGGGGTTGATAGATCACGTGGGGTTGATATCATAGACCTTGGTGAGACAAACTTTGTCTTAGCATGTCAGATTAATCTGCTTGCTTTGTTTGGGTTAAAAGTGAAGAGGCATCAAAACCTTGGATCTGGAACCAAGTCCCCTTGTGGTATACTATTGTGAGTCATCTTTAGAGAGGGTTAACCATAGTGGACAATCCTTTCACAGGGCAAACTGCATTAACGGAACCTCAAGTGGTAATAGTCATTTTTGCTGTGGTAGTGACAACCGCTATATAAATATCCTTGTGGAAGAAATCTCCATGGATATGGTTCATTGTTGGGTTGTCAGATCTCCCTAGCAGCTCCTGAAGATTAAGTTCTCAGATTGTGTCAAAACTCTGGTGCACCGGGATTGGAGTTCACCCCTTTGGATCATAAAAGTTGCAGAGTCAAACCATTACTAAAAACCCTAGCGAGGCCAAATTTTCATTTTATAGGGTATATGTGCGTTATTGTAAAACATTTTTAGAACATACACAATTAGCACTTCTGAAGATTAGAACGAATAAGTCACTTGATTGTTCATGTGCAAGGTTGCTTTTGCCCTTGTTCATTATTTTCAGACATACTTGAAATCACTTGCTTGCTATTTTCTATGCTTGTTTATCTATTTGGTTACTGAAAATGAACAAATCTGTTACAATCCTCAAATCTAGACATTAAAATTTGCTAACAATTCAAATTTAAAAACTCAAAATTTGCAAAATCTGAAGTAAAATCCTTTTCTGGAGTCAAAAGTCATCTCAGGAGGTCAGAAAGTCATACAAGTTTCCATCAAGTGTCATTTCATTACAACCCATATGTCGTATGATTGAGTACCCAGTGTCATACGAGTTTCCATGCCAGTACATTCTCAAAGTCAAAATCTTGCAACTATCGTATGAGATTTTCAACTGTCATTTCATTGCTACCCAACTGTCGTATGAGATTTTCAACTGTCATTTCATTGCTACCCAATTGTTGTACAAGTTTTGCAACTGTCGTTTCATAGCATACCCACTGTCATATGAGTCTGCAGAGTGTCGTTTGGGAAATTTTTGAAAGTTGTCAAAAAATTATCAAAATTGCCAAATATTTAGCTTTTTCAGCCTAGTTCCAAAATCTGTCGAACAAATCACTGTGTCAAGAACATAGTAGTAGCTATTCCAGAAAAAATTAATATCTAATGCAAATTAGCATATTTTTCAAAAAAATTTATATTTTCGAAAAGCTCTTTAAATTCTACAAGGGGTCCATTCTTTGTATTTTAAATTTGGACACAATATAATAGCGCAAATAGTCAATTTACAAAAACTGGTCCGTTTTGATAAAATGGGTCTCTAGGGCACAAATGAAGAGATTTTTCTAAAAATTTTACATTTTTCGAAAGCTCTCTATTTTCTAGTAGGGGTCTCTATTTTGAATTTCTATTTTTGTGGCCAAAATCATATCAAAAAAATTAGATCTTGTTGACTAGGTCAAATGCAGCAAAAAAAAATAAAGTTTTGTGATGGGTATGCACTTATTTTTTTACATGGTTCAATGAATGATATGAGTTGTCATTTGGGTTAATTGCTAGTTATTATTGCTGATAACAATTGATTTTTTGAGCTAACCCTATGGTTTTCATAAGTTGAATATATTTTGCATAACTTGTTTGCTTGTTGGAGAGTTCGTCACTTGCTTGCATGGAAAAGCTCAACAAGAATTGCTAAAAATTAGGTAAAATCTACTAAGCGTGTTGTGAGGATCCCAAGTATTCTCCTTCATCTAATAACATTTCGATTTGGACTTAAAATAAATCTCTTATGTGTCTGGCTTGTGTGCATATTTTCATGCTTTTGTCTATTTCTACACACTTGCATAATTGATACTAGGTTGTGACACCTTAGGTATTTATTTAGCAGTCTTAGATACTTGTGATTGATCTAAATTGCTATCTTGGGTTATTGGAATCACTAAATCTATTGGACCCTCATTCCGCCCCGTGGTTGCAATCTCAGCGCCATAAAGGGGAGGGGTCTACAGGAGAGAAGCATTAATTGTTCCACCAGGCAACCCTTTTGTGCTTTTTAGAACTCACTTGTTTCCTAAGTTGGGGACTCATTTTCAGCTTGTGTGAGGTGTTAAGTGTTCTACCTTATGGACTCATCTCATATTCACTTTAAGCGTTAAGTGTTCCTCTTTCTACTTTTTTTGGGTACTTTTGGTAGATTTTCTTTTGGAAACATACATCTGTGCTTACATAGTAATTAGGCCCTATGAACACTATTCATGATTCTTGAGAGATTGGATTCCTAGTGAAATCCTTCTTGATGACAAAATCCTTGTAGGTAGGGAGGATACTTAGTGCATTTCACATTCAACTTGGTTAGTGCGTCTTCTCTTATTGATCGATACATTTTCTCCCAAGAGAGGTTGATAGATCACATGGGGTAGACATCACAAGCTTTGCTGAATCAAAATTGGTTAGTGCATCTTCCCTTATTGATTGATACATTCTCTCTCCAAAGGGGTTGATAGATCATGTGGGGTTGATATCATAGACCTTGGTGAGACAAACTTTATCTTAGCATGTCGGATTAATCTGCTTGCTTTGTTTGGGTTAAAAGTGAAGAGGTATCAAAACCTTGGATCTGGAGCCAAGTCCCCTTATGGTATCATACTGTGAGTCACCTTTAGAGAGGGTTAACCATAGTGGACAATCCCTTCACAGGGAAAACTGCGTTGATGAAACCTCAAGCAGTAATAGCCATTTTTGTCATGGTAGTGACAACCGCTATATAAATGTCTTTGTGGAAGAAATCTCCACGGGTATGGTTCATTGTTGGGTTGTCAGATCTCCCTAGCAGCTCCTGAAGATTAAGTTCTTAGACTATGTCAAAACCCTGGTGCACCAGGATTTGAGTTCACCCCTTTGGATCATAAAAGTTGCAGAGTCAAACCATTACTAAAAACCCTAGCGAGGCCAAATTTTCATTTTCTAGGGTATATGTGCGTTATTGCAAAACATTTTAGAACATACACAATTAGCACTTCCAAGGATTAGAATGAATAAATCACTTGATTGTTCATGCACAAGGTTGCTTTTGCCCTTGTTCATTGTTTTCAGACATGCTTGAAATCATGTGCTTGTTGTTTTGCATGCTTGTTTATCTATCTGGTTACTGAAAATGAACAAATCTATTACAATCCTCAAATCTAGACATTGAAATTTGCAAACAATCCGAATCTAAAAACTCAAAATTTTGCAAAAATTGACATAAAATCCTTTCTGGAGTCAAAAATTATTTTAGGAAGTCAAAAGTCATATGATTTTTTCCAAGTGTCATTTCATTACAACCCATCTGTCATATGATTGAGTACCTAGTGTCGTACGAGTTTCCATGCCAAAAAATTCTAAGAGTCAAAATGTTGCTTGCAATTGTCGTATGAGTTTTACAACTTTTTTTTCATAGCATACCCACTGTCGTACGAGTCTGTAGAGTGTCATCTGGGAAATTTTTGAAAGTTGTCAAAAAAATTGTCAGAATTGCCAGATATTTAGCTTTTTCAGCCTAATTTCAGAATCTGTTGAACAAGTCACTGTGTCAGGAATAGAGTAGTAGCTATTGAGAATCAGTACACGTCTCAAAGAATCAGTACACAAAAGGAAGAAGCTCTAATCACCGCTATGATAAAATAGTTGCATGCTATGCAAGTCAAACTTGATAAACTCAAAAAAGAGAAGGAACCCAAGGAGTTCTCCATGGAGGCTCTATGTTCTTTTCCATTTGACAAAGACTTGTACATGTCACCATAGCCTCAGACAAAATATGAGCAACGTGACAACCCTTATGATACCTCTTCCATGGAGAGTGACACACCCATCTTTGAAGACTTTGAAGACTATGATGACTATGATGAGGACAATATAGTGATACCTATGAACCCTTTGTTCCTAAGAGTCCTCCTTGTTGTGTGTTCCTACTTACTACAAATGGGCCGTCACATTGGATAGATTGTGATGGTGATCCATATGATTTTGATTTTGAAAGAGAGATTGATGGCTTTTATGGACAATATCTAGATGATACATCTACATCTACTGAGGAATATAAAATGTACCATGCTAATTTGAAACGTCAATACTATAAGGATCTCTCCTCTAAGAACTCTCAGGCTAAAAATAAAGATTGCACTCTCAAGAAAGATCATGTTGATGTTGAACCTTTGTCTTGTGATGGTTCCCTTCCATCCCCTACTTCCTCCAATACCCATACATTTCCTAAAGCTTCTGAGTCTTTCAAATCTTTCACAGAACCTTCATTCGACACAAGCCCTGATACTTTTCATGCGGTTTCCTATAGTTATCCTCCAGGGCTACCTCTTAAAGAAACTCAAGCTAACCTTCAACTAGTCCTCCACCATCTCTTCCAAAGTCATCCATACAATCCCAACATGCTTCCTTGTCCTTAGAAGTGGCTCCATGTCAAGAGGACTCTAAAAATGATAAAGAAAAGAAAATAAAGAAAGATCAAGATCAAGAACCCTCCATGTCATCCACTCCTTTTCCCGATGTCTCTTATCCACTTCATGGTTCTTTTGATCCTGTACACCCTTTTTCATGCATTCCATCATGTCTTAAGTCTTCTCCTAAGCAAGATCAAGCTACTACTTACACTGCTGAGCTTATTGACAATCAAAATAATCTTACTACACTTGCGCTTTCCAAAGATGATACTTCCATTAAGGTTGTTAAAAATGGTGTTGTTACTTCCAATGTTAAGCCTATTGAAAATCAAAAGAAAAATTATGCTCTTGTGCTATCCAAAGATCCTTGTCAAGATCAAAGTCTTCCATCTTCTTGTTCTACCACTCCATGTTCACTTCCACTTTCTACTCTTCCTAAGTCTTTGCAAGCTTTGAACAATCCTATCAAAGAAGGTGCTCATGTTCAAGATGTCCATGATTCTATTAAAAATTCTAATGCTCACTCTAAAGATGTTGATATCCTTGGTTGTCATATAGATGCTAATGAACTTATTGATTATCCTTTTACGTCTTCCACTTCCATCCTTGGACCTCTTCCACCACTACTAAGAGCTTCACATCTACCTTCCATCTTGGGTCCTTATGTCCCTTCACTTTCCCCTCCTAACTCTCCTAATTCACCATCCATCTTGGGTCCCTACGTCCCTCCATCTCCTATCTTTCCTCAAGATCAACATAGATGCATACCCCTGAATCCTTTTCATCCACCCACCCATCTAAACCAGTCATATCCTCCTTCTTCTTCCACAAGTCCCAAGTTCTTTGGAAGTAACTTGAATGTTCAATACAAGAAAAAGAAGCAATACAAAAATTCATCAAAAAAAGATCACCATGTCTCCTCTAATCGACATGGAGGCATAATGTCAAAAGAGATATCTAAGAAAAAAACTACAAGACAAGTATGGGTTCCAAAATCCATCATTGAAGATATTCTCTCTAGATCATCAAAAGGAAATAAAAAGTCTATGGCTATATGGATTCCAAAGTCTCTCTTGAAAGAGTCTGGTGTTGAAAAAAAAGTGAAGTTGACATTCAAGCTTCCAAAGGCTTCCACTTCATCTCCTTCCAAAAACATTCCTCCATTCCATGCGCCTAAACCACAACCTCTACTATCCATTCGCCATATTCCTTCACGTATTCCTTCATTCACGATTCCTCCATCCTCTCACCACCCTTCAAGGTATGTGATGATGTTGAACTTTCCTTCCTTTCCATCCACCCTTTCACAATCCTTCCATTCATTATCCTTCTACCTTCTATCCTTTTTCTTCATTTGCCTATTCCTCCTATCTTCCAACCTCACTCACTTTACATAAAACCTTATCCTCCATTTTTCTCTTCTATCTTCCTTTCCCTATCAGCATCTTTGAGCATATCATTTTGAATCCTTGGCATATCATGGTTTATCCTTTCAAGGAGCACTATCTAAAAAGCTTGCCTACTTCCAAAAAAAAAAAATTTAAAACAAAAAAATTGAAAATGTGCCTTGGTGAAAACCTGGAAACAGGCACCTTGGTAGCAAAAGTAAAGTGAAATAAATTCCTCCTATAGTGAAAACCACTTCCTTGTGGCACCTTTGATAAGTACCATGATGAAAACCTAGCAATCAGGCATCATGCGTAGTTCTTCTACATATTTCATCCATTCCATTTTCTCTCTTTGATCTTGACAATGTTGATCTATACATGAACATTTGGCTATTTTTTTGAGTTGTCTTATGATGATCTTGCTTTCATTCCTTCCATGTTTAGCCTTCATGTCTATCTTCCTCCATTCATTTTCACCTATCACTATCCTTTTCCCTTTTGGTCTTGATCTAATTAAAAAAAAAAAGAGTAAAACACGATGCTATGAAGCCTCTTGACACGTCTACTCCTTTGGACTACATCCTATCCTTCTTTGGCATTACGCTATTGTGACTTATCCTATGCTAGCCTTTTATTATTTTTCCAAATGTGCTTTACATGACAATTTTTCCCTACCTTGGGTATTCTTGAGGAGTTTTCCCTTGAACATTTATTCCCTTCATTCTCCTTCATTCTCTTGTCTTCCATCTCTTCCACTAGCTTGCTAATTCCTCTTGTTCTCCACCTTGCTAGACATTGGGACTGCATGATATGATCTTGCTTGGGAGTTTGCAATAGAAAAAGATGCTATCAAGTATACCAAGTATCAGAACCAGTATCAGAACAAGTATCAGAACTAAGTATCAGAACTAGTATCAGAACAAATATCAGAATAAGTATTAGAACCAGTATTAGAACAGTAACAGAACCAGTATCAGAACCAGTATCAGAACAAGTATCAGAACCAATATCAAAACAAGTATCAGAACTATTATTAGAACAAGTATCAGAACACCTACTGGGGCTACACCTTTCATTTTAGTTTATGGGTCTGAAGCGGTACTACCTATTGAGGTTGAAATCCCATCACTAAGAATCAAAATGCATGGTCTAATAACTGATGATGACTACAGAGTGTCTAAGTTGCAAGAACTTGAACTACTAGATGAGCGCAGACAAGTAGTGTATGATCATCTCAGAGTATATCAGAAGAGAATGTCCAGAGGCTACAACAAGAAAGTCAGACACAGAGAATTCCAGGTTGGTGATCTAGTCTTGAGAGAGAATCCTAAAAATCAATCCCATCGAGAATGCAAGGGGAAGTTTGAACCCAATTGGCTGGGTCCCTTTGTAATCACTACTACTTTTGGCTCTGGTGCCTATCAACTCTCAACGATTGAAGGAGAACAGCTCCAAGAACCAATCAACATTCTCCATTTGAAGAAATTCTATGCCTAAGGCATTCAGTGCTTGGTAAAATGTCTTGAAAAAATTATAAAAATTGGAAAAAGTCCTGAAAAAAATGATCTTGGTGAAAACCTAGCAATAGGCACCTTGATGATTCACAAAAAAATCAAAAAATATCAAAAGTACAAAAAAAATTGAAAAAATGAAAAAAAAATAAAAATGAGAAAAAGAAAAAGAAAAAGTGCCTTGGTGAAAACTTGGAAACAGGCGCCTCGGTAGCAAAAATAGAATCTCTGCCAAGATGGTGAAAACCTGGCAAATGGGTGCCACTTGTTTCAAAATCCTCCATCTACCAGTGCAATCTTGGTCTTTCCCAGCTTTCAGTCTTGCTTTAGTTTGTACATATCTCCCAGTTTGTTTTTGCATTTCCAATTTTCAAGTAAGTCGATCTGTACACCAATCAGCTCAAGTGTCTATATCCTATCAATGCTTAACACTTGGGGGAAATCAATGTCATATCCTATGGTCTCCCATGAATCTGAGATGTATCATATCCAGTCAGAGTCCTTTGAAGCTTCACGTGAGTCAATCAGTCAGTCTTGTCTCCAGAAAGGATTTTGCATCTACAACAACAATCAAACATCACACTGAAAATGATCTATGCTTTTTTACATGCTTTTATCTCCTTGTATGCTTACTGATTCGTATTGAGATTTTTGCATACTGTGTCCCTTTGAGCTCTTCAATGATGTCCTTTATAGGATTTAGAGAGTGATGACTGGGGGCATAATCTTTTCTTTGTTTTCTTCTTGTATGTGAAAATCTAACAACTTTGAAAATTCTGGATTGAAATGGTGTCTGACTATAAGAGCCTCTATCTCGAATTGGATGGCCATGTGTACCTTGACCATTGATAACTGGATGATTCAAAGAAGTATCAATCTAACTATTATCTTTTTGAGTGAGTTCTTTCTCCTACTGTGAAACACGATCTTACCTAAGGATGTGAATGATAACGGATCACTACGGGTAATTCACACTGGATTTGGAATGATCTCTTGACTGTTTGATGTGTTTGTCATGCAAGGCATATTCAAGTCATCATGACATTTATGTTTTGATGCTTATGCAAATTGCTATATCAAAATGGACATGATATTCAGGTCATCCTAGCGTTTGTGCCTTGGTGCTTATATCTACTCCAACATTCCAAAAATAAAATCAATATTCATATATCCATGGTTGTTGACGAGTGGATGTTGTATTGATTCTTGTGCATACAAATCGATATTCATATGTCTATGGTTTCATAGCTAGTGGGCATTGTATTGATTTATCTAGTTACCTAAAAGTTCAATGATGATAACAAACATATGATCAATGACTAGGTCCTAGGTCTTAGGTTGCATTTCATTTTGCATGTCTCATTTCATTTTGCATGTTGCATGATCTCACAATGACTAAATGAACTTCAATGCTTAAACAATTCTTCAATCACCTCTTCCAATCTAACAAGAGCTGAATCCCACACGAAGGTTCCTCCAATGAAATAGCAAGTAGAATCTTTTTTCAGGATCAAAATTCAAATCTGAGATCATTCATATTATTAACTGCTTGCATATTCGACCTTCTATCATCACAGAAATCTAGTATTCAACTTAACTGATTATCTAACATCAAACTATCAAAATTTCAACTTGGTCAACTATGGTCAACTCATGGTTTGACCTAGTCAAACTTGGTCTTTTGGGACCTTCCAACGATGCAAAATGCATTCCCGGATGTGTTTAACCACTTCTCAAATCAATTAACATGCTTCTAAACTATCAACGCTGACTTTTCTTGTCAGATTTCAATTTTAATCCCGAAGGGGACATGGTATTGCACATCATTCAAAGTCTGTAATCAAATTTGAAATCATATCTAATTTTGGAAACCAATATCTTTCTCAGTAATCAAGACAACAACCACGTCTAGTTACTGATTCATCAAAAAAGACCTCATCACTCGGGGCAAATCTATCATCACTTGGGGCATATCAGATTCATCAAGATCCATATCAATCTGGTATTCTCTTAATCTTGTAAACTGTATCAGTTTTTGCAACCATTGGATCATAGTGTTCTTTCCTTGGTTCTTCGGCAACTGAAGGATTTGGATGTGATACCTGCTAGTTCTGCTAAGACAATCGAGTCTAGAACCAGTCACTCACTTCTTAGCAATCCTAAGGTTTGGAATCGGGTGTTTTGACACTCTTTCACAATCATCAGTTCATTGATGTTATAGTGAACATTATATTTGGTCATTCAGGACCTATTATCTTCATATCAAATCAATATCAATCAGCTTCTGTCTCATATCAATTATCAATTTAGAATCAGTTTCATATCTCTATCAAACACAGACTATCTTTGCACCACTGCGCTTCGCACAGTAATTCAAAGAGGGGCAAAATGTAATACCTCAAAAATGGGCTATATGTTCATTAATCTCCTATATCAACAATTCGAATGAAATCGACATCAAAGTCCTAATCTAAAGCACATCTAAACATCATCGAATCCTAATTGATTATCTTAAATTTTGCATCGGGAAATATTCCTAGAAATATTTCTAATTATCTTAATTATCTTTAATTTAATGATTATTTGGTGATAAATCACATTTATCCTAAGTTTGATTAATTGAATATTTTCATATTTAATTAATTAGATTTAATATATTGCCACTTAATTATGTAATTAAATTTAATTCTATCTATTATAAATGTATTATTTAATTTTGACAATAAATCCAATATCCTATGAATAATTGATTAAATTCTTATTTAATTGATTAAAGCAAGTTGTCATTATTTAATAATATAGTTTTTAATAAAAGTTTGATAAAATAGTTAATTAACCCATAAATTAATTATTTTATTTCAAAAATCAGTTAAGTTGAGAATAAATCACTTTATTTATTTATTAAATCATAATTATCCATGTGCATATTCAAGGACTAGTTAAACTCAAATTGGAAAATCAATGCAAGTTGTTAGCTTTTTGAAACTCAACATCTTTTTGAGTTTTAAATTTGATCTAAACTTCTAATTCGAGTTGAACTGTGCTTTTGCATGATTTTTGTGACTTAATTATCTTTATTTAAAAATAACTCAAAAATCAAGCTGAGTTATTTGAGTGATTTATGGCTTTTTCTCATGCACCTCTAAAGCCCTGGATTTCTATAAAACCAAGGCTTAGCTCTTCATAATTCATCCACAAATTTGCACAATCACGCTGGAGAATTGGAATTGGGAAAATCAAAGCTCTTGCAAATCGACACCTTTGTGAGATCAATCTTGTTTTTACATTCATTTAGATTCATTTTCATATCATTGTTAACTTACTTTGCATATTCATAGATCAATTTCATTCTATCATAATTTCATATCAGTTTTCATCATATCATTGCATAGAAAATATCAAAAAAATAGATTAATTGCATTCAATTCATATTTCATATCAGTTTTGCATTCAAATCCTTCATTTAGGTGTCGTCTAGGTCACTAATCTTGATAGCAATCTGAGAACATTAATCTCGCACCTACTAGAAGGTAGTAAATTGCTTGGTTAAATTAGATTTCAATTTTGCACGATTTTGATTATAGCTAACCTCTAATGTTTTACTAAAGTGTTGTGTCTACAAATCAGGTACAAAATTTACACACACAGTTAATGTGTTATGATAACCACTAACTAGTGGTTATTCATATCACTGTGTAAGATAATGAAATGATGCCAGTCAACCGATAATGAAATGATGCCAGTCAACCGATAATGAAATGATGCTAGTCATGTCTATTCATATTGGTAGGAAATAATCAATGATGCCAGTTGTCTCTATTCATATTGGATGCCATATAATGGATAGGAAATAATCAATGATACCCTAGCTCGTATAAATGGATGCCCTAGCTTGTGGGTAATCAATGATACTCCAAGAAAGTAATAATAATGGTAATATGAAGAGCACAAGCCAAGGGCATATGCCATGTAAAACAATGGTAATAGAAAATATACATTACATGATGCCCTAGCTCATAATAAAACAATGAGAATCTAGTAAATGCCATAATTAAATCATCCAAAGAAATGAACCCAATGTCATGGACACCACAGAGCATGGAGTAATGATCACAATAAGATGTGCCCTCAAAATACATTATGGTATTCAATCAAGTGATCAAATGCAATGTATTCTATCAAAATGCAGAGGAGATAATGACACAATCCCTACCTCAATGAGCTTCCATTTGATAAGGAGAGGAAAATCCAAGTTTCCAAAACCAAGCTCAAAGATCAAAGGCCCAAGTCTAGATAAAAATTGCAACCCCTATACATAGTGTCGAATCCGCCCTGGCCAATGAGGTTTCATGCGCTGCAACCCTTGGAAAAATTTTCCGTGGTAATAATGAAATGAGAAATGAAATCTTATTTTTGTTTATGTTATGCCTGTGCTCATCAAAATTTTGACGTACACCGTAGTGGTCAAACTTTTGACTAACATGGGCATGGATTAAAAAAAATGAAAGTTTTCCTTCTATAATCTGACCAACCAAAACCTTTTTATTTCATGGTCAAAAATTTTGGTAGAAAAACTAGGTCAAATGTACTAGTGTCAACTACCTTGTCTCTCCATAAATGATACTTGATAGATATATGCTTATTTTTTAATGTGGAACTATATTCTTAGAGATATTGATGGAACTTGAATTATCACAATAAACAATAATAGGCTCATCAATACAAACCCTTGTCTTTTAGTATTTTTTTCATTTATACCACTTGTGTAAAATTTATAGTAGAATAAATATGTTCTGCTTCAACAGTAAACTATGATATGTAATTTTGTTTCTTACTTTCCCATGAAATCAATCTCCCTCCCAAGAAGAATGCACCACCACTAGTACTTTTCCTATCATCCACATTTCTTACCCAATCAACATCAGTAAAAGAACACGATGTAAAATCATCATCCTTAGGATACCATAAGCCATGATTAACTATCTTTTAAATATTTGAATATCCTCTTCACTACAACAACATGAGATTATCCAAACTTTATCTTTGTATGCATCTGCCTCATGTACATCCTTAGGTTCAACTTCATAAATCAAACAAATCTCATTTCTGACCTCTACTAACCCTCTTTTAGTCTGAACACTTTTATCCTTATCACCTATGATATAATTTTCAGAATGATTTAACCTTACATACCTTAGAGTATTTAGATTTGGATGAACACCTGATTCTTGAGTATATTTTTTAACATTAACTAGCTCTTCTAGATCATCATGAACTCTAGGAGAAATATAAAGTGGATTTTGTGATTGATTTTGTGTTTCCTAATTTACGCTAACATTTTTCACCATCTGAATCATAAGAATAATATATATATTATTTTGGACTATATTCATCAACTCTTACATTTTCACTTTAAACTATATTCCTCAAACTCTTGTTATAGTACTTGTATTGATGCAGGGGCATTCTAGGGTTCTCGGTGAATCTGCATGGAGGTGTGTTGTTTTGATTCTGTGGTACTTGGTTGTAGCTTTAAGTGATGGTCTCGGTTATTCAAGGAAGCTCAATTGCTGAAGGAACTTGGTGATGCTTGTGTTGCTTGATGTTGCTTGGCTTGGTCAGTTGTTTCACTAGTGCTCAGTTGTTTCTCTGGCGCTTGGTAGTTCTGGTTTACCGACTGGAGTTCTTGGTGATTTGGTTGGCCGACTTGGTGCATTTATTATTGGTAGCTTTTGTTATATTCTCCTATGTAGATCTTGAGGCCAACATGGGGGAATTAAATGTTTGTAAGGCTATTTGAGATCTCACTATTGTTGCATTTAATATTTGTTTGTAATAGGAGCCGACTTGGCTTAGGAGTTAATTATGTCATCCAACCAACTTGTGGCTAAAGATTAGTATTTAAGGAGTGTTTGGGGTAGTTGTTTATGATGATGGGAGTTAGTGGAAATCATTGATTAGATCTAGATCCTGTGAGATCTTGAAGATCAGATTGATTTATGATAGTTTGTATTAGCAGAGCTAGTGGTTGTTTACTTGGAGACAAGTAGATTTCTTGGAGGCTTGCGAGCTCAAGTTTAGATCTTCCTTAGGGTTTCCATCAGTTTCTAATTTATTTCAAAATTGGACTAGCTAGAGTTGGATTGGATCTTTGTTGATCTTGTAGAAATATTTCTTGATTGTAATTTGGCCCTATCCCAGAAGGCCTTATAGCTGGGCATATTAATGAAAATTTTAGTTGAAAACATTGTCTTGTGAAATTCCTCATTGTGGTGTTTGGCTACTTGTGAGGACTATCCTTAATTGGATCCTCCTTGCCTATCTTGCATCATGTATGCCTTACTCTTGGTACCATAACCAAGAAAGATACCTTCATCACTTACAGGATCAAACTTTCCAAATCTTCATATCTCTTGATATAACATTTACTTCCAAAAATTCTAAAATATTTCACAGTAGGAGTGTTACCATACCAAAGCTCATAATGGATCTTACCAGTTCCATCTTTGATTTGCACTCTGTTCAATGTATACACTACTATCAAAACAACTTCTCTCCAATAGATATGTGATTTTGTTTTTTGAATCATCATGGTCCTAGTAGTATCTAGGATTGATCTATTCCCTCTATCTACAATCTCATTCTATTATGGAGTCCTCAAAGAAGATGTATGTATCTTTATTCTATGTCCTTCACAAAAAGCATAGAACTCACCAAATGTGAATTTTCCACCTCTATTTGATCTCAAACATTTAATATTTACACCTTTTGTATTCTCAACCATAGATTTAAATATCTTAAACTTGTTAAAAGCTTCATATTTTTCTTTCAAAAAAGTCACCCACATCATCCTTGAGTAATCATCAAAAAATAGTATGAAATATTTATCTCCATAATAAAGTCTAGCTCTACATGGTCCACATAAATCTATGTGCACAAGATCTAATAGTCCCTTTGAAGTAAAAAATTTTCTCTTGAATGTAGATCTAGCCTAATTACCCATCAAGCATACCTTACACATTGCATTATCAGGCTTTATCAACTTTGATAGATCTCTTATAGTATTAGTAGCACTTATCTTCAAAATGTAATCAAATTTAACATGACACAACCTCTTCTGTCATAACCAACTATCATCAATGTGAGAAATAAAATAGTTTCTTTTAGTACTATTCAAATGAAAGATGTTACCTTTTTATTTTGAACCTAATGCAATCTCATCTTTCGAACTACCCAATATTTTGTGTTAACCATTCTTGAATTGTAAACTATATTCCTTATCAACTAGCTATCCAACACTCAAGATATTATGCTTTAGTACTTCAACATATAAAACATCATCAATATTAGTATTACCATCAAGAGTAATAGATCCTCTTCCATAGAGAAGAATAGGAGTGCCATCACTGAATCTGACTACACCACAATCATACATTTGTAGTTCCGCAAAGTTTCTTTTATCTTTGGTCATATTATGTTAAAAACCACTTTTAATAACCCATTGACTCCTTTCCTCAACATGCACTACCAAATGTCTCTCCTCTTTCATAGGACTTGGATTTTCTTATTTTATATAAATGAATCCAAATTATTCATCATTCCTACCATATTTTTTCAGATTCTTCATCAGTCACACCATCATCAGAAGCACAATAACATCTCTTTGGAATATTGATACTTCTTAGGATTTTTCTTATAAAATCTCTCACAACATCTAAATACAAAATGACCAATTTTATTGCAAGAAAAACATTTCAAAGGAAATTTTCCTTCATACTTACCAACTACCTTGGGTACTATCCGAGCAATCAATGATTCAAGTTCTTCAAGATTCATTTCTTCTTCTTCAAGCTCTTATATCTTCTTCACATACTTTGATGTACTTTCTCTAGTTTCATATATTTTCTTACCCTTAGACATAGTTTCTTTAAATGTAGTCTCAAATTTAGAAAGAGGATCACCAAATTCACTCATCTCAAATGTAGTTATCTTACCAAGTAGCATGTCTTTTGTCACCATAGTCATTGTTCTGCTTTATTCTATAGCTACAGCCTTGTGTTTGTAAGGAGGTAAGGATCTCAAAAACTTAGCCACAAATTCATCATCATCAATTATTCTACCAAAACATATCATTCCAAAAACAAGATCTATCACCTTCTACATGTAAGATGCAATATTCTCATCTTCACTCATCTTCAAATCTTCAAACTTTTTTTTTAAGTGTTTGTGACTTCACTATCTTCACCTGAGGGTCTCCTTCATGTAGAATCCTTAATTTTTTCCAAATCTAGTTTCCTATCTCCAATTCATAACATTATAATATTTTGAATCTATCAAAGCACTTAGCAAGGCTTCCTTGTCTCTAATGTTGACATCAAATTCCTTCTTCTAATCAAGAGTATAATTTGCAAGTTCTGCAAGAGGATTTTAGTTTTTCTTTGTTATCTACCAATGCTCATTATCAAGGCACCTCAAATATGTCTCCACCTATCCTTTCTAGAATCCATAGTTTGTTACATTAAATCTTGAACTTTCATTTCTAAAATATTCCATCCTAGATCACCTGAAGTTGTTAAACTTTTCAAAGACTTACTAGCTCTAATACCAATTGCTATAAATATATAAAAAACACACAATTGAAGGGAGGGGGTGTTGAATCAGTTGTGCCCTAAAATCATTAAATTTAACCACTTCATATATTTAATTCATTTAACCATGGATCAAAAAGATAAATGTGAAAGAACAAAATCACAACACCTCATAAACACAATAACATCAAGATTTTTAAAATGGAAACCTTGTTAGTGTAAAAACCACAATGGGGATAAAAAACACAAGATGATGTACTTTGTTAAAATAGAAATAACCTATTAAAGGTATAAAGGGAATGCACATGCATTTAGGCACAATTCCTAGAGCTCACTATTCAATTACAATAAGGGAATGCTCAATACATTACAAATCAAATTGACCAAAAATCCACTATTTATGAATTGAGTGATAGCATCTCTAATATACCAATACAACTCCAATGAAATACAATAACTCTCTACCTCATTCATAGATTCCAATCATAACTCTTTACAAAGTCACAAATATATCATGCTAACACACATCCACCCCTTCACACTTACAAATAATTACATTCTTTTATACATTTCATCAACCTTGTAGAAATAAACAAGGTAGGCTCAACATAAACACCTAATTACATAATATTAATTTATTACAACTCAATATACAATGTGATCATTGAATGTTGGCTAAGACATAGAAATGATCCATAAAAATATCCTCAAGCATGAAACAACTCCATAAATCATGCCACAATCCATCACAACACATTACACCAACCATGTCAGCTAAGAGTGTAGAGAATAATAATCTATAAACTATGTCATACCATAAACATATCTTGTGATACTCAGATAAATAAAAAAATCATGTCAAGATCACAAATATTGGTCCTAAACATGCCATATCCTTCACATCTTGAAATATTGTCACACCCACCACACCAATCTGTGTAAGAATTTTCAAATAGAAAATATTGAACCAAGGATCTAGAGGTTGAAGAAAAGCACAAGAGAGAAAATATGAATGCAATGATGGATTGAATAGATCCAATGAATTCACCTTGATTGAATTGATGAATGTTATGAAATGATTACATAATAGGCCTCCTTATATAGGAAGGGCAATAAGAGAGAATGATAAGGAGCTGATAAGCTATCACCTATGCTAGGTGTAATCACATGTCCACCAAATGTGGATCATCCTCCATTATGCAATAAAGTATGTGCAATGGATTAGGATGATAATGTGATAAGAGCATGAAAGGTGGATCTCACACACAATGAGGTATGTGATGATAACTATCACACCAAAAGTGGAATTTCTCCTACACCATGTGCTTAATAGATGTGCACACTCCTAGGTGTCTCAATCACAAACTACTATGCAATGCATTAACCTAAGTAAGATTAAGTAAGTGTAATTAGGAATATTTAATTACACCAACACCCCCCCTTAAGTGCAACTTAGGGGAATGCACTTAAACTCACAATGAAAAATGGGTCCTGGCTACTAGGCCATGTTATGTACCCATGTACAAAATGCAATACATGAAATGCATAACTCTCATAAAGTGGAGAAAGAGGGAAAACCTCATGGGAAAAACCCTCCCCCAAAAAGAGAGAAGAAAACAAGATGCATGGATGGATGGAGTGCTCAAGACCCCCCAAGAACTACATACATCATGTATATACAAAGAATTATCCCCCCATAAGAAGGATAGTTGGAGACATGATATCCCCCCCATAATGTAGAAGCTCCCATGTTGATGAAGAGTACCTACAAACAATAGATCAACCAATGCTTACAAGAAACATGTCTCCCCTTAGGAAGAAATAGATACATCAAATGATGAAGAAGCCAATCCTTGTGCAAATGGAATGAGGAAGAAGATGTAGGTCTCCATGCATGAATCTTTGAAGACTGATTAGGAATCTCCAAGCTCAAAGAATCTATCACTTCATGTGACAAATCAAGTGAAGAAGGAGAAGAATCAAGTACACCAATCTCCAAAGAAGGTGAAGAAGTATCCCCATCTATGATGAAACTGTCATCAAGGGAAAGAGAAACCCCCTCATGTATGTCTTCCAAATCTGCATCATGAGAATCAACAAGTGTTGAAGATGCATCCAAGTAGTCATCACACTCTACAAGATCTGAAACACTATGATCATCCTACTGAATAGTAGAGCCCATGTTTGAAGAAGCAGGAAGTGGAGGAGTAGGGAGATCAACACTTGTCTTAACAACAAAATGATTCAAGTTCCCAAAGTTCTCCTCATAATTATCCCTTGGAAAAGGGATGGGTACATCATGAATATCATCATCATTATCAACAAAATTAGAAAAAGAATACAAGCGGGATGTATGATCAACAACTCCCATAGCTATGACATCTCTAGTCTCCATGTCCCTAATGTAGACATAATCAGGAGTGAACTCAACAATTTTACCTTGGGCCCCATCTGTAATTTGGTAAATAGAAAGGAGATTAGTGGTCAAGGATGGTACACAAAGAACATCATTAAATGTCCCCTCTCCCATAGGAATAGAACCTTTCCCACAAACTCTCATGAATGTGTTGTTACCCATCAAAATATTAGGAGAATTACAAGGCTCAATAGAAGAAAACATATCCATAGAAGATGCCATATGATGTGATGCACCTGAATCAAGAAGCCATTTACCTTGCTCAGGATGTGTGGAAGCCATGAGTTCTTGTCCTTTACCTTTATCTTTGGATGATGATGGAGATGTAGAAGCTGCCAAATTTGTAGAAGAAGGAGCAGACATTGATGAGGGAAACTTAATGTTGTGTTTCTAAATAATGTGAGTTAGCTCATCAATCTTCTTTTGAAAACACTTATGCTCATCATGTCCTAACTTTTGACAATATGCACATTTATCTCTCTTTCTTCTAGATGATTCCTCTCTTGAAGAGGACTTGGATTCAGTACTTTTTGGTGAAGAAGATTCATTACCTTTGTCATGAGGCTTAGGATCCTTATTGTTTTTCTTTCCTTTTCCATTAGAAGCCTTTGAAGTAGACTCACTTGCAATCAATGTTTGATGTGTGGAAGGCTTCAACTGACCCATGTGTGCCAACTTTGCTTGTTCCCTTGTGAGCTGCGCTACAAATTCATCAAGAGAGGGTAATTTGTATGCACTACCAAGAGCATCCATAGTAGCATAGAATGTAGAAACAAAGATATAATAATCAGGACCAAGCTTGGAAAGAATAGAAAAGATCAATTGTTCATCCCCTTTAACAATGCCACATGAAGAAAGCTCCAATCTAATAGTATTGAACTTAGAGAAAAAATCTTGAATATTGTCAAAATCACTAGGATTAAGACCTATGAGATCATTCTCTAATCTAAATTTTCTTATTCTATTGGGTTTACCAAAGAGTCCTTCCAATGTGACCCAAGCATCATGAGGATGTGTGCAAGATGCAATATGAAAGAGAAAGTCGCGAGAGATGGATGATCTAAGAGAGCCAAGTGCTTTATCCCTTTGATCAAACCATTTTTGCCTATCTACAGCACCTATTTTAGGTTCTTGATCCTACCCAAGAGTCATTCTAAGCAATCCAAGACTCAACAAATGATCACTTAAAGAATCTTTCCATTCATGGTAGTTATATGGAGTGAGGATTTTAACCTTTAAATTATCCATATTGCAACCAAATAATAACTGATAACTACTGATAACTCCTTCAAATGACTAATACAAATCAGAAAACTCAAATCCAAGGATTAACCAAGTGCAATTATAGCCCCAAAATGACCTATTTCTCAAAGGGATATGTCTATCCAAAATCACACAAATCTAATTGCAGATCTGGAAAGTAGATGAAAAATCATGCACTTTCAAAAAAAAATTCACCTCAAAATGTTACCGTATGTGCCCAAATGAAGCCTTGGAAGTTGCAGAAATCAGGAATAGATAGGAATAGCCAACAAGATCTGCAATTTCTGACAAATGTAGCCACCAAAATGCAAAATCAACACCACCATTGGAAATTTTAGGAAATTCTACCTAATTTCAAAAAATATTGCACCTGATTTGGAGCCCGAATGACCAAGTTATGGCCTCTCAAAGTTGGATTGTCAAATCAAAAATGTAGATGGTGAAGGCTGACAATTTCCAAGCCCTACTGACATCAGCAAAACACTAGGTTAAATTTGATGGTCGTATGGTCATCTCTGAAAGCCAATTTTTCCCTGATTTGATGGCTAGATGGCCGTCAAATTTAGGACAGTGTGTTGATGATGCAAGCAAAAAAAATGGGCCCCTTGGTGACGTGGTAGATGATGTTGCAGGTCATACTATTGACATCACTATTCATACATGATGACGTTAGTTGATGATTGTGCAGGCTACTAAGGTGTCTTGTTCTTATTAGGCGTCAATGTGTGGAGGTGGCGAACTGTTGTCCTACCATGTAGTGCCCACGTGGTGACCTGCTATGTTGCGGCGTGGCAGCTGAGCCACAGGGGCAGTAGATCTGGGTGGTGGCAGATCTGAGGCTGGGTGCTGGCTATGCTACTAATTGGTCATTGCAATGTTCATTCGTGGAGGCTGGTGGTTGAGCTCAATGGTGGGCTACAGATCCGGGCATAGGGGGAGATGCCACGGTGGAGTAGCTATGGCCTGCGGTGGAGAGGATGCCAATGGAGGTGGCTCCCAAGTGGTGGAACCGCTAGCGGGGAGGTGGGATGGGATTTTAATCCCACATGGATGCGGAAAGGGATTTTAGATCCCTTAATATATGCAAAGGTCCCGCTCCAATGATAAAGAGCTAAGGCGAGGTGGGCAAGGCCTTAGGTGCACATGAGCTTGGGGTGTGGGCCCATTTGTGATCTGTGATGAGGTCACTTCACCGTGGCATGTACAAAGAATATTCACTATGCAATGCTAAGATAGGGGCTCGTACCTAGCCAATAATTTTATAGAAAATAAAAAAAATTCTGAAACCACAATAGAATAAATTTTTATTTTTTTTTCAGAAAATCATACCGAGAGGGTAGATCGGGCCGTACGGCTAGATTTGCAAAAAAAATTTGCCTCGGATTTGACTTTCACCTAATATAGGCAAATTTATAGTCGATCTTAACCAAAATAGCCTCCCAAATGCAATGGTGAGGTCAGATCTGCTCCAAGATGCCTCTATCATACACTGGTTCTCAAATCTGAGATTTGGACCTTCAAAGCTTGCATCAAGATCTCTTCAAATCAGCTGATCTAAACACTCCAATGGCTCTGATACCATGTAAGAATTTGCAAATAGAAAATATTGAACCAAGGATCTAGAGGTTGAAGAAAAGCACAAGTGAGAAAATATGAATGCAATGATGGATTGAATAGATCCAATGAATTCACCTTGATTGAATTGATGAATGTTATGAAATGATTACATAATAGGCCTCCTTATATAGGAAGGGAAATAAGAGAGAATGATAAGGAGCTGATAAGCTATCACCTATGCTAGGTGTAATCACATGTCCACCAAATGTGGATCATCCTCCATTATGCAATAAAGTATGTGTAATGGATTAGGATGATAATGTGATAAGAGCACGAAAGGTGGATCTCACATACAATGAGGTATGTGAAGACAACTATCACACCAAAAGTGGAATTTCTCCTACACCATGTGCTTAATAGATGTGCACACTCCTAGGTGTCTCAATCACAAACTACTATGCAATGCATTAACCTAAGTAAGATTAAGTAAAGTGCAATTAGGAATATTTAATTACACCAACAATCTGAATATTTTCATATACTCTCTTCCTGAACACTTTATAAACATCAAAATACTAGTCTAAGCTAAATCACCCATAACTATCTTAAATCATACTCCAAACTTCTACAATCTGACAAAGATCAAATATAGACATTCCTCAACACATCTATATCTTTACATCTACTAATTTGAAATATAGTATCCTCATCAATCCAATCAACTTACTGAACATTCTTGAAACATCTCTACAACACTGTCACAACAAAGAAATATGTTGGTATCAATGACAACACATCTCTTAAATATGTGATAGAAATCTATGAAGCACATATTTTCACAATATCCCAATAGTATGTGAAACATGTGAAGGAGGATAAGTGATAAGTGAACTAAATGTGGAGACAACACATAAAGTGGAATGTGATAACAACTATTACCACCTAAGTGTAATTTATCCTACACCACGAGCAACAAAAAATATCTCAAATACCAACTACCATGCATGCATTATCCTAAGTAATCTTAAGTGAATTTTAATTAGTGAATAATTAATTACACCAATAATAATGAATTTTGTAGTAGGACTATGATGTTTGGATAATTATTATAATGTTACTGAAAACTAAAAAACTTGCAAACAAATGTTGAAAAACTTGTTTTTAAGTGTGATAAGCCATATGCATGGATTATCCCACTTATTCAAATGCAATGCAACTACATCCACAACTATCTATTAAGAATTTTAAAAATAGGGATATGTCTTTTATTTCTCATATTAATCCACATTATATAACTAGAATATTTTTCTATGAAGGTATCTACCCAAGATCTAGAGGCAATGGAAAGAAAAATAACAAAAGATAAATAATATGATATGAATAAATTGTATTCTCACCAAGAAAGCAATACAATAGATAGGCTTAAATATTAACTAGGAGACCTATTTTTTATATAGACAAGGTACAAATGTAGGACTTAATGAGACAATGACAAGTTCCTTTCAATTTTTACATGATAATCAAGAGACAACTTATCACCCACCCAAGGTGAAATCACATGTCCACTAGAGATGGATCTATTACAACTAGTGATTGTCGTTACACTAAAAGATCAGCTTGTTAATGCCTGATACAATCACTAGACTTATAGAATATACAAGATGATGTTAAACCATGTCACAAATCCCAAAGGTGGACGTTGGAGATTATTCCAACAATCCCCCCCTAATTTCACACGAGGGGATTCAAACTTGTGAGAAAGCTCTGACACCACGTGTTACAACTAGCAGTTGATGTTGCATGAAAAGATCAACATGTTAATGCCTGATATAAGCACTAGACTTATGAAGACACAATAGGTTGTTAAACCATGTCATGAATCATGAAGGGGGACATTGGTGATTAGTGCAACATGTGCAAGTGATAAGACCACAAAATGTGGATTACCCACCCAAGGTAGAAAAGTCCATCCAATATAATTGGATATGATAAAATAATAGAATGATAAATATACATAAAGAATAAATTCTCCAACTACTCCTATGAAATTCTCTAAGTTTATTGTCCTAAATTGTAAGCACCTAACTTGTGTACAATTTAAGATAATTTTGTGCCCACTTTAATATATTTTCTATGGTAGGACCTAATATGGCACTTAAAGGATACCTAAATTAAAATATAGGTCCTCCATCCCTCTCAAACTTTCTCAAAATCAAGGTTGTCCCTTATTTCTAGATGTGTTCATTTCTTTTTCTACCTTATAATGTATTTCCTCAACTAGGCCCCATATACTTATTTTAGCCTTCATGATTCATCCCAACCCCAGAATGAGTTGTAATTGGAAATCCCGCACATGCCTTATATTCTTGGCACTCAAATAAAATCTAGATTCATTCACCCAGGTATATGTCACCATTGGTGACATGTTCTAGGAGAATGGGGCCCAAATTTGGCCCAGAGGTCCCTGCCAAGGTATTGAGAGGGAATCTGGTCCTGTAGTCGGTCTTCTTGATTATTAACCCCCCAAAATGATGTGATACATACATAAACCCATTATCTCTCCTTATTTTGGTAATTAGCATCCATGATTGATTGTTAAGTGTATCCACTATTGTTAAAATTATTCCAGCAATAAAGTGATCAAACCATCAAGTGCAAGGAATAAAATCAAGTAATCAAGAACCATCAAGTCCAATCAGTCATGTATCCATTCTTCTCAATAATCAAGGTGTTTTATTCCATAGATCTAGCTTATTTCCCTCATTGGAGGCCAATAAAAATAATTTTTCTATCAAGGAAGGAGATGCACATCCACCTACTCTCATTCAAGTCTTCTCTCTATTCTCCTCAATCAAACATTATGGTGAATTACACCATCTATTCCATGAGGTTTTATCTTTCATTATTTCTTGTATCATCTTAAAATGGAAGCACTTCCATGATAAGAGAATTTATCCCTATGAGTAAGTGGTCTAGGTTCCTGTCAAGTACCTTGATTAGGTCTTTTCATGGATCTAGCAATTTCCCCCTGTTCTACTTCTCTCCCCTTGATTCTAGCCTCTTTCTGGTAGACTTTCTCTAAGAAATTGGAGACTTTGACTTTCTTGGTCAAGGATGACCTAAAGGGTCAAATATGACCTCGACCTTGACCTAGGTCAAGGTCAATCTTGACTTTGACCTAGGGCAGAGTCAACCTCATCCCTGATCCCAGGTCTAAATTTCAATTTTGGGATGTCAGGTTTCGGAAAGTTTCATTTTCCCACTTCCGGGTCAACTGTTTCAGATTTCAAAATGGTTAACCCTTAAATTACATTTAATCTAGGTCCATTTCTAGGGGTTAAGATTAATTGGAATTTAATTCTCCAATGTTGGCCTCTCTAGAAGTTTGTGCCCTAGATCACTATAAAAGGAAGCCTTCTCTCATTTTCTCCATCAAGTTTTTCAATCCGATTTTCATAAGAATTCACAATCAAGCAAGCAAGGAGAAGGAAATCAAGTAAGCATTCATTCATCTTCAAGCCAATCATTCAAGTAATCATCCATTCAAGCATTCATCAAGGAGATCCATTGTTAGCTATTGAAGGATTCAATCTCTTTGGAGCCCCCTTGAAGGTTTCTCCATCCACATTCATCCAAGCCTCTTCCTATGCAAAGATACATTCAAGATTGGTGTTGAAGATCTAATGCCATTGATTTGAGACATCCTACATACATCTCTACATTAATTTGGAGCATCCCTACTTGTGGATTCAAGGATTCGAATCCTCCACAAGGACTTCAACATAAGAAAGGTGAATAGTTCCATTTAATTTGTTTATACATATTACAATTTCAATTACATTTCAAGGTTGATTCCAAACTAGGATTTGACCAAGGCAAACCCCCCATCCAAACAACAAAAAACCATTTTTCTTGTAGATACAAGTATAGGATAGTGAATTGAAGTTCAGATCTGGATACCCTTTTCAGTGAACTTCTGAAATCCATGAATAGAATTTCCGTCAGAGCTATTTCAAGTCAAGGATGACCTTCAATGGGGGGTAAGATTGTTCCCCGCTAATTGGGTCAAAGTCGACTTGACCTTAGAAGGACAAAATTTTTCTAGTTTTTCTCTGTCTCGACATTTCCAATCTAGAACAAGTTGTAGAATTTCCCAAAATTGTGCATAGACATCAGAAATCAGTCTTTTTCAAATTTTCCCTATTTTGAGGTTAGTATTTTCCTTCTATTCATTTAAGATTTTGAATACATACTTTCTATAGTAGATTATAGGATTTCTTCCTTTATTCATATTCTTCATTATTTGATTCATTTGTGCATTGATCACTTCTTTGTGATTAATCCATTTGGATCTTTCCTTTTGGGAATTTGGATTAAGGATAGGTCTTATATTCCCCCTTTCATATCATACTATTTAACCCTATTCACATTTTCATTCTATTCATTTTGGTGAACCCAACATGCTTACCCTCTTTTCTTTTATGGAATTAGATGCCCTATTGTGTTTAGTGGTGTTAGATTTCCCTTTATATTATCTTGTTAGTGTTAGATTTGTCTTAAATCTTGCATGCTAATTAGATTGCTTGCATTTATATTTCAAAAATTCAAAAAAAATAAAAATTGCAAAATCTCTTTCAAAATACAAAAATATCCTTGCTTTATGTTTTCTTAGTTTAGTTCATTTGCATTGCATTGGTTTATGAGCTTAACTACTTCTAGTTCTACTTATAATATTCTGGTTAGATGAATTCATAGACTTATGGGTGCCTTTGATCTTGAGTCTTCCTCTCCTTTCCTTAGGATTCTGGATGATAATTTGATTCTTCATGATTCCAATCCTATTATGGAGAAAAACTCTTCTCACTCACCTCATGATGAGGATGATGCTTTATGAGTTCCTCCTGAACAAGTCCAAAAACTTTCAACTGAACTTGATAAAATGGGTAATTGGCTTATTCAAGAAAATCATAATCAAGATTCTATTCAAGATATAGAGGCTCTTAAGAAAGTTCTTCATGATAGTGATCAAGATGTTAACCTCTTGTGTGGTATTACACACCTCATGCATTCAAATGTTAAACCTTTAGCTCAAGAAGCTCAAGATTTAGGGTTGATTCCTCCTGTCACTAGTGTAGAACCTTCTTATGTTCCTTTACCTAGTATTCCTACCTATAATCCTCCTTTGGTGACTGTGATGGTTCCCTCTGTTCCTATGAGTGTTCCTCCCATGTCTCTTCCTACATCACAACCTTCTTACCATAATGTTCCTTTTACTTGTTATAATCCTCTTCCAACTGTAGTTCCAAGTGTTCCTCCAATTGTGTCTTCTATTCCTACAGCTTCTTACACTTTACCTAGTGTTTCTAATGTTGCTCTTCCTCCTATTTACTCCAATGATTCAACAATAATCATTTTGGCTCAAACTGTATCTTCTGTACAACAACAACTTGCATCCTTGACTCAAAACAAGTTTAGTATTCCTACATGTGACATGGGAAGTCCTTTGTTTCTAGACATCATTCATACTCTTGTTCCTCAGCAAGTTGATATGTCTCATCTTGAGAATTATGGCGGAAAAGGAGACCTTTTTCATCATGTTAAAATATTTCAAATCCTTTGTAGTGATTATGCTCATGACCATAGGATTTTAGCCAAGTTGTTTGCTAGAACTTTCTATGGCAAGGCCTTACAATGGTATTGTTCCTTCCCTCCTTATTCTATTGACTCATTTCCAAAACTTGCCAATGCTTTTATTTAACAATTTCAAAATAACATTGGTTTGCAAGTGTCTTTGACTGATTTTATGCATTGTAAACAAAGTGCTAAGGAAAAATTGACTGAATTTATTAGTAGATTTAAGCATTTACATGCTTAGATTTCCTATCTTGTTCCTAATATTGATATTCAATGTATGTTTATTTCAAATTTGGAAAAGGATTTTAGAGATAAGATTCTACTTATTGAATTTACCTATTTTCAACAGCTTTGTGCAACGCTTCATCATTATCAATTATAAGTGAGTCAATTTGAGAGAAACACTCCAATGGCTCCTATTCCAGTTGATAAAAATGATGCTGCTTCTAATCCAAAAAAAATTCAAAAATTCAACAACTATGTCAAGATAAACAAACAAGCGAATACAGTTGTTGATCAAGTTGTTGTTGCATCTCACAATGCGACTTTTGTATCCACTTCTTTTTTATTAAATCATACATTTACTCCTCTTTCTGAATCTTTACATTCTATTATGAATAGGTTTTTAACTGCTAATATGATTACTTTACCTCCTATTCGACCTCTTTTACCTGCAATGATTGTATCTAAATCCTTTGATCCTAAAGCTTTTTGTCAATATCATTGTCAGAATGGTCATGATATTGAGAAATGTTATTCTTTAAAACATAAGGTTCAAGATTTAATTGATTCTAATGGCTTATTTGTTTATAATCTTGATGGTAGTGGGAAAAAATTTGTCTCTCCTCCAAATCAAAATCTTCAAATCTATACGAATCCTTTACCCACACATGATACTAATACCATTGCTCAGCCATCTTCTATGGATATTGTGTATGATTCAAAGATGGATGATCTTAATCATATTGTTAATCAAGTGGAGCATGTTGTTCAATCTGTATCTCCACCTCAACCTCAACCTCAACCTCAACCTCAACCTCAAATTCAACCTCAAGTTCCATCTCAACCTCAACCAAAACCTAAATTGAAGACTCAACCTAAACCTCAACAACAACCTCAAAATAAAAGACCTCAGGAACTTTTGATTACCTTTGATGATTCTGAGACCATTAAAGCTCCTGATGGTCCCCTTTATATTTATGCTAGGATTTCTTAGATACCTACTCGTGGTTGTCTTGTTGATCCTACATCCTTAGTCAATGCTATTACTGAAGAAAATCTTTTTATGAAAAATTTGCAACCTAATTCTTATGATACATCTAATGTGTGGATTCAAACTTGTAATGATTTTCTTTATCCATCATTTGGCTCTATTAACTTGCTGGTTCAACTTTGTGGTAAAATTGTGAACACTGCCTTTTTTGTTGTTCTTACTTCTAATTAGTTTCAAGTTAAGCTTTGGTTAAATGCCATGCATGTTGTTGCTTCACCTATCCATAAATGTCTTAAATTTGTTCATGATGAATAAGTGAAGATGGTTGATCATAGTTTATATCAACCTTCTAGGCCCAGGGATTGTGCTACTCTTGACTTCTTTTGGCCTTCATTACCTAATTCATGTCCTTCTCGACCTGATAATCTTTTTCACTCATATCAAGCCTATAAGCATTGTAAGATTCTCAAATTAAGTGTACCTCCAATGGATCTTAATTGTGGTCTTTTGCCTACACCTTCCATACCTCCTTTATCCATGGCTTCTACATCTGTTAATCAAGCTCCTACTATTGCTTGTCAATCTACTGATAATCTTATATAACCTGTCAATGATCTTGTAATTGTTCCTCCTAGTTCTCAACATATTTCAAGAAAAGAAAAATGTAATCAATCTTCTAATGAACTTCATAAGAAGTGTCATGCTCAAGTTAAAGCTCGTAATTTTGTTCTTCAAAATTATTTACTTTCTTCTGATAAGCCTATGCATGATGTTGTTACTAATAATGATGTTAAGATGCATGATTATGATGATTCTATTTGTATCTTAGAACCTATTTTGATTAATCTAGATGAAGAAGACACTCTTGATGATGTTAATGATGAATATGACACTATTGACATTGACATTGATTTACCTAATATGCTTTCATCACAATTGACAATTACACCTAGTATCGAACATTATGATTCTCAAGAGGATCCTTGTTTGGAACTGGCTATCATTCCTACTATGTTGGATATAGTCCCTCTTGTGAGTTACCCACCTTCCCTAAATGATATAGAATGAGATGGGGAGATTAGGTGGCATGCTTGATTGGCTTGTCCTTTATGGTAGCTTTTTTGTGTGTTTGCCTATTGTACTGTGCTTCTCCCGTGATGTGTTTGCTAAATGTTGTTAGATTCTTTTATACAACCCTTGTTACTTTTTTGGTACAAGGTGATAAAGGAATTGAATCTATTGTACAATTCCTCTATATGTATATCTATTCTTCTATATGTTGTTTCATGTTATGTTGTACTTGTGCTATCATTCGCAAAAGTTTCCTTGTGTAATCTGCTTGGATTCGCAACTTGGTAACACTGATTATTTTTGGTCTCTAGGTTGTGGTTTGAAAAGATTCTTCTTCGTAACTCTTATGTGATCTTTCCTCCTTTGTGATTGTAGTTCTACTTTCTTTGGGGAATGATGTCAATTCATTTGCAATAATATCATATATATATTATCTTATGATCATACTAACCCCACAGTAGGTAGATCCCTTATGTGTTCTCTGTATGTTTATGTGGTATTTCCCTTGATTTGTCTTTGTCTAGGGGCATCTTGTAGTGGAAACATAATCAGTGGAGTTTTTTATGTTTTCGTTAAAGCCATTGCTCCTGTTAAAGTCTTAGAAATGACTTCAACATGGGGGAATATACTCTACTCACCTATTGCACACACACACTTTTCAATACACATATATTATTTTTCAAGATACTTTTCTTCCTTTTTGGATTAGTGACTAATCCTTAAAGCATGGATTTATATTTTAGGGTCTCTTGATCCCTCCAGTTTTAAATTTTTGATCCCTTAAGGTCGAAGTTGTCCTTAAGACTAGATCTCTTTTGTTTTTGGATTTTTTCTTATGGAATAGAATATTCCTGAGGGTGAATTCTTGATGGGTTGACTAGTGAGTAGCCACATTCACTAGGCAATTCAATTCCATCTTTCCAGTTGTGACATTTCCTTGTGTAGTTCACAATGAGACATAAGTTCTCATTGGGTGAGGTAATCACATCCTCTCTCTCTCTCTCTAGAGATGTCTCTCTTATTGTGATCTTGGAGTTGACGAAGACTTGAGTCCCTAGGGGCTTGAGGATCTCTTTGTCCCTTTAATTTTAATAAGATTATCTTTTCATTATGATCTCCTTTACCAAGAATTTGCATCGAGTCCATACTCTTGCTAAAGTGGGAGCTTAATGTATCATCTTAAAATAGAAGCACTTCCATGATAAGAACATTTAGCCCTCCAAGTAAGTGGTCTAGGGTCATGTCAAGAGCCTTGATTAGGTCTTTGCATGGATCTGGCAGTTTCCCCCCTATTCGGCTTCTCTCCCCTTGTTTCCAGCCTCTTTTTGATAGACTTTCTCTGAGAAATTGGAGACTTTGACTTTCTGGGTCAAGGATGACTTGAAGGATCAAGAACAACCTTGATCCTAACCTAGGTCAAGGTCAACCTTGACCCTGACCTAGGATAGAGTCAACCTCATCCCTAACCCTGGGTCCAAATTTTAGTTTCCAAAAGTTTCAAGATGTCGAGTTTCAGAAAGTCTCATTTTCCCGCTTCCGGGTCGGCTGTTTCAGATTCTGGAATGGTAAACCCTTAAATTGCATTTAATCTAGGTCCATTGCTAGGGGTTAAGATTAATTGGGATTTAATTCTCCAATGTTGGCCTCTCTAGAAGTTTGTGCCCTAGATCACTATAAAAGGAAGCCTTCTCCTCTCATTTTCTCCATCAAGTTTTGCAATCCAATTTTCATAAGCATTCACAATCAAGCAAGCAAGAAGAATGAAAGAAAGTAAGGACCCATTTGGTACATGGAATATCGGCTCTAATTTTGGAATAGCATTTTCAGATTATTCTATTCCATGTTTGTGTCCATATTAACAAGGAGGAATTGGAATTTCAAAATTCTAATTTTGCCCAAAAAATGGGCATTTCATCTTCCATTTGAAAAGGTGGAATTTGAAATTCTCATTCTAATTCCACTTTTCAAATGCCCATTTTATCTTCCGTCGAGTCCTCTTGCTCAAAAATAAAAATATTTGGCATCCAATAGATTTCATTTTTTGTCAAAATTCTTGCTCATTTTCTCACCATTCACTATCATTTTCATTCTCCATGTTGTTTTCATCCTCACCGTTCGTTGTCATCTTCATTCTCACCGTTCACTATAGAAAATCCTTCTAACTGCTTCTACAGTTGGGTCTACTTTGTGGTGCCAAGCTGGGTCTCCTGGTAAGCCCTTCTAATCGCTTCCAAGGGTCTCCATTTGTCATGAACAACCTGTCTACATTTTTCTAATGTGGGTTTCCTTTTTGATGACTTTTCAAGGTTTGGAGAGTTAAAAATCTCACATAGGAAATGCAAAGGCCATTTATTCTAGTGCTTGCTTCTCTCAGACAAGGAGGTGAAACTTCATTTCTTTCTCTTTACCATGTAGGGTTTTAGTTAAATCTTTACACAGTGTGAGGTTGCTTTGCCGTGAGATTGTTTTATGTGTAGGGTTTCTGTATTTTGGTTTCTACATTTTCAAGTCCTTGCACTTGTTTCGTCACAATAGATACTTTGAAAAAAATTGTTACACCTCTGCATGAAATTCTTCAATGGATAAGGTTTATAAAAAATAGTAAGAAGGGTTACACCTCTGCAATGAAATTCTATGTTTGGTATTAAGTTTTTAGTGCTGTGATAGTGCCAACTAAAAATGTAGAGAGATTTCCTCATTTAGGACAAGAAAGAGGATACTAAGTCCTGGTAAGTCCTTCTAACCGCTTCTAACATTTGGGTCTCCATTTGTCATGAGCAACCTATCTAGATTTTCCTAATGTGGAGCAAATTCATGTGCCCACTTCTTACCAAAGGGCAGATTACTGTATTAGCTTCTAGAAGAGTTGTTTAGTGGTGTCTACTATTTCCATGTCTTGTTTAATGGCCTCTTACCCATATAGGAAGCCATGTTTAAGCATTTATTCAATGATTTGTGCTACTTTAACCAAATCTAATGATTGGGTACTTTCACGATGCAGTCCAATATATGCTATGCCTTATAGATGGGAAACATCTCTAAAATAGTTATGATGGGTTGTGGGAGAGAATGAGTTGCTGAGCAAGTTGAGTGTAGAAAAGGACATAGTGCATGCAAATCATGTTCTCAGATAAGCTAGAGTGGCCAATATGGTGTTTACTTTAGCTTACCCTCTATTAGAAACTTGGTCCAACATTTTGCTGAACCAATGAAAAGAGATTATTAATGGTCAATATGGTGTATATGACTAGCTTTCCCTACTAAAAATTTGGTCTAACTTTTTACTTAATTAATGAAAAGGGTCTATTAGTAGTCAATAGGATCCATAATTTTAGCTCATCTTCAATTGGAAATTTCATCTAGTTTTCTACTAACAAAAAATATCTAATATAGTGTTGATATGGTGTATATTCTTATCTTGTCCTACTAAAATCTTAGTCTATTAGTATTTAATAGAGTGTATAATCTTTAGGTTGTTAATTATCCTCAATTAAAAACTTAGCCCAACTTTTTACTAACTAACAAAGAAAACCTAACATACCCTTGATAAGGTGATTTCTAATTATTGTTTATGTCTAGGAGAACATGTCTCTATAGTGACTGTCCTTGTCACAAATGATGACATCTCTCTATTTCAAATAACAACACTAGGTGAAATTGCATAGACAAAGGATGGATGCCACAAAATGAGGACATCTCTCTATTTCTTGGTGCAAGCTATGTTTGGTATTAAGTTTTTAGTGCAATAGAGAGATGTCCTCATTTGTGACAACAAATTCCCTCAAAGGTATCCTCTTTGTTGTCACAAATGAGGACATCTCTCTAAGTTTTTAGCTGGCACTGTCACAACACTAAAAACTTAATACCAAACATAGCTTGCACCAAGAAAAGGAGAACTGTGTACAAGGTCCTTATTTTATATGGATAATATAATATGAATGTACATGCAAATGGATTCATGCATGTTGTCTTTATAGTGACTGTACATTATCATGTTGTCTTTATAGTGACTGTCCTTGTCACAAATGAGGACATCTCTCTATTTCAAATAACAACACTAGGTGAAATTGCATAGACAAAGGATGAATGCCACAAAATGAGGACATCTCTCTATTTCTTGGTGCAAGCTATGTTTGGTATTAATTTTTTAGTGCAATAGAGAGATGTCCTCATTTGTGACAACAAATTCCCTCAAAGGTATCCTCTTTGTTGTCACAAATGATGACATCTCTCTAAGTTTTTAGCTGGCACTGTCACAGCACTAAAAACTTAATACCAAACATAGCTTGCACCAAGAAATCGAGAACTATGTACAAGGTCCTTGTTTCATATGGATAATATAATATGAATGTGCATGCAGATGAATTCATGCATGTTGTCTTTACAGTGACTGTCCTTGTCACAAATGAGGACATCTCTCTATTTTTAGTTGGTACTGTCACAACACTAAAAACTTAATACCAAACATAGCTTGCACCAAGAAATAGAGATATGTCCTCATTTTGTGACAACAAATGCCCTCAAAGGTATCCTCTTTGTTGTCACAAAATGAGGACATCTCTCTAAGTTTTTAGTTGGCACTGTCATAGCACTAAAAACTTAATACCAAACATAGCTTGCACCAAGAAATAGAGAGATGTCCTCATTTTGTGACAACAGAGAGGATACCTTTGAGGGAAATTAAGGGATTCTAACATTTCCCTCAAAAGTATCCACTTTGTTGTCACAAATGAGGATATCTCTCTATTTCAAATAAAAACACTAGGTGAGAATGAAAATGATAGCAAACGGTGAGAATGAAAATGAAATGAAAATTTTGGTGGAAAATGAATTAGTTTTTAGCTGGTACTGTCACAACACTAAAAACTTAATACCAAACATAGCTTGCACCAAGAAAAGGAGAACTGTGTACAAGGTCCTTGTTTTATATTGATTAAATAATATGAATGTACATGTAGATGGATTCATGTATGTTGTCTTTACAATGATTGTACATTATCATGTTGTCTTTACAGTGACTATCCTCATTTGTGACTGTCCTTGTCACAAATGAGGACATCTCACAGTGCCCATCACCCAGCAACCGCTATTTTGAAACTAATTTATGGTCACTTAAATTGTTCTATGGTACTTTCTCTTGATGGTAATTACTTTCATCATCAACCAAATCAGCAGATACCATATTCCCTTTCTTGTCTACATATGTTGTATACTCAACATACAACTCCACTCACTAATTATGCACTCTTAATAAACACTATTAAGAAACGGTCTACAAAATCAAAATATGTTTATAGACTATGAAAAACCATTTCATAAATATAAATGATAACAGATATTGGTTTAAGAGTTTTAAAAAAAGAGCCATAAAACTACCTGGATGGATTCTTCACGGCTTTTTTGAACACCAACTTCCCAAACTTCACCATCATCACAAGGGCCTCCATTCTTTCCCCACAATCTAGCAAATGCACCACTTTCATTCCTATAATACCGAATCTCCACCACTTTGGTATTGAACTGAATGTAATTCAGCAGCCCAAAATGGTTTGCATAACTATTAAAATAGTCCATAACTTGGGTGTGATTGGGTAAAAGAGTAGTAACATGACTTGGCCATGGAAAATTAGTGAATTGGTAGGCAAGGCGAGGAGTCTACAGTTTTGTTGATGCAAATGTTTGCCTCCACACTCCTAATCCTTCTTTGGCCTTAAATACAGTGGGTTTCAGACCATACTTACTAAATACTTAGTTGCAAGAAGCCCACTCACTCTTGCTCCCACAATACCCACTTTCTTTTGCTTGTAATCACTAGAGGACATTTTAGACTAGAAAGATTTTGTGAGGGGCTAAAAGAAGATCCTATTGATTGATATATGTTATGATACTTATCTCCATTAGGCTCTTGATATTTGTTCAAAAGAAACCTTTGAGAAAAATACCTCTTATTTCTCTTGATTGAATGTATAAGCCTTTTCTCAATGATATGTTTGTGATCAACATCAAAAATTGACTTATTATTTTTCCCATTAAAGAAAATTCATTCAAACTATCATGAGCTACAAATTTCTATGTTTACTCAGATCATATTGCCATCTTCGTCTATTTTGTAGAGTTGAATTTTTTGCAGTGAGATCAAACATTTTCTATTCAGTTTTTTGCAGGCCAAAGTTACCAAATTTGTTCAGATTTATTTCAAATTCAATTTGGTCCATTTTTTTGGACCTACCAAATTTGTCCAATTTACTCCAGGTTTCTCATTTCATCTAGAAATATAACTCATTTGATGAAAATTATGTCTTTCTGATTTGTTTACCTCCTAAACTAGTCAATTCTTAGAATCTGGTATCTATCTACAATGTTTTGCTTCCAAATTTTAGTATCTATTAGCTTTGAAGCATGACCATTGGGGTTCAATCAAAGAAGATACTAACCTTGACCCAAAGTAGAGTTTAACAGTAGGTAGAAGCCTGAACATCATTTACAACAATTGCAGTAGACAAGAGGAAAATAAAAAAATTAAATAGTTTTAGGCTAAATGTCCAACTTAGAGAGAGAAAGTTTATAATAATCAATGAAAAGGAATGGTTTTTATACCATCACTGATAGCCTTGTAGGAACAAAGGTAGTACGAGAAGCCTCACCCCTTTCTCTCTAGAGATAATTCCTAGTGCTAGAATGTGGTATAGTGCACAAATAGTTGCTAAAAGAATGATAATTGAACACCTCACCTATGAAGGATGATATTAAGCCCATTCAACAATCATGATTAAACCATAATTATTTTGTGGTCATCAATCTAAAAACAAGTTCCATGCAAAGGATCCACTAGTAGTTCCCCTTAATAGTGAGTAGAAGTTATGATATTTTTAGGATCAACCCCATACTTTTGTGTCAATCTCCATTCACACATATTTCATGAGTCAATGTAGATTGACTCAAAACTAAGTAGCTGAATCTTGGAAATCAAATCATATCATATCAAAACTAAGTAGCTAAATCCTAGAAATCATATCATATCATATAGTACCAAACTACAATCCTTTTACTATTTCTAATAACTATAACTTGTATGGCATGGACCTCTTTTAAACACCATCTGCATTTCCTTAAATAAATCCTTATGATGTATACTCAACCTACAACTCCATTCACTGATCATTTTTATTTCATGAGGTTGTACCAGTGACTGCAACCCCTGCATTATGCTTATCCTCAGAATCTATTTCCATTTTATGCATTATGCATTATAGTTGCGTGTTTTCTTATGTTGTTTGGTGATTGTTTTGTTGGTATGTTTAGGTAATCGATGGATCTCATTGATGATATTGAACTTGAAGCACAGTTTGTGAGGAGGAGAAGACTCCTTCCTATTGTTCTAGTTGTTCTTGCCTCCCTTGTCGCAACCATAGTAGTTTATGTAAAAGAAGGTAGTCAAAATATGTGTAAGCGCAAAAGAGATGTAATTCCTTTTTATAAGTGTATTATCAACTCCACTGAGATGGATTGCTTTGACCAAATACGCATGAGTAGATGATCCTTCTTTAAACTAGCCAATATTTTAAGGCAAAAAGGAAGCATCAGAGATACAAAAGGCCTCTCGTTAGAAGAACAATTAGTCATGTTCCTCCATACTCTTGGCCACAATCTAAGGGATTGTAAGATTTCCCATAACTTTGGGCACTTCGGAGAGATGGTAAGTCAATACTTCCACAAGGTCTTGAAGGCTATCTTAGTGCTCCATCCAGATTATTTTATACCCCCTGGTCCAAACACTCCTTGGGAAATCAGTGGGAAGAACCGTTTTGATCCATACTTCAAGGTATATCTCCCAGTGATTCAATTTTGTTTGATTGAGTTGTAATCCTATTACCGCATGTTCATTAGATTATGATTTTTCTAACTACAAGACTGTGTGGGAGCAATTGATGGATCCCATATACCAGTCACTGTGGATGTCAACATGCAAGCTAAATATCATGATAGAAAAGGCAACTTGTCGTAGAATGTTATGGGAGTGTGTTCATTTGATTATAAGTTTCAATACATCCTTGTTGGTTGGGAAGGGTCTACTACAAATAGTCATGTTCTAACTTCGGCTCTATCTAGAGTGGATCCACTGGTAGTTCCCCCAGGTTTGTAAAATATGATTATATTACTGAAGCATACAAAAAACAAGACAATGTTATAACAATGACATTTTGTTTTATTTAGGTAAATATTATTTGGTCGATGCTAGATATCCAAACGTCACGCCTTATCGATGCACACACTACCACCTAAAGGAGTTTTCAAGAGAAAACCCAATAAACACCCCACAAGAGTTGTTTAATCATCGAGACTCTTTGCTTAGGAATGTAATAGAGCGTAAATTTGGGATTTTGAAGCAATGTTTTCCTATCTTCAAGCATGCAACGTCTTATCAAATCAAGACACAAACAAGGATTGTTTTGGCATGTTGCATACTTCACAACTTCATTACGATAGAGGATGGCCTTCCATCCAAGGTAGAATTTGAAGAGGAATATGGTCGTGATCAGATAGATGTACCAATGCTTGAGACATATGGGTTGAGCCAACGTGAAAGAGATGATTGGGGGAAATTTCGAGATGAAATAGAAAGAAGGATGTAGGAAGACTATAGATCTCACTCTTAGTCGCTTGAATAACTACTATGGAAGTGTTTAAACTTTAATGTGAGATTTCATAAACTTCACAAACTGATATTATATATTAAAAGCCGTTATGGCATATTTAATGTTGTCATGTTATATTCAATGTTGTTATATTCAATTTTGTTATATTTAATGTTGTTATATTTAATGTTATTATATTCAATGTTGTTATATTCAATGTTGTTATATTTACTATTGTCATGTTATATTTAACATTGTCATGTTATGTTTAATGTTGTGTGTTATATTTACTACTATCATGTTATATTTACTATTGTCATGTTATATTTAATATTTAATATTTAGTGTTGTCAAAAGAAGTGGGTAACTCATGTTGTGTGTGCCTCAGGTATGTATACAGATGTATTGATGAACATGGATGTTGAGGTTGACGTGATCCATCCTACTTCTTCTTGCAAGAAGGTATTCTAGATAAAAGAAATGGAATGCAAGTTGCTAGACTTGCTACAGGAGCAAGTGCAGCTTGGAAAAAAAGTTGAAGGGGCTTTCAAGAAAGAGGCTTGGACCGCCATTGAAAGGAGGTTCAATAATGATTTGAAAATGAAGCTATTGAAGGATAACTTCAAGAACAAGCTGAAAACTTGGAAGAAAGGGTACAGAGTAATGAAAGACTTGAGGAATACAAGTGACTTAGCATGGAATGAGAGTACCCAAACTATGGATGCCGATGATAGTGTTTGGGACGAGTTGTTGAAGGTAACATGGTCTTAAAATCTCCTTTTAAGTTGAATATATCTTTTTAAGTAATTAAAGACAACTAATGAATTCAATTGTTATGCCATCATGCAAAGAAAGGAATTTAAAAATGCCAGAATGTATAAGAGGCAGATGTTTCAATACTACAATGAATTATCCTGTATTGTTGGGAATGACATAGCTGAGGGTGCTACAACTACAACAACTCAAGAGATAGAGGAAGATTTCAATGATGAGGAAGATTTCACTTATCATGGTATCGATACTGCATCTTTTGAGACTGCTACTAATTTGGCTAGTGATGGTATCGATACATCACCATCGAACCAATCTAGTGCAAGTGGCAAAGACAACCCTTCAACATTGTCAAGGAGGACAAAGAGGAAGAGGGGAAGCATTTTAGGTTCCTTGGATTCAATTTGTGAAGTGATCAAAGATATGTTTGTAGGCATTGCAGCAAGCCTTATAGAGCCTCTAAAAGTGGATAGAATATTATCTGGAATGAAAATTGATGCAGTGGATATGTATAAAGCACTTAAAGAAATCCTTGACCTTAGTGAGGGTACTATGCTTGATGCATATGATAATTTTTTGCATGATACTACAATAGTCATAGGGTTCTTGACAATGACTAAAGGGGAGAAAGTTAGATATATTATACGAAAGTTTGGAGGACTTTAGTTGATCCATGTTTATTTGATCCATGTTTCAAATCAAAACTAATGTTTCATATTAAAACAATCAGAATTATGGATTTAATCTGTTGTTTTTAAAATCTGATCTTGTGATGGATTTAATTAGAATTATGGATTTAATCTTCTATTTTTAATTAGCATTCTAAGGTTGAGTTTTGGCTGTGTGAAAATGTATGTTTACTGCTTAGTTAAGCATTATATAGCAGAGATTTAAAATAATGACTGATGTTTAAAATAGGATCAACCTCTATCCTAGAGATGGTTGATGGCCTTTTCCTTCCATGTTCATTACTACTATACGATAAGGCATTCTAGGGCCCAGTTTTGAAGTGGTGGGTCTCAATTTTAATCCTTACCTCTACACTGGAGATTCCATCTAATTTTTACTATATATAATATGTAAATCAGCATATTATATCCCTATTTTATAAAAGCATGAACAATGGACTAACCAATCCTTAATTGGAAACACATTCTTATTTAATGTGAGATTGATATGGAGGATTCAATTTTTTGTATCGACATATATGATATAATGTCAACATCTACATCAATCTATATACAATATAATATAATATCCTTAATAGCAGGTTATTTGGGGCTTTAGATATCCTTACTAGTAAACAACTTGTGGACTATTTAAGCTATATATTTTACATAGAAATTCTAATATAGATAGAAACCTAAACAAGGAACATTGACCGGGGTGGAATTTTCATGTAATGCCCCAATTTGAAATCCACAAGAAATGTAAGAGATTGAGTCATGCTGATATATCCATATGTCTTGAATGCTACATTTTCAAATGGTTTGCCTTGATAGATGTATCTGATTATGTACTTTGTTATTATATTTAGCCCAGGTTGCAAATGGTTTGCCTTGATAGATGTATCTGATTATGTACTCTGTTATTATATCACAAACCAGTACTAGGAAACAACATTGTAATTTGTCTTCATTAATCTTGTGTGGACGTCCACATTTTCATTGGTCACAGAAGCCTTTATATGTTGTTGCCAATCCAGAAAAGCCTATACCATAGGTAATGGAAAAGAAGGTGCTCAAGTGCAATTTTCTATAATGTTCATAACCAAAATTGTCAAGTTTAGAATCTTGTAGTACCCTTGTTATCTTGTATCTATTCCCAGTTATGTCATATGTCCCTAATGAGTATATGGGAAATTTCTTGGCATTGTAAACATTACCCCAGTAGGAAATTGGAGTGATGACATATACAATGATGAAGAAATCCACCATGATGTTGACTATGGTGAACCAGGTAATGCTACAACATGTTACACCATTATAACCTATATTTTATCCCTTCCCCACAATGGCCACCAGTCAATCCTTCATGTCTCTTCTTTTCTCAGTTGCTATGCTTTTCATTGACTCTGAAATGGCCATGTCAATTGAAACATATGAAAACATCATGAACTAGGAAATGGGACAACCTCTATCTCAAAATGCAATTACACATGATGTTGAGAAGCCTTAGCTTGTTGTTGAAATGGTAGAAAGGTAAGAAAAACTAGAGCTTAAAAATTGCATTGTAAAGAGCATTAACAAATTGTTTTAAGATGTAGATGACTTGAATATTATATCCTGCTAAAGTGGTATTTTGTGAGTTATGATTCTTTTGGCTCTTTTGGTATTGCTATAATTTGTCCAATGTGTTGTTTACTGCATTTTCTATTCATGTGCTGGGTTAAATGTAATGACTGTGGTAATGATTAGTCAAAGTTGGGAGTCAATTGTGGCAATCTAAACAATACTATTATGACAACCCATGTATCGCCAGGGACACCTAGAAGTACACATATAACCATATTAGGAACCCAAGCCCAACCTAAGATTTATCTAAGCCTTTGTAAGCATGCTTAGGTATGAACAATCCCTCTCACTAGCCTTAAACAATGAACAATCCCTCAAACTCTCAAGTCTAATTTGTGGGTCAAACCAATCAATCAAGAAAGTAATCTTTTGTCTAGAACACCTTCTTGCAAGAAGAAGTTGGATGGATCACTTCAACCTCAGCATCCATCTTCATCAATACAACCTCAGCATCCATCTTCATCAATACATCTGTAGACATACTTGAGGCACACACAACATGAGTTGCCCACTTCTTTTGACAGCACTAAATATGTCATAATGCAATGTTGATAACATGACAATATTAATTATAACATGACAACATTAAATATAACATGAAAACACTAAAATATGTCATAACTAATTATGGTTGAATCAGCCTTGCCACTTTTTGTTTTTCTCAATGAATTTTGTTTAATTTTGGGATTGTTGTAGCTCATGAAATCTCAAGTATGAGTCTAATAGACTTTGTAAATATAGAAAGTTGCATTATTTGTATTGTTCTGATATAATTATGGTTGAAGCTCCCAAAAGGCTTCTTGGTTGATATAATAACGATGAACATCTGCAACGGCTAAATGGTGTTGTTCATTTTTGGTATGGACATGCTTGGGTTGATGGTTGTAGGTTGATTATCAATGATGAATATATTGAGAGTATATTCACAATAGTGGTGAATATATGATTATTATAATCACATGGTTCTATGTTATAATATTTATGTAATAAATGTAGTAAAGATAGTCTGGTGCATTATTGATATAGGCTTGATGGCTCTTGTCAATGTGTCAAACTGTCAATGTGGCGGTGGGTAGTGCGTGTTGAAGACTTCATGGACACAAAGAAACCCTGGACGATAATTTTGGTGCTATCCAAATAGAAAAAAGGTTGCTAATGTGTATATATTTAATGTTTGTAATGTAAATACTATTCATTATATTATAAGAACTAATGTAGATTGGGCATCACAAGGAAATAATGGTTGTGGATACTTTATTTGGGTCAATGACAACTCGTCTGCATATATCTGCCCATCTCCACTTATCCGCAATGAAGGATTTGAGTGTAAAACGTGTCAGACTAGGGCAAATGTGGAAATTATATTTTTACAATGCCTTCTCTGTATTGTAATCGCATATCTTTGTTGTGACCATATGCGGAGATGAGCTCAGGAATTAGTCAGTTTAGTATTTTCATATTAGTCAGTTTAGTATTTTCATATTGTAACTAATATTTAATATGGATATGGTGTAACTTCTCTTTGCATCAAGTGCACATATATATATGGTTTCCATCTTTTTTTACAATAATTCTTCATGTTTATGGCTCAGGTGAGCCCCAATCTGCTATCAGTCACATGATTTAATGTTGTGTTTTCTTGGCTATTACTTTGTAGAATTCTAACCCAAGTTTGTAGAGAAATTTTGAGGTTAACAGAGATATATCATGTATGAAGTCATTTAATTGGTTGTGTTTTGATCTTGACAAGCATGGATCATTCAGGTAAGAATCAAAGGAGGTCATACAAGGTAATAATAATTAATAAGATTTTTTTTTAAAAATCATACAAAAGTTAGCAGTTGAATGTACTTCATTCGTGTACTAACAAAAGCACAAAGTAGTCGTTTACTCTATGTATGCAGTGTCCACAGACAAAAACAAGAGTTCAGGTATGAGAGAGTGTCAAAGACTCGTCAGATTATAACACTGTACTGCATTATGTAAATGAGGAATGCCTCATTCAAGTTGTAATTTCATATCTGCTAATGAGGAATGCCTCATCCATTTAATTTTAATCTTATGTTTTGGGGCTAGACCAAAGGTTTTCTCCACTCGGCTCTTTCCTACCGGTGCTCCTATTGAGCTGGGTTGGCAAGATTTTGAAAAAAAATAAATAATAAATTGAATGGCTTGTTTATAATGATGACTTGTGTATTTTGGAGTTTGTTATTTTATAAATTTGTATAGGAAATTTTTTTTTATACAAAAGTTATACAAAATGTTAAAATTTTTAAAAACTTATAAACATAATTTTATTTCAAAAGATTATAAAATTAACCTTGATAAAAATAAATTAAAAAAATATTCAAAAATGCCTACAAAATGTGAAAAACATAATTACATTTGAAAAAATCACAAAAAAGTTATACAAAATGTTAAAAATTTTAAAAACTTATAAACATAATTTCATTTCAAAATATTATAAAATAAATCTTGATAGAAAAATAAAATAAATATTCAAAACCGCCTACAAAATTTGAAAAACATAATTACATTTGAAAAAATCACAAAAAAGTTATACAAAATGTTAAAAATTTTAAAAACTTATAAACATAATTTTATTTCAAAATATTATAAAATTAACCTTATAGAAAAATAAAATAAATATTCAAAAATGCATAGAAAATGTAAAAAACATAATTACATTTGAAAAAATCCAAATTGTTTATATTCAAAGAAATTAAACAATAAAACAAATTCTTATTCAGTGCATATTCCAATTCCAGATTGTGGCACCCAAATGTAGAAAATACATATTCTCAGTCATCTTCCAGGTGAACCAAACGGTTCCAATACATATTTTGGATATCATTTTGAGGATATGTATCTTCCAGAATTGCAGCATATTCCAAAATTGACTATATCCAACATTTTGTATTCCATGTACCAAACGGGCCCTAAGCATTCATTCATCTTCAAGTGAAGCATTCAAGTAATCATCCATTCAAGCATTCATCAAGGAGATCCATTGCTAGCTATTGAAGGATTCAATCTCTTTGGAGCACCCTTGAAGATTTCTCCATCCACATTCATCCAAGCCTCTTCCTATACAAAGATACATTCAAGATTGGTGTTGAAGATCTACTTCCATTGATTTGAGACATCCTACATACATCTCTACATTCATTTGGAGCATCCCTACTTGTGGATTCAAGGATTTGAATCCTCCACAAGGACTTCAACATAAGCAAGGTGAATAGTTCCATTTACTTTGTTTATACATATTGCAATTTCAATTACATTTCAAGGTTGATTCCAAATTGGGGTTTGACCAAGGTAAACCCCCCATCCAAACAACAAAAAACTATTTTTCTTGTAGATATAGGTATAGGACAGCGAATTGAAGTTCAGATCTGGATACCCTTTTCAGCGAACTTTCAAGATCCGTGAATAGGATTTTCATCAGAGCTATTTCACGTCAGGGATGACCTTCAGTGGGGGGTAAGATTGTGTCCCAGAGTAAGATTGTGCCCCACTATCTGGGTCAAAGTTGACCTGACCTTAGAAGGACAAAAGTTTTATGGGTTTTCTCTGTCTCAGCATTTCCAATCTGGAGTAGGTTGTAGAATTTCCCGAAACTGTGCACAGACATCAAAAATCATTCTTTTTCATATTTTCCCTATTTTGAGGTTAGTATTTTCCTTCTATTCATTTAAGATTTTGAATACATACTTTCTATAGTAGATTATAGGATTTCCTCCTTTATTCATATTCTCCATTATTTGATTCATTTGTGCATTGATCACTTCTTTGTGATTAATCCATTTGGATCTTTCCTTTTGGCAATTTGGATTAAGGATAGGTCTTATATTCCCCCTTTCATATCATACTATTCAACCCTATTCACATTTTCATTCTATTCATTTCCTTTTGAGGTTTTGTCTCTCATTATTTCCTTTTGGGTTTTTGTGTTTATTCAAAGCTATTGCATCAACATATTTGATCCCATTTAAAGAAGTACTTACATCTAAAATGTATGATATGCTTCATTTTCTAGATCTAGGCTCTACTACATTATAGCATGATTTCCTTTATTTTATTTCATTTCAAGGTTGATTCTTAAACATGGGTTTGACCAAGGCAAGCCCCTTTATCCAACCTTCTCTATTTTTTTTATGTGTAGGAATAGGTTACTAAGCCATCAGATAAGATCTATGAATATTGGAAATAATCGGATGATCTGTAAAAACTTAGATGAAAACACTAGCAACACATCACCATTCCCATCATGTCCCAAGAACAAGTCACAATTTTCATCATGTCCCTATCATTTTGAGCTCCAATTCGAACCACAGATCATATCTATCTACTAATTTCTATTTCTAGGAATTTATGCTCACTGTTTGTCTATTATAGTCTATTTTACCAATTTTTAGTGACTTTCTTAATTAATAATTTATATTATATCATCTTATCATTTGTACTTTTGTACCTTCACCAATCATATATTTAGTGAAGGGTCATTGTCCCCATTTATTTCTTGAGTCTCCTTGTTGAGCCTTGCTTTTACACAAAGTAATAGTAGGGAGATGTGATGCAAATCCCTCTCTTGAAAGAGTAATTATGTTACTCCTAAGGTTCTTTGTGGTCATGGTACACCCGCTTGGAAGGCTCAATCGAAGATAAATGTAAAAGTTCACAAGAAGGCATTTGTTGGTTTGGTTCAAACTTAAGCTAAAAGTAGTAGATCTATAATACTTTATATATTTTATGATTTCCCTCTGATGTATGTAAGTTCTATCAATGCAATTTTAACTTTAGATTTTATGATGATTTCCTAACTTAGCCAATTTCCAAAAAAAAAGATCAAAAGTTTAGAGTAATGAGAGACTTTTAAAGAAAATTGCATGAAAGTAAATCTAACAGACATAAACCATTATTGAAGAAATCTTGAGAATTAAATGATAAAGAGATGGAGAACCCATAGAAAAATGAATTAGAAAGACTCACAATTTATCCTCAACAGATGCAATCTTTGAAGGAAATTTCAACAAAGAATGTAAGATATTTCAAAATTCATCAAAAAACATGCAACCACTCAAATGTATGCACACACGAGAAAAAAATATCTTGAATCATAGTAGATAAATATATTCAATAACTCATCACAGCAAGTAGAAACAATAAAAAATTAACACCAACTAATTGGCTCGAAGGAATAATTTGTAAAGAAACAACCGACTCTTGAAATTATGAATAAAAATTCAATATTTCACATAGATGGCAGAATTATTACACCATGAATGTAACACCATTTGCATTAGCTTCAATTGTAGAAAATTTTGACCCTCATTACATCTTTCAAAAGACTTTATATAGATTTTCACAATTGAAAAATGCAAACCCATAACTAGGGTTTTTGGCCATGAAGAAAGGGAAAAATAAAATTAAAAGTAAAGTTTATCCAGCTCAAATCACTCCTAACCTATTAGTTAAGAAGATGAGATGGATTTTCATCCATTATTTACATCAAAATGAGAAAAAATGACCCATAGCTACGTCAAGATTTGAAGGAAATGACTCTTGGAAGATTGTTAAGTATATCAGAGTTTGGTGTTTGTGTGTGCTGACATTAATGTTTTTGTCATTGATGTCAACATACAAATTGTTATTGCAGACATTGTGTTTAGTACGTCTAGTGAAGAATATTTTGGTTGTTTAGATGCTACATTGAAGATCTTATATTGCGATTGTAAGGTATGGTTCATATATGTCTGTAGTTGGTCTACATAGGTTTGGAGAAGTTTGGGTGAGATTTTGAGGAAGATATGATTGATTTATCAAGTGAAAGTATTTTAGTGTTCTTGTTGTGACAGAGGTTGAGTTATTGCTTTGGTGAGGATCAGTATGCTTGATTCAAATGTTGTGAATCTTGTTGTATTTTTGGGACTCACTGTTGTGTCCTCAACTGGTGTTGTTCATGATTTAGAGTTTAGCAAGTTATCTTCCTATTGTGGAAAAGTCCAGTGTTCATTATTGTTGGTATTCAATGTAGAGATGACATTGAATTTTGAGTTCAAGATGATGAGAAATTTTGAGAAGTTATTCATGCTTCTTGTTGGTATTATTGGATCCTGTTATGACCCTTTTGTTGGATCTCATTGATCAAGGTAATCACATGTGGTTTTTTCTAGTGTGTTGATGTTTCTTCATTTAGGTCCTAACTAACTTGGTGAAGAAACGTGTTACAATTCTTGGAGCTGATTTGGAAAAGATGTAGTGTGTTTGAGGATAATTTTTTGGATCCTATCCAAGTATTCACCAACTTGATTTGGATTACTTTGTGATTTGAGAATAATGTTGTATATGTTATGTGTATAGGTCTTATCCAACCTTTTTGTATTGTAATATGTATAAATGGAAAATCATTTTTTGATTGCGATGGATGTATGGAGGTCCGAAGAGAAGAGGATGTTTGGATTCTACAACTAAGGAATAAAGTGTACATCATTGGAACTACATTGGCACAGAAGATCTTGTAAGTAAATTCTCTTATTTTGGACAATTTTTCCACCTTTTGAATTGTAATTAGAGATTGGTTAGTGAGCTCGATAGAGGTTCAGATCATTGTATTGTGAGAAATGAGCTCTGGGAAGTGGGCCTATGAATACATGTGAATTCCCTTTTTTTATTTTCATTTTCTCTTAACCAGGTAGTACTTTTAATAGAGTACACCTATCTAGTGGGTATCATCCCCGCCAGGGATTTCCCCTTAACAGGGTTTCCTCAAAAAACAAAAATTATGTCTTATGTTTTTATCTTGCTTTACTATTTATCTTTCAAATCATTAATTGGTTTAAGTAGTTTTAAGTTTTAATTGTTAATACACAACTGATTCACCCCACCCCCACCCCTCTCAATTGTGCTTTCCTCCTTTTGGGCCTAACAATTGGTATCATAGCTTAGTCCTTTTGAAGAAGCTTAATCACTTAAAAGTGATCCGACATGGAAATCATAAGGAAAGAAAGCCCTAAGTTTGATGGAAGAAATTAACTGATATGGAAGGATAATATGACTACTTATCTGATATGCATGAGAGATGAATATTGGGATATCACAAAGAAGTCTTACACCATTCATAATGACTTGTCTTAGGCTACTACTGATAAAAGTAAGAAATTCAAGGACATGTTAGCAAGGGAAGCTTTGATAAGTGCCTTAACTGATATGGAGTATTCACACATCTATAGATTGAGGATAGCACATGAGGTATGGACTAAATTAGAAAATATTGATGAAGGTGACAAGTATGTTAAGAAAGCTAAGTTAATTAGGAACCTCGACCGAAGACCTAGATTTGCAAACCTAGATCAAGATCAAACCTGGCTTTGATATCACCTAATGCAAGGAGCGGTAGATAATTGGGGGCAAAGGCTCATCAAAATACTAGACCACCTTGCAGAGTCACAAAACAAAATAAATAACACAGAAATGGAGATAAAGAACACAGATCATCTTCATTTTTTCATCAAACATGTTGGGCTTTTAGGCCTTCCCGGTTACGGTCAATACCACAAAACTCAATTAAAAAAATATTAAAATCCCCATTCATGCAAGGTCCATGATCTCCAACTTCCTATCCTTATTCTAACTTCTCTACCTCTAAATCTATAATAGATTATTACATTTATACTTGAGGCTACCGAACAGGTTATCCCAAAGAATCTTTAAGATCCAGCATTGGAGAAAGCAATGACCTAGATTTAGGTCCACACATTTCCCAATGAATGATCCCAACATTAAGATCACAACCAAAATTAAATACACATGTCAGCCAACCAAAAAAACAAAATAAATGTGTCGGTGAACTAGGCCACCAAGCAACAAAGACACACCGACCCAATTTGGTGAAAGAACACCATCGAGTAGAATTGAGCACAAAGAATTCACTCGGTGAAAGGCACCATGGAGAAGAGATGGGTAACCGAGCTCACCAGTGAACAAAAATAACACTTCACTAAGAACTCCAAAGTAGTTACTGAGCACATCTAACAAGCTACCAAGATACATGATTTCCATAAACCCAAGATGCTCCTACATCACCATCAAATATAGAAATATCTAATGTAAACCATGCAATGTAGATCTAGATATGAAAAGAGGATCTGAATACAAAAATTAGAAGTATGTAAGAAGAGTCGGGTTCATAAACAATGTGCATAAAGAAAGGGGAAGTAATGTATAGATAGGTAAATCACTTCTATTAATGAATTACACATTTCAAAAGGAAGATGCCCCACTAAGTTTAAGAGGAGACTTCAATGCTAAGTGGGACAATGATCCTTCTATAAAATATGTAGTGATGAAAATATAAATAATTAAATAAGATAATGTAAGTGATTAATTAGACAACTTACTGAAAATTTGGAAATAACAAACTAATACGAATAGATAGAGAGTTTAAATGTATAGAAACATAAACTAGAAAGAAGATCAAACCTGTGGCTAAAATCTAGGCTCAAAATGCAAATACATGATGGAAATGGTGACATCTTTCAGGGACATGATGGAAATGGCAATGTTTCCCTAGTATTTTTTATTGAATTTTCTATGGTTCATCCAACAGTTCCCAATCTTTTTGGATCTTGTCCAACGGTTCCGTAACCTATTCCTGCACATAGAAAAATGGGGAAACTATTGTCTAAAGTGGTTTTCCTTTGTCAAACTCTAGTTTAGGAACCAACCTTGAAAATGAAATGAAATTTCATAAAGAAAAGTATGTAAAAAGGTAAATGATCATTTCACACTTGCATAAACCCTCCTGGACGGATGTAGAAATCGCTCATGCCCATAAAGATGCTTTATTGTACTTAAAATCCAAAGATTTGATCTTGGAATGCGATGTAGAATCAAGGATTCCCTCACAAGTGCATATATCTATGAATGTCACTCCAAGATCTTGAATGTAGTTATGTTTGATGATCACTTGCAATGAAGGAGAAAGAATGTGGATGGATGGATCTTCTTTCTTGGTTGATAATTTCTCTACTTGGCCATCATTGGAAAGAAACTTGCTTCAATTAGAGAATATTTCCTTTCATTTGGATGATCTTGAAGAATTAGAGACTTGGAAAAAATTGATTCCTTGAAACTCTTGATAGTAAATGCTTATACTTGATAATGGATATGTGAGGATAGTAATTGATATAAAAATGAGGAGACATGGGGGTTTTATACTTAATCCATCATTTTGAGATTCAAAAATGATCCAAGCCAACCAAAAAATCAAATCTCTGTCTAATACCCCGATATTAGGCCTCGACCCAAATTTGGGCCCTGATCCTCAAGGACATGACACCATTGGCAACATGTCCCATGGAGAATGGTCCAAAATATGAATGGGTTGTTGGGATAGGTCAAAATATGTGGGGGGAAATGACAAGTTCCCTAGATCAAGCATAATGAAAATTCAATCCTTAAAATCACCAAAATGAGGTGTAATAGGTCCTAATAAAGCATCCAATCATAGGTGCTAAATTTTTAGGATAGTACATATATAAGGGTGTCTAAGTAAGAAATAATTTTCTAATTACATTTACTCATCTTTAGAAATGCCCCAAATTAAATTATTCCTTAGGGACAATTAATCCTCTAGGTATTATTTTTACTAATTAAAATAGTTTGTATAAGGAGAAATATATAATAGCATCACAAATGACCCATGAATTATTAATATAAAATTTTAAAAGCTTTTCCCACAAGTAATATTGGTAAAAAATAGAATAAAAATAAATAAAACCACGTCAAAATATTTTCCACAAAAAATCCATCCTTGAATTAATCCCACAGAGAACATACAATTTAATATTAAGACTTTGTTTATGTTCTCCCCAAATAGACAATTAAAAGTTAACTTTTTTTTTTAAAAGAAATGAATGCCATTAATATTTCAATATGTTAAGTTTAAACTCAACCCTAGGATTCTTTTATTCTTTTCCATTGATCTTAAGGCTCTTAAAAGGAATCATAACCATTTATGTAGAAATAGGGTTTTCTACTCCATTTTCTTTTCATTTTTCTTTGGTTGATGCAAGATGTTGGAGATGAGAAGGGATTGGAGGAAAATGCATCCATGGATGTGTGGTGAGAAAACATGCTTCTTGGTTTCTCTTTACTTTGGTTTTACTTCTATTATTTTCTCTTGTTATATAATCTCTCGCATTATCTCTAATTGAGAACAAGAGATAACTCTCTACTTATCGTTAGTTTGTAGGGTATTTGAGGAGGTCAAGAGGGATCGTTAAACCCTATAATTCTTGTTTCATGTTTGGAGGAGAAGGGAGAAGGGTTTCTTATCTTTATTTTGTTTAGAGATGATATTTATTATTTGTGTGTGTGTGTGTGTGTGTTTGTACAAAAAAAAGTTTTTATTTTTAAAAAAAATTATTCAGTGTGTAGAGGGGAGGGTATTTATACCCAACCCCTCCCTTGTAACCCTACTATGGTGGTACCACAGCGCAATGCAACAAAGTCCATGGCCAAGGCCACAGCTCCACTAGGGTGGGTAGTAACACCCACGCAATGGGTACGGTGAAGGTTAGAGCAGCTTCAGTCAATTTGCCCCATTTTAAAAAAATTCTTAACATTTTATAATATATTATTTTATTTTAAATATTTTTAAAAAAATTATATAAATCTAATTTAACCTTACAAATTTTTAAAGCACAAATTAAAAAATGAAAATAAATTTTAATCTAATTTAACCTTACTATTGTTATAATGTTTGAACAAGAAAAATAATTTACATAAGTAAATTTAAATCTGATTTATCCTTAATAAATGTTGAAAAGTAAATTAGGTAGCTATAAATCAATATTCGGATTTGAAAAATAACCTTTAAATAAGATTTAATTTCTTTACTCCTAATTTAAAGTAAATCAATACTTGTTTCTTTATTGTAATTTAAAGAAGTGCAACTATTTGCAAAAACCACAAACAACAAATTTAATCCTTCCTTAATGCTATCAATGATGAAATATAATATTCACCCCATCTTTATAATATTTACAATGTTATAATACAACAACTTACATATTTTCTTTGGATGATGAACTAAAAAATCATTTATCAGCCATATACATTTACAAATATTCAAATTTAGCTCAAGTGTTCTCTATCAATGGGTTTTCAATATCTACCGCAAACCACTCCAAATAGACAATGAGATAAAAATAAATAATAATAATAATAATAATAAGATAATGTGATCTCACCTCCCAGCCATAGGCTGAAAATAGCCCTCCCCCAAGCTAGGGTAATCAGTACACAATCAGGTTCTCATAACACATCAATAATACATTTAGTTGATTGAAGCTTACAACACATACATATATACATACAAATAATGTCACATCAAAGGACTATTAATCACACTCAAACACTATAATAAATCTTTAGATTTCTCTCTTGGGGACACATTGGGGCATATGTTATGGTATTGTAAATTCAATTCCCCTCCAAAGAATCAACCAATATGAAATACACACAACCATCTCCAATAAACAACACCCAATCATTATCACACCAAACAAGGGATGCCCATATTCCATCTATAAAGAGTGCCAACCACACCCAACTTCCCCCAAATATATTCACAAAAAATAGAAACACAATGATACTAAAACTATACACCATAAGAAAATAACTATTGGAAGTGTCCCAACGTCCCTCACGAGATTAGTGACATGGTTTAACCTCCTCCTATGGATTCTATAAGTCTAGTGGTTGGATAGGGCATTAAAATATCAATATTTTGTTGCAATGGAAACCACACTTGTAACAAGTGGTATCAAAGCTTGGTTAAAGGTTTGAATCTCCTCCGTGAGTGATGTGGTCCTATGGCTAGTGATGTTTGGGGGTTATTGGTAGTCCACCAACATCCGTTGCGAGATTTGTGGCATGATCTAACCACCTCTTGTGGATTCTATATGTCTAGTGGTTGTATTAGACATTAATAGGTTGATATTTTGGTGCAATGGAAATTACACTTGTAATAATAACAACACTGAGTTCCCAAAACCCCAACCATAACATGAACTCTCTACACAAAACTGTCAAATATAAATAACAAGAAAAAATATACATGGTTTAGTTTCACCTACACGGTACGTGGAAATGATGGCTTGCTCTAAAAACTTGGATCCCTTCTTTCCTTCTTTCCTTCCCTTCCATCCAACTTACTCCAAATATTTTCTTGTGAATTGTCCTATCCCCATTTTCATCCATTCTTTAATAGAATGGGATAAGGATCTCTCAAACAAGGAGATGATGAAACATCTCAACCTCCTATCTTGTCTCCAATTTCAAGGGTAGGAGAGAAACCACCTCTCACCTTCCTAAACCTTCCAACTAGATCTTCCAAGTTCTCTCCTCCTTAGACATGCCTACTAACTTACCCATATGCCAAGGATATTGTTGTAATGCCCCACTAGGGAACTCGAAAGATATTAACCTAAAACATGCTACTAAGTTTATAGAATTTTTTTTTTCTTAAGATTGTACAAACAACAATATATAACACTATGGAAGCAATACAATATAATACAACTCATTACACACAAGTGTGACTCAAACACGGATTATAAATCTCAAGGGTTCCTTGATGCAGATTACCTAAATGTTAATTAACCTATTTAATAGAACAACCATACCAAGTTTCCACATAATGTAAATACATACATCATCTTATACATGATAACCCACATTCACTGCACAAGTCATAGGGTATGTAATGATAATCCAAATATAAAGTACAATATGATATCTTTGAAGTAACTAAAACATGATATGAGAGCATAAAATAATAAAGATAAGATTACATCTCCAATAATGATGAACATGAAGGTACAACTACTACAAGGATCATCCAGCATTGGTACACAAACGTTAGAATCTCAAATGTTAAAATAATCACTACCAATCAACCTTGTGGAACCTAAATGGCCCACTCCCACCGTGCTGATGAGATAATAACAAACCCCACTCGGATATTAAACACAAAAATCCACCATAGTAAAGACTAAGAAAGGGATCTTGAAAGCTCTCTATCTAAAAAGGTACAATAGAATGACAAAGTTAATACAAACTCAACCAGAGGCAGCCACACATGTAGGAAACCTAAGATGCATATGGGGAAGTGTCATCACATGAGTAACTCTAGAGCTATCCTGGCATTCTCTCAAGACCCTGATGCCCTAGTGACTCTATGCGGTATCAATAATCCTCTCATACATGGATGAGGTACCAACTATGTTATATCCAAGTCCACACAGAAGGCAAGCATCTTCTCACAAACCATCCTAGAATGTACTAGCACTCAAGGCATGGGTGGGGAACACAGATATCTTATTAATGTTTCTATCCTAATAGATTTTATTACATTATCACTTTATTAAGTCACTTGCAATAAGTTATCCTAGCAGCCACTTGCGGGCCTCGACACCTATTGTAAGCCACTCCCCACCTATACACTTAGTTAACCTACCTAGGCTAAATAAAAAATGAAAAAATAACCAAATGATAATAGTGATCCTCAAACTCATTCCTTAGTACAATAAGAACACACTAGTTCTCACATAACCATAACATCAAATACACACGCTCAAGGTGTTCATAAAACCATGAGTTTTAACAGAACAAGGTTGGGTAAAAAGATTGAAAACTATATTTCCCCATCTGAAATATGCAAACAACTATTCAACACAACTTTCATACAACAAGATAACAAAATTAGAATTCACAAAGGTGCTCACTGACCACATAAAAGATCAACTTCGAATCAAGATAAGATATAATGACTAAATAAGCAACTTATGCAATACAAAACTACCCATACACCTCTGGTATAATGTCCTTGGCCAACCAATCCCAAATTGACAAAACAAACCACCAAAGACCATATATGAAAGAAAACATCAAGCTAAATTTATAACTCAAGAAATAATATATATTTGATATATCTTACTTAATTTAATATTTAAGTCCAATCATTAATTCAAAAACAAAATAAACACATCTTAATTACTTAACATCAAAGAAATGATAAAAATATCATTTATAACATAATTAATTATTAATTAATAATATCTAATAAATAAAATTAATAATTTTGAAAAAACTAATTAACAAAATTAATTAATAACTAATTTATTAACAACTAATAATAAATATTAATTAAAACTAATATTATAAAATTAAATATAAATGAAAAATTATATTAAATAAAATTTAATTTTTTAAATTTTATTAAAATCAAATGGGGTCATAGGGGGTGTACCTGTGGGTACCCCTCCCCTCTTGCGGCCCCATCACAAGCCTTGTGATGGCTGCAAGTCTTACAGCCACTTGCAAGCCTTGTGGGCCGCAACCCTTGTGCAACTTGCGTGGTGGGGGGTGGTGACCCTACCATGCTAAACATTTTTTTTATTTAATTTATTTAATTTTTTATTTATTATTTTTTTAAAAAATGAAACACGAAGATAAATATATGCATATATTATTTTATCTCCATAATTAAATCAATTGATTTCAAGGAACCTAATTTTACAAATGATTATCTAGAAGAATAATTTATTAAGAAAAAATATCAAACCCTACTAGATCTAAATTTTATGTTTTTTTCTAAATCAATCTGTTTATAAACTACAATAAAGAACAACCTAGGGTTTCAATTATTCTCATCAAACCCTAGCTTCTCTAATATAAGTTTTTCCATTGTTTTTTTTTCAACACAATAATGGTATTCACAAATTTAAAATAACAATGATTTCTTCGATCAAACAAAACCCAATAGTCTTTTTTCTAAATCAAATATTCGAACCATAGAAGAATTCTCAATATAGCCATATCAACACTATTCATCAAATTGGCAGGTACAAAGTAAACAATCTTTTTAGAGATAACAGATCTATAAGGTTTCAAAAACCCTACAAATAAAAAGGATTTCTTCGATCAAACAAAACCCAATAGTCTTTTTACTAAATCAAATATTTGAACCATAGAAGAATTCTCAATACAGCCATATCAACACTATTCATCAAATTGGCAGGTACAAAGTAAACAATCTTTTCAGAAATAACAGATCTATAAGGTTTCCAAAACCCTACCTTAATTCACCAAATAATAGAAGCCACGAAGAACAATCCAAAACCCTAAAAATCCTAAGCTTTCACAATTTCCTTCCATCCAAGACTAGAGTCAAAAATTCTAAACCTTTGTACCCAATAATGGCTAAAAGGATTTCTAATATAGAAAACCCAATAGACAGAACTCAAACATGCAACTCTCAATCAACAATTAGAACTCAACTTCCTAACCTTGTTTTTATCAAACTCTTTTGCATAATTAATTATAATTTTAATAATAAAATATGCACTTTTCAATTATCAACTCTTAACTCAACTTTAACTTAAATTCCTAATTCAATTTTAGTAACCTAAATGTGCAACTTAAATTGCATATTTATAATTTATTAACAATTACTTTTTTTTTTAACATATTAATAATTATGAAATTGATAATTAAATATCAATTCATTAATTATGCTTTTAAATTTCAATTTTAGATTTAATAATTATTTAAATCCTCCATTGAAAAAATTGGACTTTTTAAAATTAAGTCTTTTTAATTAATGAATGTATTTAATTAGTTCTCATTAACTAAATACCCTCATATTAATATTTCCATATTTAATAAGATTTAATTATTTATTCACATAATCAAACCCATAAATCACTTAACCATAATAACATAAAATCACATCAAACCACATATAATGACAACATGAGAAAGAACTAACCAAACCCAAAAACATAAAAATCATACTGAAGGTTCGAAGGGTTCACGAATTTATGTCACCTTGACAAACTTAGACAAGAAGCTCAATCAAATGCGTATCCCTTAATTCAGGACAATAAATGGCTTGGTTTGGGATTGGAAATGTATGTTATATCCCCTCTCTTACCATTGAGATATTGCGATAGGGCGTGCTCATCCAGACAATTCAGGGAAGTCAGTGTCTGGTACCTAAAATCCTACATAAAAGATGAGCATGTACATACATGTATAAATGTATAACAGACAATGGCGGGGATTGGTCGATCATGTGGATCTCGCAAGCAACTACGGCTTTGTCCATCAAGCACATCAAGCACATCAAACATAAATATAAAACATACATGCCAACCATACACATGCAAATATGAGGTCAGTAAAACTATAATGTAAGTAACATCCTAACATATAGATCACCATCATGAAATAACCATAATATATACATTGTCATATGTATTTAAATTAACCTGAGAATAACCATACTCATTTAACTATAAACATGTGATATAATACACTATCCAAAGGCTCATAATAAATTAAATCAATAATCCAAATATCACTGAAATAATCAACGCATACATAAAAGTGGCCTAAAAGAGTTGGAAAAAATAAACTGAAAAGCAAACTAACCTCCAAACCTATAGGTAGGATAAAAACCAAATATTATAAGTGTTTAAAAAATCCCTTCAAGATACCTCCAACCCCAAACCTAATGAACTAGGGGAATTTTCTCATTACCAAGGGGTAGTATACCACTCATGACAATCTCAAACAGCCATACAATTAAAATTATATTCAATATACATATAAAATACACATGTCACATTAGTGAAAATGCACCACCAAAATGTACATGACACATGAATAGAAGGCTCTAACTCCTCCATATGCAATTACAATCGACATAACTAGAATAACATAACAATGGTTGGACTTCATTCCCCAATAACCATTAGCATACCCTACACACTGAAAAGAAGGCATCAATTCATCATATTAGCTACATATAGTCGAAGCCAACATATACCTTATTAAAAATATATGCATTCTCTATTCTAACATCATCATATATATTATTTATAGTTGGTCCATCATATTAACTATATATAATTGAAGCCATAAATATATTTGAATAAAAATATATGCATTCTCTATTCTAATGGGTCATCTTGCTGCACGGTGTTTATCAGATAAGGTTAAATTGAAGAAATTGCCTACTTGGTGGTTGGGGGCCTTTGACCACCATTATACTATTCAAAAAATCTCTAAGGACGGGGGTTCAGATTCTTGACCTACTTAGAATGATCATGCTTTGGTTGAGCTTTTGTTGCTGCCTCTGTTGCTTCTAATGTTGTCTTTGATGCTACTAGTGTTGTCTCTGATGTGGATTTGTCTCAACCTGTTATTGATGTCCCTTCTCATGCTGCTATTGTTGCCCCTGACCAGATCGCTGATGTTGTCTCTAGTTCAATAGTCTTGTCTGCGGATGCTGCTGGTTTTGTTTCTCACGGTGTTGTATCAGGTTTTGATGTGGTTGATGTTGTCTCTGGTTCAGCTAATGTCTTGGTTGTTGGAGTTGTGCGCTCTAATGTGACCTTCCCTTTCGTGGGCTCTTCTATCTCTTCTATGGCTTGGTAGAAGGCTACTGAAAAGGTGGAGGATGGATGGACAACAGTGAAGGGAAAGAAATTTAAACCTTCTGCTCCTTTTGATATGAATTTACGTTCACATAAGGATGGGAAAAAATGTAAATCTTGATCGCCCTTTGTAGTGACTGGTTTGGAATTTTTTGTTTCCAATTGGTAGGAACTATGGTTTGTTCCTTTGGTTTGTTTGGTGGGGCACCACAGTTGTATTACAGTCTTTCAACGCCCTATCTCTTGATGATTTTGTTCAAGGTTTTGGGACCTTTCAAATCTTATTTTTACTTAATCAGAACATCATCATATATATATTAATTATAAGTTTTATCAAAATGTATCTCAAAACAATGTTACACATATAAGGTAGTGTCAAGATATAACTTACTAGTCATCATCTAGACCATCATGAAATACTAATGATAACACTTATAGTAATCAAACATCCATAATCTGAAATGAAGTGGTCCATGTCACAAAACATAACAATCATGGTCCATAATGGAAAAATATAGTAACTAGCATGTAACTAAAGGAGGTCTCACACCATTGATGCCAAGGGGGATATTGTGGAACAAATGTTGTCAATGATGTCAAAGAAATGATGTCAAGGAGAAGTCAGCAAGTTGTACTCATTGATGTCAAGGTATACAATAGAATGCAAATTACTTCTCATGCAATATTATTCTATTTACGTTGCATTGATTTGTAGTAGCATCGTGAATATTTATGTTAGTGGGATCAGCTACGTTGTATATGTAATATCATCATGTATCTTATCCACTTGGTGGAGGTGATATGAAAGTGTTATCCAGAAGTGCAGAAGGTAGGTTACGCAAATAGTGAGCTTGTTGTGACAACATAATATGATCAACATTTCCTAACAGTTAAACAATTATGGTCTGGGTTTTAAAGGGGAGTACATAACACATGTTTTATCATATCCCAAAGTTTTCAGAGTCAATGTTTTCCCGATAGAAAACTTGAAGTCACAAAAGGGTCATTGTGCTTGTTAATTAGGTGTGTAGTTGTTCTGGGTAGATGTAACAAAGGCTTGTTGAATATACCCTTTGGAGGTAGCATGTGGACAATCATTGGAAATAGATATGGCTACATTCGAAACCACATGTTTTTTTTGTAGTGTGTGCACCATTAGACCTGGCCTATTTCACATTCCATTGAGGTTAATTGAGGTGACCAACTTGTGAATGGATTAATTCTTTTATAAGCCGACATATAAATGCATTTGTTTTTATAATGCATATATAGGGATATCGGATATGTCCTAGAACATTGAAATAGCTATGGGAATAAACATGAATGTAATTATTTAGTAAGTGTAATGATTAGGGAGCAGAAAGATGCAAACAATGTGATTTGCATTCCAATCATTGTGAGGGTTTATTAGAAGATTGTCTACAATGTGGGAGAATGCTCTAAATATTGATTGGATCAAGTGAAAATTGATTATTGATTTTCAAGGTCTTCAATTCATATATTTATTATTGTTGACATTGAAGTTCTAGTTTCTAAGTTGATGCTCAAATGTCAACATAGGGTATTGGTGTCTCAAGTGGATTGGTGCCTACAAATACAATAGGGGTTGGTGTCTTCGATAGGTTGGCATCTACATCATATTGGAAGTGATTCATTATCTTGTGACACTAGACTTGGGCAACATATCCACATATATCTCATGTCCATGTGTGTCGATGTATGTTTCAATTGTTCTTTAATAGCTAGATCTTTGAGGAGATTTGTTGAAGTTTCTTTGTTGTTTTAAGATTCGTGCTTGAAAAAATATTGGTAATCAATGTCCAATTAAGTGGAAATTGGTATATATAGTAGTTTATCCCTACTGGTCTAAAGATTGATCAGATCAAGTGTGAATTGCGTATTGATGTTGAAGGTCCTCAATTCATGTATTTGTTTGTTGAGATTGAAGTCCTAGTTTTTGAGTTGAAGCATAGATCTCGACATAAGAGATTAGGCTCTCAAGTGTGTTGGTGCCTGTAAATACAATAGAGGATTGGTGTCTTTCATAGGTTGCCACCCACTTCATATATTAGAATTTTTTCATTATCTTGTGACGCTGGATTTGGGTAGTAGATCCTCATATATCTCATGTCCATGTGTGTGAATGTGTATTTTCATATATTATTTATTTTCTATCCTAATAGATTTTATTACATTATCACTTTATTAAGTCACTTGCAATAAGTTATCCTGGCAGCCACTTGCGGGCCTCGACACCTATTGTAAGCCAATCCCCACCTATACACTTAGTTAACCTACTTAGGCTAAATAAAAAATGAAAAAATAGCCAAATGATAATAGTGATCCTCAAATTCATTCTTTAGTACAATAGGAACACACTAGTTCTCACATAACCATAACATTAAATACACACCCTCAAGGTGTTCATAAAACCATGAGTTTTCACAGAACAAGGTTGGGTAAAAAGATTGAAAACTATATTTCCCCATGTGAAATATGCAAACAACTATTCAAGACAACTTTCATACAACAAGATAACAAAATTAGAATTCACAAAGGTGCTCACTAACCACATAAAAGATCAACTTCGAATCAAGATAAGATATAATGACCAAATAAGAAACTTATGCAATACAAAAGTACCCATACACCTCTGGTATAACGTCCTTAGCCAACCAATCCCAAATTGACAAAAAAAAGTACCAAAGACCATATATGAAAGAAAACATCAAGCTAAATTTATAACTCAAGAAAAAATATATATTCGATATATCTTACTTAATTTAATATTTAAGTCCAATCATTAATTCAACAACACAATAAACACATCTTAATTACTTAACATCAAAGAAATGATAACAATATCATTTATAAGAGAGCCCACCCACAATCTAGCAGTGAATTGGGGTGACCTCCATATAGGAGGTCTTAAGTTCCACTCTCACCTACTAATATATGTGGCTTGAGCCACTTTCGCCAAAAAAAAAAAAACAATATCATTTATAACATAATTAATTATTAATTAATAATATCTAATAATTAAAATTAATAATTTTTAAAAAAACTAATTAACAAAATTAATTAATAACTAATTTATTAACAACTAATAATAAATATTAATTAAAACAAATATTATAAAATCAAATATAAATTAAAAATTATATTAAATAAAATTTAAGTTTTTATATTTTATTAAAATCAAACGGGGTCATAGGGGGTGTACCCGTGGGCAACTTTCCCCTCTTGCGGCCCCATCGCAAGCCTTGCGGCGACCGCAAGTCTTCCGGCCACTTGCAAGCCTTGCAGGCCGCAACCCTTGCGCGACTTGCATGGTGGGGGGTGGTGAACCTACCACACTAAACATTTTTTTTATTTAATTTATTTAAATTTTTTTTTAATTTTTTTTTTTTAAATGAAACACGAAGATAAATATATACATATATTATTTTCTCTCCATAATTAAATCAATTGATTTCAAGAACCGAATTTTACAAACGATTATCTAGAAGAATAATTTATTAAGAAAAAATATCAAACCCTACTAGATCTAAATTTTATGTTTTTTTCTAAATCAATCTGTTTATAAATTACCATGAAGAACAACCTAGGGTTTCAATTATTCTCATCAAACCCTAGCTTCTCTAATACAAGTTTTTCCATTGTTTTTTTTTCAACACAATAATGGTATTCACAAATTAATTATAACAATGATTTCTTCAATCAAACAAAACCCAATAGTCTTTTTTTCTAAATCAAATATTCAAACCATAGAAGAATTCTCAATACAGCCATATCAACACTATTCATCAAATTGGCAGGTACAAAGTAAACAATCTTTTCAGAGATAACATATCTATAAGGTTTCAAAAACCCTACAAATAAAAAGGATTTCTTTGATCAAACAAAACCCAATAGTCTTTTTACTAAATTAAATATTTGAACCATAGAAGAATTCTCAATACAGCCATATCAACACTATTCATCAAATTGGTAGGTACAAAGTAAACAATCTTTTCAGAAATAACAAATCTATAACGTTTCCAAAACCCTACCTTAATTCACCAAATAATAGAAGCCACGAAGAACAATCCAAAACCCTGAAAATCCTAAGCTTTCACAATTTCCTTCCATCCAAGACTAGAGTCAAAACTTCTAAACCTGTGTACCCAATAATGGCTAAAAGGATTTCTAATATAGAAAACCCAATAGACAAAACTCAAACATGCAACTCTCAATCAACAATTAGAACTCAACTTCCTAACCTTATTTTTATCAAACTCTTTTGCATAATTAATTATAATTTTAATAATAAAATATGCACTTTTCAATTATCAACTCTTAACTCAACTTTAACTTAAATTCCTAATTCAATTTCAGTAACCTAAATGTGCAACTTAAATTGCATATTAATAATTTATTAACAATTACTATTTTTTTTAACATATTAATAATTATGAAATTGATAATTAAATATCAATTCATTAATTATGCTTTTAAATTTCAATTTTAGATTTAATAATTATTTAAATCCTCCATTCACAAAATTGGACTTTTTAAAATTAAGTCTTTTTAATTAATGAATGTATTTAATTAGTTATTATTAATTAAATACCCTCATATTAATATTTCTATATTTAATAAGATTTAATTATTCATTCACATAATCAAACCCATAAATCACTTAACCATAATAACATAAAATCACATCAAACCACATATAATGACAACATGAGAAAGAACTAACTAAACCCAAAAACATAAAAATCAACTTGAAGGTCCGAAGGGTTCATGAATTTATGTCACCTTTACAAACTCGAACAAGAAGCTCAATCAAATACTTGTCCCTTAATTCAGGACAATAAATGGCTTGGTTTGGGATTGGAAATGTATGTTATATCCCATCTCTTACCATTGAGATATTGTGATAGGGCATGCTCATCTTGACAATTCAGGAAAGTTAGTGTCTGGTACTTGAAATCTTAGATAAAAGATGAGCATGTACATATATGTATACATGTATACATGTATAACAGACAATGGCGAGGATCGGTCAATCATGTGGATCTCGCAAGCAAGTAACTACAACTTTGTCCATCAACCACATCAAGCACATCAAACAGAAATATAAAACATACACGCCAACCATACACATGCAAGTATGTGGTCAATAAAACTATAATGTAAGTAACATCCTAACATATAGATCACCGTCATGAAATAACCATAATATATACATTGTCATATGTATTTAAATTAACTTGAGAATAACCATACTCATTTAACTATAAACATGTGATATAATACACTATCCAAAGGCTCATAATAAATTAAATCAATAATCCAAATATCACTGAAATAATCAACACATACATAAAAGTGGCCTAAAAGAGTTGGAAAAAATAAACTGAAAAGAAAACTAACCTCCAAACCTATAGGTAGGATAAAAACCAAATATTATAAGTGTTTAAAAAATCCCTTCAAGATACCTCCAACCCCAAAACTAATGAACTAAGGGAATTTTCTCATTACCAAGGGGTAGTATACCACTCATGACAATCCCATATAATTAAAATTATATTCAATATACATATAAAATACACATGTCATATTACTACAAATGCGCCACCAAAATGTACATGACACATGAATAGAAGGCTCTAACTCCTCCATATGTAATTACAATCGACATAACTAGAAAAACACAACAATGGTTGGACTTCATTCCCCAATAACCATTAGCATACCCTACACACTGAAAGGAAGGCATCAATTCATCATATTAGCTACATATAGTCGAAGCCAACATATACCTTATTAAAAATATATGCATTCTCTATTCTAACATCATCATATATATTATTTATAGTTGGTCCATCATATTAACTACATATAATTGAAGCCATAAATATATTTGAATAAAAATATATGCATTCTCTATTCTAATGGGCCATCTTGTTGCACGGTGTTTATCAGATAAGATTAAATCAAAGAAATCACCTACTTGGTGGTTGGGGGCCTTTGACCACCATTATACCGTTCGAAAAGTCTCTAAGGATGAGGGTTCGGATTCTTGACCTACTCAGAATGATCATGCTTTGGCTGAGCTTTTGTTGCTACCTCTGTTGCTTCTAATGTTGTCTTTGATGCTACTGGTGTTGTCTCTTATGGGGCTTTGGCTCAACCTATTATTGATGTCCCTTCTCGTGCTGTTATTGTTTCCCCTGACTAGATCGCTGATGTTGTCTCTAGTTCAGCGGTCTTGTCTGTGGATGCTACTGGTTTTGCTTCTCACAGTGTTGTATCAGGTTTTGATGTGGTTGATGTTGTCTCTGGTTCAGCTGATGTCTTGGCTGTTGGAGTTGTGAGCTCTAATGTGACCTTCCCTTTCGTGGGCTCTTCTATCTCTTCTATGGCTTGGCAAAAGGCTGCTAAAAAGGTGGAGGATGGATGGACAATAGTGAAGGGAAAGAAATTTAAACCTTCCACTTCTTTTGATATGAATTTACGTTCACATAAGGATGGGAAAAAATGTAAATCTTGATCGCCCTTTGTAGTGACTAGTTTGAAATTTTTTGTTTCCAATTGGTAGGAACTATGGTTTGTTCCTTTGGTTTGTTTGGTGGGGCACCACAGTTGTATTACGGTCTTTCAACACCCTATCTCTTAATACTTTTGTTCAAGGTTTTGGGACCTTTCAAATCTTGTTTTTACTTAATCAGAACATCATCATATATATTAATTATAAGTTTTATCAAAATGTATCTCAAAACAATGCTACACATATAAGGTAGTGTTAAGATATAACTCACTGGTCATCATCTAGACCATCATGAAATACTAACCATAGCACTTATAGTAATCAAACATCCATAATTGGAAATGAAGTGGTCCATGTCACAAAACATAACAATAATGGTCCATAATGGAAAAATATAGTAACTAGCATGTAACTAAAGGAGGTCTCACACCATCAATGCCAAGGGGGGTATTGTGGAACAAATGTTGTCAATGATGTCAAAGAAATGATGTCAAGGAGAAGTCAGCAAGTTGTACTCATTGATGCCAAGGTATACAATAGAATGAAAATTACTTCTCATGCAATATTAATCTATTTAGGTTGAATTTATTTGTAGTAGCATCATGGATATTTATGTTAGTGGGATCAGCTATGATGCAAGAGCATCTTGGGTCTTGGAGCAATCTTGCATCAACCAAAAACATTTCCTGATTTTTGTACCTGTTTGCTGTTGTTTTCTTTATAATCTTTGCATTTGATGGTTTCATGGTGTGAGAAGCTTACATTATGCTAAGGACCTATTTGGGAACCTTATCCTATGAGCACATAAATTTTGGATGGACTGTTTCAAAGTTATAGTTGTTTTCCTTGCCATCGGAGCCGCATTTTCCTGTAGTTTTGGTGTTGATTGTTCATGTTGGCGACCTTGATCTATAAGGAGTCAACCTTTTTGATCTTAAGAAATTTTAGATGACCTAAAGTACTATCATTTACCAAGAGCGCAAGCTCCAATTCACTATGAGTAAAACTTTATGCCCATTTTTCCTCGGGACCTATTTTCTGCCAATTTTCTGGTGAAACGTGTGGTGTTTCTTCTTGCGATGTTCTGTGTGATCAAATGGGACCTTGCACCCTTAAAGGAATTTTCTTGGGTCATGTGAGGACCTAAATCCAAAGGTTCATTAATTTATATTCATTCTAGCATTAGTTTTTGTTTAAATCTTGAGACTGGACCTATATTGTAATTAAATGCCTGACTGGCCGACCTATGGCTTAACTGGCTATATAAAGAGTCTAGATTGATGTAGTAGGGCATCAAGAGATCATCATAAGTGAGATCTATGAAAGATTATCAAGATATATCATTGGAGAGAAAGATAGGATGCAAGCTTTAATTCTGAATTCATAATTCTCATTGTATAAGGCCGAAACCCGGAAGGCCTCACAGTCAGGCATGTTGAAAGAAATAATATAATTCTCTATTGTTGTTGCCAGTTGATTGTCTCATATCCATTATGTTTCCATTGCTTTCATGTGATATTATATTGCTTCCTTTTTGTAACTTTGAGCAAGGGCTTGTTTGTGGATTCAACTGAATTCAATTTTGTTGATTCTGCTTGTATCTACCCTGCCCTTGCGTCAAGTGGTATCAGAGCGAGTTCTTTCTTGTGGATTGGATCATGGAGAACCTTATTGGATCGGTTGTAGGGTGGCGGATCTGAGATCTGACCTATAACTTGTAGAAGGTTACGATCTTGCTGGAACCTGATTGTCAAGATGGTTCATGGTAGAGGAAATGATAATGCTATCATGGATATGTTGAGGTAGATTGCAACTAGGCTTGAAGCTGTAGAGAAAACCCAGAGAAGAGGAGCACATTTTGAAGATGTTAGTGATGAAGAAGAAGAAGCAACACCTAATGTTGAACCTGAAGTTGAACAAGATGAGGAAAGACTTTTGAGATTTTTGTCCAAGGCTAACTCCAGACCTGCAATTGAAGTTGCTTGCTATGATGGAAGACTTGAGACCGATACACTTTTGGATTGGATCTCTAAGATGGATAAATACTTTGAGTATGAAGGTACTCCTGATAATAAGAAGGTTAAGATAGTAGTCACAAAGTTGAAAGGTCATGCATCTCTTTGGTGGGATCATTTGCAAACTGAGAGATAGAAGAGAGGAAAAGAAAAGATCAAGACATGGATGAAGATGCTTGGAAAGATGAAGAAGAAGTTTCTTCCAGCTGACTACCAAGTTAGTCTGATAAGAAAGATGCAAAATCTAAGACGAAAGGACATGAGTGTGAAAGAATATACTGAGGAATTTTACAAATTGGATATCAGATCTGGACATGTGGATGATGAAGTTGAGAAAGTGGCTAGATATATGAATAGCCTAAGGACATCTATTCAAGATGAGATCAACTATGTGAAGATAGATAGTGTGGAGGAAGCACACCAATTTTCTTTGAAGGCTGAAGATAGATTGACAAAGAGACATGAACAAAGACAAAGAGGAAGAGGTGGAAGATTTCAAAGAAGTAGAGGCAGATCTGGTGGAGAAAGTAGTAGATCTGAAAATTCAGTACAAGATAAAGGATGGGAAGATGACCCTGCTGGTAGAATAGGTAATTACTCTAGAGGTAGCTATATTGGTTAGTCTAGGAATAACAATAATGGTAAAAGAGAAGAGAAATCTTGGTTTAAAGGTACTTGTTACAAATGTGGTGAAGAAGGACGTAGAGCTTTTGAATGTACTAACTCTGGAAAGAAGATTGGAGGTAATGGTAGAAATAATTTAGCTTGTGAAGAAGTTGAGGAAATGTCTAATGAACCTGACCATGGTGAGAACTCGATGTTAAGAAGGATATTGTGGAATGAAGAAGCTAATGAGGAACCTATTCTTAGGAAAAGTTTGTTCAGAACCAGATGTAAGATCGCTGACAAATGTTGCAAGGTAATCATTGATAGTGGAAGTTCTTATAATTTGGCATTCCAAGAGCTGGTTAACAAATTACAATTGTAGAGATTGAAACATCCTAAGCCTTACTGTATTGCTTGGATCCAGAAGGAACATAAACTACTTGTAAGTGAACAATGCCTTGTTAAGTTCAAAATTAGGAATTATCATGATGAAGTCTTGTGTGATATTATGTCTATGGATTGTTGTCATATTCTTTTGGGTAGACCTTGGCAGTATGATAGGAAAGCTTTGCATGATGGTAGATTGAATCAATATACTATTTGGATGGATGGAAAGAAACAAGTATTGTTGCCTTTGATAGAAAAGTTTGATGAAAGTCACTGTACCACAATCAGTGTATGTTTGTTTGATGGTAAAACATTTAAGGGAGAAATGAAAGAATAGAATATTTTCTTTTCATTCAAGCATAAAATTGGACAATCAAATAAGGTTGCTGATGCCTTGAGCCAAAGAAGAAGTTTGCTGACAGAGACGAGAGTTGAGGTACTTGGTTTTGATGATTTAAAATGTTTGTATGAGACTTACATTGATTTTGCAGAACCTTGGAAAGCTTGTAAGGAACACACAGTAAATGATAAGTGGACTAATTATTTCATTGAAGAAGACATGTTATTTAAAGGAGTTCAGTTGTGCATACCTAGAGGATCTATGAGAGAGAACATAATAAAGGAGAAACATACCTAGAGGATCTATGAGAGAGAACATAATAAAGGAGAAACATAGTGGTGGACTTGTTGGATATTTTGGGATTGATAAGACTATGAATTTGATTTCAGAAAGATACTTTTGGCCACAAATTTATAGAGATGTACAGAGATTGGTTAGTGTAATACCCCAAAAATGGGCTATAAGTTCATTAACCTCCTACATCTACAATTCGCACAAAATCAACATCGAAGTCCTAATCTAAGACACATCTAAACATCATTGAATCATAATCGATTATCTTAAATTCTGCATCAAGGAATATTCCTAGAAATATTCTTAACTATCTTAATTATCTTTAATTTAATAATTATTTGGTAATAAATCACATTTATCCTAAGTTTAATTAATTGAATATTTTCATATTTAATTAATTAGATTTAATATCTTACCACTTAATTGTGTAATAAAATTTAATTCTATCTATTATTAATTGTATTATTTAATTTTGACAATAAATCCAATATCCTATGGATAATTGATTAAATTCTTAATTAAAGCAAGTTGTCATTATTTAATAATATAGTTTTTAATAAAATTTTGATAAAATAGTTAATTAACCCATAAATTAATTATTTTATTTCAAAAATCGGTTAAGTTGAGCATAAATCACTTTATTTATTTATTAAATCATAATTATCCATGTGCACATTCAAGGACTAGTTAAACTCAAAATTGGAAAATCAATGCAAGTTGTTAGCTTTTTGAAACTCAACATCTTTTTGAGTTTTCAAGTTGATCTAAACTTCTAATTTGAGTTGAACTGTGCTTTTGCATGATTTTTGTGACTTAATTATCTTTATTTAAAAATAACTCAAAAATTAACCTGAGTTATTTGAGTGATTTATGGCTTTTTCTCATGCACCTCCAAAGCCCTGGATTTCTATAAAACCAAGGCTCAGCTCTTCAATTTCATATCTTGCAAATTGCAAACTTACTCTACAGGAAACATAGCATATCAGATTTGGAGAATTTGCACAATTGGAGTTTGAAAGATAAATTTGAGGATTCAAAGCTTTGTGAGATCAATTTCAAATTCATAGCTTTCATATTATTGTTAGAATTTTCATTCTCATATCATATCATTTTTAGATTAGCATTGCATATCAATTTTCATATTAGCATAGATTCATATCATTTTTCATATTATTGCATAGAAAATATCAAAAAAATAGATTAATTACATTCATTTCATATCCATCTTTTGCATTCAAATCTTTCATTTAGGTGTCGTCTAGGTCACTAATCTCGATAACAATCTGAGAACATTAATCTCGCACCTACTAGAAGGCAGTAAATCACTTGGTTAAATTAGATTTCAATTTTGCACGATTTTGATTATAGCTAACCTCTAATGTTTTACTGAAGTGTTGTGTCTACAGATTAGGTACAATTTTCACACACACATTTCTGGCGCCCACCGTGGGGCAACCCACCTTTACATGCTGGTTTTGATTTTTTTTTGGAGCTAAAGCCCTAAAGTTTCAAAGATTTAATTTTATCTCTCAAACGGCTTGCAATTTTGCTCTGAAATTTGTTTTGCAAGTTGGGCATATATCAGAGAAGCTACAGTAAAAATTTAAAAATTTTTGAAATGCTTTGAATTTTTAATAATTTTTTCTTGAAATTCTGGAAAAAAATTAATATCTGACGTAAATCAGCATATTTTTCAAAAAAATTTATAATTTTGGAAAGCTCTTTAAATTCTACATGGGGTCCATTCTTTGTATTTTAAATTTGGACACAATATAATAGCTCAAATAGTCAATTTATAAAAAATGGTTTGTTTTGATAAAATGGGTCTCTAGGTCACAAATGAAGAGATTTTTCTAAAATTTTTACATTTTTAGAAAACTCTTTATTTTTTAGTAGGGGTCTCTATTTTAAATTTTTATTTTTGTGGCCAAAATCATATCAAAAAAATTAGATCTTGTTGACTAGGTCAAATGCAGCAAAAAAAAAAAAAAAGTTTTGTCATGGGTATGCACTTATTTTTTTACATGATTCAATGAATGATATGAGTTGTCATTTCGGTTAATTGCTGGTTATTATTGCTGATAATAATTGATTTTTAGAGCTAACCCTATGGTTTTTATAATTTGAATATATGTTGCATATCTTGTTTGCTTGTTTGCTTGTTGGAGAGTTTGTCACTTGCTTGCATGGAAAAGCTCAACAAGAATTGCTAAAAATTAGGTAAAATCTACTAAGCGCGTTGTGAGGATATCAGGTATTCCACTTTTGCTAATCCATCAGCCTTTCAGTCTGCCTCGTGGTTGCAATCTCAACGCCATAAAGGGGAGGGATCAACAAGAAAGAAGCATTAAGTGTTCCACTTGGCAACCCTTTTATGCTTTTAGGAACTCACTTGTTTTCTAAGTTGGGGACTCATTCTTAACTTGTGTGAGGTGTTAAGTGTTCCACCTTGTAGACTCATCTCATATTCGCTTTAAGCGTTAAGTGTTCCTCTTTCTGCTTTTTGGGTACTTTTGGTAGATTTGCTTTTGAAAACATACATCTGTGCTCACATAGTAATTAGGCCCTATGAACACTATTCATGATTCTTGAGAGATTGGATCCCAGTGAAATCCTTCTTGATGATAGAATCCTTGTAGGTAGGGAGGATACTTAGTGCATTTCACATTCAACTCGAGTAGTGCGTCTTCTCTTATTGATCGATACATTCTCTCCCAAGAGAGGTTGATAGATCACGTGGGGTTGACATCACGAGCTTTGGTGAATCAAAATTGGTTAGTGCATCTTCCCTTATTAATTGATACATTCTCTCTCCGGAGGGGTTGATAGATTACATGGGGTTGATATCATAGACCTTGGTGAGACAAACTTTGTCTTAGCATGTCGGATTAATCTGCTTGCTTTGTTTGGGTTAAAAGTGAAGAGGCATCAAAACCTTGGATCTGGAACCAAGTCCCCTTGTGGTATACTATTATGAGTCATCTTTAGAGAGGGTTAACCGTAGCAGACAATCCTTTCACAAGAAAAACTGCGTTGATGAAACTTCAAGCGGTAATAGCCATTTTCACCATGGTAGTGACAGCCGCTATATAAATGTCCTTGTGGAAGAAATCTCCATGGGTATGGTTCATTGTTGGGTTGTCAGATCTCCCTAGCAGCTCTTGAAGATTAAGTTCTCAGACTGTGTCAAAACACTGGTGCACCGAGATTGGAGTTCACCCCTTTGGATCATAAAAGTTGCAGAGTCAAACCATTACTAAAAACCCTAGCCAGGCCAAATTTTTATTTTATAGGGTATATGTGCGTTATTGCAAAACATTTTTGGAACATACACAATTAGCACTTTTGAAGATTAGAACGAATAAGTCACTTGATTGTTCATGTGCAAGGTTGCTTTTGCCCTTGTTCATTATTTTTAGACATGCTTGAAATCACTTGCTTGCTATTTTCTGTTCTTGTTTATCTATCTGGTTACTGAAAATAAACAAATCTGTTACAATCCTCAAATCTGGACATTAAAATTTGCTAACAATTCAAATCTGAAAACTCAAAATTTGCAAAATTTGAAGTAAATTCTAGAGTCAAAAGTCATCTCAGGAGGTCAGAAAGTCATACGAGTTTCCATCAAGTTTCGTTTCATTACAACCCATCTATCGTATGATTGAGTACCCAGTGTCATACGAGTTTCCATGCCAGTAAATTCTCAAAGTCAAAATCTTGCAACTGTCATATGAGATTTTCAACTATCGTTTCATTGCTACCCAACTGTTGTATGAGATTTTCAACTGTCATTTCATTGCTACCCAACTATCGTACGAGTTTTGCAACTGTCATTTCATAGCATACCCACTGTCATACGAGTCTGTAGAGTGTCGTTTGAAAATTTTTTGAAAGTTGTCAAAAAATTATCAAAATTGTTAAATATTTAGCTTTTTCAGCCTAGTTCCAAAATCTGTCGAACAAATCACTGTGTCAGGAACAGAGCAGTAGCTATTGAGAATTACTACACATGTCTCAAAAAATCAGTACACAAGAGGAAGAAGCTCTAATCACCGCTATGATGAAGCAGCTGCAAGCTATGCAAGTCCAACTTGACAAACTTGAGAAAGAAAAGGAACCTAAAGAGTTCTCCATGGAAACTCTATGCTCTTTTCCATTTAATAAAGACTTGTACATGTCACCATGCCCTCTGACAAAATGTGAGCAACGTGACAACCCTTATGATACCTCTTCCACAAAGAGTGACACGTCAAGCTTTGGAGACTATGATGACTATGACGATAGACAATGTAATGATACCTATGACACCTCTGTTCCTAAAAGTCCTCCTCGTCATGTGTTCCTACTTACTACAAATGGGCCATCACATTGGATAGATCATGATGGTGATCCATATGATTCTGATTTTGAAAGAAACTTTGATGGCTTTTGTGGACAATAACTTGATTATGATCCATCTGCTACTGTTGAGGACTATAAAATGCATCGTGCTAGCTTGAAACGTCAATACTATAAGGATCTCTCCTCTAAGAACTCTCGGGCTGAAAATAAAGATTACACTCTCAAGCAAGATCATGTTAATGTTGGACCTTTGTCTTGTGATGGTTCCCTTCCATCCCCTACTTTCTCCAATACCAATACATTTTCTAAAGCTTCTAAGTCTTTCAAATCTTTCACAAAACCTTCATCCGACACAAGCCCTGATACTTTTCATGTGGTTCCCTATAGTTATCCTCCAGGACTACCTCTTAAAGAAACTCAAGCTAACTTTCACTTGGCTACAAATACTTTCAATAATGATAAACCTAAAGAGCCTAAGCCTTCATATGCTATAATGCCTACTTTAGCTAGTCCTTCACCATCTCTTCCAATGTCTTCCATACAATCCCAATATGCTTCCTTGTCCTTAGAAGTGGCTCCATGTCAAGAAGACTCCAGAAATGATAAAGAAAAGAACATAAAGAAAGATCAAGATCAAGAACCCTCCATGTCGTCCACTCCTTTTCACAATGTCTCTTATCTGCCTCAGGGTTCTTTTGATCCTACAGCCCCTTTTTCATGCATTCAACCATGTCTTAAGTCTTCTCCTAAGCAAGATCAAGTTACTACTTACACCGTTGAGCTTATTGACAATCAAAATAACCTTACTACACTTGCACTTTCCAAAGATGATACTTCCATTAAGGTTGGTAAAAATGGTGTTGTTACTTCCAAAGTTAAGCCTATTGAAAATCAAGAGAAAAATTATGTGCTTATGCTATCCAAAGATCCTTGTCAAGATCAAAGTCTTCCATCTTCTTGTTCTACCACTCCATGTTCACTTCCACTTTCTACTCTTCCTAAGTCTTTGCAAGCTTTGAACAATCCTATCAAAGAAGGTGCTCATATTCAAGATATCCATGATTCTATTGAAAATTCTAATGCTCACTCTAAAGATACTGATGTCCTTGGTTGTCATATAGATGCTGATGAACTTATTGATTATCCTTTTGCATCTTCCACTTCCATCCTTGGACCTCTTCCACCACTACTAAGGGCTTCATGCCTTCCTTCCATCTTGGGTCCTTATGTCCCTTCACTTTCCCCTCCTAACTCTCTTAATTCACCATCCATCTTGGGTCCTTACATCCCTCCATCTCCCATCTTTTCTCAAAATCAACATAGATGCATACCCTTGAATCCTTTTCATCCACCCACCCATCTAAACCAGTCATATCCTCCTTCTTCCGCAAGTCCCAAGTCTTTTGGAAGTAACTTGAATGTTCACTACAAGAAAAAGAAGCAATACAAAAATCCATCAAAAAAAGAAGATCACCATGTCTCCTCTAATAGACATGGAAACATAAAGTCAAAAGAGATATCTAAGAAAAAAACTACAAGACAAGTATGGGTTCCAAAATTCACCATTGAAGATATTCTCTCTAGATCATCAAAAGAAAATAAAAAGCCTACGGCTATATGGATTCTAAAGTCTCTCTTGAAAGAGTCTGGTGTTGAGCAAAAAGTGAAATTGACATTCAAGCTTCCAAAGGCTTCCACTTCATCTTCTTCCAAAAATATTTTTTCATTCCATGCGCCTAAACCACAACCTCTACTATCCATTCACCATATTCCTTCACGTATTCCTTCATTCACATTTCCTCCATCCTCTCACCACCCTTCAAGGTATATGTTGACGTTGATCTTGCCTTCCTTTCCACCTACCCTTTCACAATCCTTCCATTCATTATCCTTCTACCTTCTATCATTTTCCTCATTTGCATATTCCTCCTATCCTCCAATCTCACTCGCTTTACATAAAACTTTATCGTCCATTTTTCTCTTCCATCTCCCTTTCCCTATCAGCATCTTTGAGCATATCATTTTGAATCCTTGGGATATCATGGTTTATCCTTTCAAGGAGCACTATCTAAAAAGCTTGCCTTCTTCCAAAAAAAAAAAAAAATGAAAAAAAAGTGCCTTGGTGAAAACTTGGAAACAGGTGCCTTGGTAGCAAAAGTAAAGAAAAATAAATTCATCCTATGTTGAAAACCACTCCCATGTGGCGCCTTGGTAGCAAAAGTAAAGAAAAATAAATTCATCCTATGGTGAAAACCACTCCCTTGTGGCGCCTTGGATAAGTATCATGATGAAAACTTGACAATCAGGCATCATGCGTAGTTCTTCTACATATTTCATCTATTTCATCTTCTCTCTTTGATCTTGACAATGTTGATCTATACACAAATATTTGACTATTTTGTGAGCTATCTTACGATGATCTTATTTTCATTCCCTTCTTATTTAGTCTTCATATTTATTTTCCTCCATTCATTTTCTCCTATCGCTATCCTTTTCCCCTTTGGTCTTGATCTAATAAAAAAAGAAAAAAGAGAGTAAAACACGATGCTATGAAGCCTCTTGACATGTCTACTCCTTTGGATTGCATCATTTCCTGCTCTTGCATTACACTTTTGTGACTTATCTTATGCTGACTTTTTATTCCTTGTCCAAATGTGCTTTACATGACAATTTTTCCCTAGCTTGAGTATTCTTTGTTAGAGTAGTCATATTATAGCTAATAATTAATTAATTTAATTATTAGTCTATTATTCTCTACACTTAAGTTAGACTTAGGCATCTTATTATTTTTTAGGGTTTTCACCTTTAGGGTTTCGGTATCCTTTTATAAGGATTCCCTCTTTGTATTTTATTCATTCACATATTGGATCATAATGAAAGATTGTTTTCATGTGTATATGATGCCTTTGGCTTTTTGGCCTCCATAGATTTTTCTTGCCTTCTGTGCTTTGCTTCTTTCATGTGACAGGGTTATGCATGCAGGTGTTCTTGGGAGATTAGTCTTTCACCTAATCTAACATGGTATCAGAGCCATCTTGCTGCTCACTGTTCGTATTTTTGTTGAAGTGATTCAAAAGTAGGACATTTTTTGTTTTTGTTTTTTGCCTGTAAAAAAGAAAAAAAATAATTTTGAGGCATTTTGAGCAAAAACGGATGCCACTATTGCGTCCGGAAGGCTCGAGATAGCCAGAATCTATATAAAATTTATCCATTTGGACACCTTTGCAATTTGAGGCAAAAAATTTTTGGTACCAGGCCATATGGCCTGGCATGCGGATCGAGACGGCGATTTTTTTATAAAAAAAATAAATTTTTACTAGGGGCGGCCTCCCAGGGATGGCCCAGCAGCCATCAGGGCGCCACCCCGCGGCCTCCGCAAAGCCGCCAGTAGCAGACCGCAAAGCCGCCGTTGCCCACCGTGGGCCCCGCTCCGCTCCACCGCAGAGCCCCCACCGCCCACCGTAGCCAGCGCTCTGCTCCTCCGGCGGCATCCTCCCCGGTGGTATCCTCAGCAGCGGCCCCCGCCCGGCTCCGCCCTCCGCTCTGTGCCCTCTGCCGCCCGGCCTGCCCTCCGCTAGCCCCCCGCGGGTGTTTAAGCCCCAACAACGGTCCTATGGTGACTGGGGGCTCTGGCTCTAGCCCCCTGTGCGCGCCATACACCCAGGAGCTCAACTTTTTCCACCCCCAGGGGCTTAAAATTTTTTTTTATGCTTTTTAAGGGTACCCGGGCCTTTTTTGCTCTATCTGGAGCATACGGAGGTCTTTTTTGGACTTCTTTATATCGTCGGAAAGCTCTTTCTGAGCTCTTTTTGCTTATAGAGGTTAGATTTTTTGGCTCTGCTATTTTGATAGTATTTTTTTCTATCAAAGGTGATATTTATTTTTTGCCTTCCAGGAGCCATATCTCGCTCATCCAGACTCATTTTTGGGCTCACCATATATCATCGAAAAGCTGGTTCTGTGAGTTTTTCAGTTGCAGGGGTCTTTTATCCAGATTCTACCCTAGATTCTCTCTCCTCTAAGTTTTGCATTTTTGCACTCTAGTGGATTACTTAGGTTCTACAGGTCTTGGGATCTCTTCTTCTATTCTTCTGGCTCACTCTTCTTTCTGACTTTTGAGCATTGTATGCTTCTCTTCTGTAGCATTTTTTTTTTGTAAACGCACTGAGATAAAGTGTCTGCTTTTGCATATTTGGAATCTTGTACTCTTTGTGTTTGTTTGTACTCGCACTCAGTTATAAAGTGCCATGGGGGGTTATGATGTTTTGCCTTTTGTGCTCATCCACCTTTGTCAAGTGAGTGTACCTTCCATGATATTAGCCCATACTGTGTGTCTGTGACACCACCCTTTATCCTGTGCTTGTACTTCTGTTGCACTGTTGGTGTTCCTGATTCTTCTTCTTGTAGATGTTTCTAGCATTGCATTTCAGTGTTCCTGTCACCCCTCTCCTTGTTCAGCATTATGGGGGGGGTTCACCTGTTGGTTCTATTGCTTCCTTGGTTCGGTTGAGTGATATACGTATTCAGTTTTTGTTCTTATGTACTAGGCGGATGCAGTGGCTAGGCACCTATGCATTTCGGTGAGATGGTTCATCTACTATATAGACACTCGTTCATTCCTATTTTGGAGGTCACTTCTTCGATTGATCAGCTCTTCAGACTTTGTATTCTCTACCTGGTCATGCACTATTTCAGTGGGGGTTCCAACAGTTTCTTCTGACAGTGTTTGTAGCTTCATGCTTCAGAGATGCTTCATGCTCTTTCTTGTTCCTTTCTTTGGGACATTCCCTAGATTGGAGGCTTTGTTTCCTTCATCTAGTTTATTTCTTGTACTTGGGTACCTGATCAGGCCTAGTTGCCGGGACCCATTGCTCTTTCATGCATTTTTGTTTTCATGCATCTTTTAGTCCTTAGTTGTTTAGATTCTCCCTAAGTTACACTTAAGGGGGGGTGTTAGAGTAGTCATATTATAGCTAATAATTAATTAATTTAATTATTAGTCTATTATTCTCTACACTTAAGTTAGACTTAGGCATCTTATTATTCTTTAGGGTTTTCACCTTTAGGGTTTTGGTATCCTTTTATAAGGATTCCTTCTTTGTATTTTATTCATTCACATATTGGATCATAATGAAAGATTGTTTTCATGTGCATATGATGCCTCTGGCTTTTTGGCCTCCATAGATTTTTCTTGCCTTCTGTGCTTTGCTTCTTCCATGTGACAGGGTTATGCATGCAGGTGTTCTTGGGAGATTAGTCTTTCACCTAATCTAACATTCTTGAGGAGTTTGCCCTTGAGGATTTCTTCCCTTCATTCTCCTTCATTCTCTTGTCTTCCATCTCATCCACCAACTTGATAATCCCTCTTATTCTCCACCTTGCTAGACATTGGGACTGCATGATATGATCTTGCTTGGGAGTTTGCAATGGAAAAAGATGCTATCAAGTATACCAAGTATCAGAACTAGTATTAGAACCAATATCAGAATAAGTATCACAACCAGTATCAGAACACCTACTGGGGCTACACCTTTCACTTTAGTTTATGGGTTTGAAGCAGTACTACCTATTGAGGTTGAAATCTCATCACTAAGAATCAGAATGCATGGTCTAGTAACGGATGATAAGTACTGAGTGTCTAGGTTACAAGAACTGGAACTACTAGATGAGCGCAGACAAGCAACGTATGATCATCTCAGAGTATATCGGAAGAGAATGTCTAGAGGCTACAATAAGAAAGTCAAACACAGAGAATTTCAGGTTGGTGATCTAGTCTTGACAGAAAATCTTAAAAATCAACCCCATCGAGAACACAAGGGGAAGTTCAAACCCAACTAGTTGGGTCCCTTTGTCATCACTGCTACTTTTAGCTCTGGTGCCTATCAACTCTCAATGACTGAAGGAGAACAGCTCCAAGAACCAATCAATGTTCTCCATCTGAAGAAATTCTACACCTAAGGCATTCAATCTATGGTAAAATGTCTTGAAAAAATTATAAAAATAAAAAAAATCCTGAAAAAATGAACATCTTGGTAAAAACTTAGCAATAGGCGCCTTAATGATTCACAAAAAAATAAAAATATATCAAAAGTACAAAAAAATGAAAAAAAAAATGCCTTGGTGAAAACTTGGAAACAGGTGCCTTGGTAGCAAAAATAGAATCTCTGCCAAGATGGTGAAAACCTGGCAAACGGGTGCCACTTGTTTTAAAATGCTCCATCTATCAGCGCAATCTTGGTCTTTCCCAGCTTTCAGTTTTGCTTTAGTTTATACATATCTCCCGATTTGTTTCTGCATTTCTAGTTTTCAATAAGTCAGTTTGTCCACCAATCTGCTCAAGCGTCTGTATCTATCAATGTTCAAACTTGGGGGCAATCAATGTCATATCCTATGGTCTCCAGTATATCCTAGATGTATCATATCTAGTCAAGAGTCCTTTGAAGCTTCATGTGATTCAGTCAGTCAGTCTTGTCTCCCAAAAGGATTTTGCATCTACAACAACGCAATCAACATCAAACATCAAACTGAAAATAATCTATGCTTTTTTTACATATTTTTATCTCCTTGTATGCTTACTGATTCGCATTGAGATTTTTGCATATTGTGTCCCTTCGAGCTCTTCAATGATGTCCTTTATAGGATTTAGAGAGTGATGACTGGGGGCATAATCTTTTCTTTGTTTTCTTCTTGTATGTGAAAATCTAACAACTTTGAAAATTCTGGATTGAAATGGTGTCCGATTGTAAGAGCCTCTATCTCAAATTGGATGGCCATGCGTACCTTGACCATTGATACTTAAAAAATTCAAAGAAGTTTGATCTAACTATTGTCTTTTTGAGTGAGTTCTTTCTCCTACTGTGAAATGTTATCTTACCTAAGGATGTGAACGATAAAGGGTCACTACGGGTAATTCACATTGGATTTAGAATAATCTCTTGGCTATTTGATGTGTTTGTAATGCAAGGCATATTCAGGTCATCACGACGTTTATGTTTTGATGCTTATACAAATTGCTATATCAAAATAGACATGATATTCAGGTCATCTTGGCATTTGTGCCTTGGTGCTTATATCTAATCCGACATTCCGAAAATAAAATCGATATTCATATGTCCATGGTTGCCTAGCCAGTGGGTGTTGTATTGATTCTTGTGCATACAAATCGATATTCATATGTCTATGGTTTCATAGCTAGTGGGCATTGTATTGATTTATCCAGTTACCTAAAAGTTCAATGATGATAACAAATCGACATATGATCAGTGACTAGGTCCTAGGTCTTAGGTTGCATTTCATTTTGCATGTCTCTTTGCATTTTGCATGTTTGCATGATCTCACAATGGCTAAATGAACTTCAATGCTTAAATAATTCTTCAAATTACGTCTTCAAATCTAACAAGAGCTGAATCCCACACGAAGGTTCCTCCAATGAAACAAGTAGAATCCTTTTTCAGGATCAAAATTGAAATCTGAGATCGTTCATATTATTAACTACTTGCATATTCGACCTTCGATCATCACAAAAATCCATAATTCAACTTAATTGATTATCTTACATCAAACAATCAAAATTTCAACTTGGTCAACTATGGTCAACTCATGGTTTAACCTAGTCAAATTTAGTCTTTTGGACCTCCAAACGATGCAGAATGCGTTCTTGAACGTGTATAACCACTTTTCCAATCAATTAGCATGCTTCTGAACTATCAACGCTGACTTTTTCTTGTCAGATTTCAATTTTAATCCCGAAGGGGGCATGGTATTGCACATCATTCAAAGTCTGTAAATCAATTTCTATCAATATCTTTCATCAGTGATCAAGACAAACAATCACGTCTAGTTACTGATTCATAAAAAAAAGACCTCATCGCTCGGGGCAAATCTATCATCACTTGGGGCATATCAGATTCATCAAGATCCATATCAATCTGGTATTCTCCTAATCTTGTAAACTGTATTAGTTTTTGCAACCATCGGATCATAGTGTTCTTTCCTTGGTTCTTCGGCAACTGAAGGATTCAGATGTGATACCTGCTAGTTCTGCTAAGACAATCGAGTCTAGAACCGGTCACTCACTTCTTCGCAATCATAAGGTTTAGAATCAGGCATTTTCACACTTTTTCGCAATCATAGGTTCATTTGCTGTTATAGTGAACATTATCTTTGGTCATTCAGGACCTATTATCTCCATATCAAATCAATATCAATCAGCTTTTGTCTCATATCAATTATCAATTTTGAATCAATTTCATATCTCTATCAAACACAGACTGTCTTTGAACCACTGCACTTCACACAGTAATTCAAAGAGGGGCAAAATGTAATACCCCAAAAATGGGCTATAAGTTCATTAACCTCCTACATCTATAATTCGAACGAAATCAACATCGAAGTCCTAATCTAAGACACATCTAAACATCATTGAATCATAATTGATTATCTTAAATTCTGTATCAGGGAATATTCCTAGCAATATTCCTAACTATCTTAATTATCTTTAATTTAATAATTATTTGGCAATAAATCACATTTATCCTAAGTTTGATTAATTGAATATTTTCATATTTAATTAATTAGATTTATATCTTGCCACTTAATTGTATAATTAAATTTAATTCTATCTATTATTAATTGTATTATTTAATTTTGACAATAAATCCAATATCCTATGAATAATTGATTAAATTCTTAATTAAAGCAAGTTGTCATTATTTAATAATATAGTTTTTAATAAAAGTTTGATAAAATAGTTAATTAACCCATAAATTAATTATTTTATTTCAAAAATCAGTTAAGTTGAGCATAAATCACTTTATTTATTTATTAAATCATAATTATCCATGTGCACATTCAAGGACCAGTTAAACTCAAAATTGGAAAATCAATGCAAGTTGTTAGCTTTTTGAAACTCAACATCTTTTTGAGTTTTCAAGTTGATCTAAACTTCTAATTCGAGTTGAACTATGCTTTTGCATGATTTTTGTGACTTAATTATCTTTATTTAAAAATAACTCAAAAATCAACCTGAGTTATTTGAATGATTTATGACTTTTTCTCATGCACCTCCAAAGCCCTAGATTTCTATAAAACCAAGGCTCAGCTCTTCAATTTCATATCTTGCAAATTGCAAACTTACTCTACAGGAAACATAGCATATCAGATTTGGAGAATTTGCACAATTGGAGCTTGAAAGATAAATTTAAGGATTTGAAGCTTTGTGAGATCAATTTCAAATTCATAGCTTTCATATTATTGTTAAAATTTTCATTCTCATATCATATCATTTCTAGATTAGCATTGCATATCAATTTTCATCTTAGCATAGATTCATATCATTTTTATATTATTGCATAGAAAATATCAAAAAAATAGATTAATTACATTCATTCCATATCCATCTTTTGCATTCAAATCTTTCGTTTAGGTGTCGTCTAGGTCACTGATCTCGATAACAATCTGAGAACATTAATCTCGCACCTACTAGAAGGCAGTAAATTGCTTGGTTAAATTAGATTTTAATTTTGCACGATTTTGATTATAGCTAACCTCTAATGTTTTACCGAAGTGTTGTGTCTACAAATCAGGTACAATTTTCACACACACAGTTAGAGGTTGCAGAATTTGTCAAGTAGCAAAAGGAACTAGTCAGAATATGGGATTGTATACACCTTTGCCTATACCTAATAGACCTTGGGAAGATGTGAGTATGGACTTTGTTCTTGGATTGTTGAGAACTCAGAGAGGTAATGATTCTATTTTGGTAGTGGTTGATAGATTTTCAAAGATGGCTCATTTCATACCTTGTAAGAAGACATCTGATGCATTACATGTAGCTGAATTATTCTTCAAGGAAGTGGTAAGATTGCATGGTTTGCCTAAATCTATTGTTTCAGATAGAGATACTAAGTTTACTGGTTATTTTTGGAGAACACTTTGGAAGAAGATGAATACTGATTTGAAGTTTAGTTATACATTTCACCCTCAGACAGATGGACAGAATGAAGTTGTGAACAGAAATTTGAAAAACTTGTTGAGATGTTTAGTTGGAGATAAGCCTGCTAATTGGGATTTGATTTTGGCACAAGCAGAGTTTGCATATAATAATTCAGTGAATAGAAGCACTAAGAGGACACCATTTGAGATTGTTACTGGATTTCATCCTAAGGGAACCACAGAGTTGAGAGATTTACCTACTGAGACAAGAAGAAGTGCTGAAGCTGATCATTTTGTAGAATACATGAGAACTTTGCATGATGAAGTTAAAAAGAATTTGGAGGATAATAATCTGAAATATAAACAGAGAGCAGACAAGAGAAAGAGACATAAATCTTTTGAAGTTGGAGATGAGGTTATGATTCATTTGAAGAAGAATAGATTTCCAGTTGGTACCTACAACAAGCTGAAAATGAAGAAGTTTGGACCTTGTAAGATTTTGAAGAAGTTTGACAGTGGAAATGCTTATGAAGTGGAATTACCAGAGGACATGGATATATCACCTATATTCAATATTTATGATATATTTGAGTACTTTGAATCAATTGATGAGATAGAAGATGATCCAGATTATCCTAAAAAGAAAAAAGACAACATTGAGAAGATCTTGAATAAAAGAGTGAGCAAGAGTACAAGAGGAAAAGACTACATGGAATATCTAGTTCAGTGGAAAGACGAGTCAATTGAAGATAGTTCATGGATTACACAAACTGAGTTGGATCTTTATGATTCAGGTCAGAATATGAGAAGTACCTGATGTGGACATCAGTTCTTTATTTACACCAGGTGTCTGATGCAGGAGCATCTTGGGTCTTGGAGCAATCTTGCATCAACCAAAAACATTTCTTAATTTCTGTACCTGTTTGCTGTTGTTTTCTTTATAATCTTTTCATTTGATGGTTTCATGGTGTGCGAAGCTTACATTATGCTGAGGACCTATTTGGTAACCTTCTCCTATGAGCACATAAAGTTTGGATGGACTGTTTCAAAGTTATAGTTGTTTTCCTTATCGTCGGAGCTGCGTTTTCCTACAGTTTTGGTGCTGATTGTTCATATTGGCGACCTTGATCCATAAGAAATCAGCCTTTTCGCTCTTAAGGACTTTTAGAAGACCTAAAGTACTATCATTTCTCAAGAGAGAAAGCCCCAATTCATTATGAATAAAATGTTATGCCCATTTTGCCTCGGGACCTATTTTCTACTAGTTTTCAAGTGAAACGTGTGGTGTTTCTTCTTGCGATGTTCCGTGTGATCAAATGGGACCTTGCACCCTTAAAGGCATGTTCTTGGGTCATGTGAGGACCTCAATCCAAAGGCGCATCAATTTATATTCATTCTAGCATTAGTTTTGGTTTAAATCTTGAGACTGGACCTATATTGTAATTAAATGCCTGACTGGCCGACCTGTGGCTTAGCTGGCTATATAAAGAGTCTAGATTGATGTAGTAGGGCATCAAGAGATCATCATAAGGAGATCTAGGAAGGATTATCAAGATATATCATTGGAGAGAAAGATAGGATGCAAGTTGTAATTTTGAATTCATAATTCTCATTGTATAAGGCTGAAACCCGGAAGGCCTCATAGTCGGGCATGTTGAAAGAAATAATATAATTCTCTGTTGTTGTTGCTAGTTGATTGTCTCATATCCATTGTGTTTCCATTTCTTTCATGTGATATTATATTGCTTCCATTGTGTAACTCTGAGCAAGGGCTTGTTTGTGGATTCAAGTGGATTCAATTCTGTTGATTCTGCTTGTATCTACCCTGCCCTTGCGTCAAGCTACATTATATATGTTGTATCATCGTGTATCTTATCCACTTGGCGGAGGTGATCTGAAAGTGTTATCCAGAAGTGCAAAAGGCAAGTTACGCAAATAGTGAGCTTGTTGTGACAACATAATATGATCAACATTTCCTAACAGTTAAACAATTATGGTCTCGGTTTTAAAGGGGAGTACATAACACATGTTTTATCATATCCCAAAGTTTTTAGAGTCAGTGTTTTCCTGATAGAAAGCTTGAAGTCACAAAAGGGTCATTATGCTTGTTAATTAGGTGTGTAGTTGTTTTGGGTAGATGTAACAAAGGCTTGTTGAATATACCCTTTGGAGGTAGCATGTGGACAATCATTGGAAATAGATATAGCTACATTTGGAACCACATGTTTTTTTTGTAGTGTGTGCACCATTAGACCTCGCCTATTACACATTCCATTGAGGTTAATTGAGGTGACCAACTTGTGAATGGATTAATTCATTTCTAAGCCGACATATAAATGCATTTGTTTTATAATTCATATATAGGGATCTCAGATATGTCCTAGAATATTGAAATAGCTATGGGAATAAACATGAATGTAATTATTTGGTAAGTGTAATGATTGGGGAGCAGAAAGATGCAAACAATGTGATTTGCATTCCAATCATTGTGAGGGTTTATTAGAAGATTGTCTGCAATGTGGGAGAATGCTCTAAAGATTGATTGGATCAAGTGCAAATTGATTATTGATTTTCAAGGTCTTCAATTCATATATTTATTATTGTTGACATTGAAGTTCTAGTTTCTAAGTTGATGCTCAAATGTCGGCATAGGGTATTGGTGTCTCAAGTGGATTGGTGCCTGCAAATACAATAGGGGGTTGGTGTCTTCGATAGGTTGGCATCTACATCATATTGGAAGTGATTCATTATCTTGTGAAACTAGACTTGGGCAACATATCCATATATATCTCATGTCCATGTCTATCGATGTATGTTTCACGTGTTCTTTAGTAGCTAGATCTTTGAGGAGATTTGTTGAAGTTTATTTTTTGTTTTAAGATTCGTGCTTGAAAAAATATTGGTAATCAATGTCCAATTAAGTGGAAATTGGTATATATAGTGATTTATCCCTAATGGTCTAAAGATTGATCAGATCAAGTGTGAGTTGCGTATTGATGTTGAAGGTCCTCAATTCATGTATTTGTTTGTTGAGAATGAAGTCCTAGTTTTTTAGTTGAAGCATAGATCTCGACATAAGAGATTAGGCTCTCAAGCGTGTTGGTGCCTGCAAATACAATAGAGGATTGGTGTCTTTGATAGGTTGCCACCCACTTCATATATTAGAAGTTTTTCATTATCTTGTGACACTTGATTTGGGTAGTAGATCCTCGTATATCTCATGTCCATGTGTGTGAATGTGTATTTCCATGTATTATTTAGTTGCTATATCTTTAAGGATATTTGATAAAGTTGTTTTGTTGTTTTAAGATTCATGCTTGAGAAGTTATTAATGATAATTTATGTTCAATTAAGTAAAAATTGATATCTTCTAATTCACCCCTACGCCACGCCAGCCCTTTGTATTGTGTACCCTTCAATTTCAACCTTTCATGGGCATTAATGTCATTATCATTTCAATGCTCTTTAGCCATATTGTTCCATCCCATTTCTTAGAAAAAACAAATTCTATTACATCAACAATTACTCTCTACCTTTATTAACAATACAAGTTTTTTTACTAATGTCATATGTATGTCATCAACAATAAATTTAATAGCTGAATTAAATTCTTCTACTCCCATATAACTTTAATGTCTATGAGAGCTCAAAAGCTATCTCAAAGGTAAGAGTTATTTAATCAATTGTTTTATGATTCCTATATATAACTACTAGGAGTAAAAACTATTATTTCTCATGTCTTGGCCTCATGGATGTTGGGTAATGAATCGTCTAGCATGCGATGATCTTTGTAATGAAAACAGACACGAATATGTTGTATTCATCTAGGGTGAAGTAATCTTTCTAATGTAGATAGGCATATAAATGATGGAAGAATAGGGACTAATTGTGCAATGCTCATGGTGCTAAATCTATTTTTTTTAATTCCTTTTAACTCTCAGTAATGTTGGCTTCATCCTTTTACATTGCATTGGATGATAACAATATATCTTTCATTATTAAATTGAATGGAAATGGGATTAGAATGCACCAAATTTGTCCTACATTCCCTTTACCCACACACATTCATTTCACTAGAACCATCTAGGAATTTGTCTGTAATAATAGTTTGACTTGTTTCATTGCAGTTGAAAGGAAGCCGTGTGAACTTTCTTTCTTTTAACTGCAATACTCTAGAAGGCAAATGTTTTAATTCCCCTATTTTTTTATTCTTGTATCACTCCCAAAAACTTGATTCTCGTTCTCTCTTTTTTTACTCTCATATGTGTTTTCTTTGTAAGAGAATGGTGTTTAAATGACCACCCACTTAAGAAACAGAAAATAACAATAAAAGGATGTCAGGTGTTTAAATGATTGTGAAGGACCCCTAGTCCTTGCCCTGGTGGTTCTTTGTTCTCTGCTTCTTCTTGTTTGGTTCCTTGTTCTTTTAGCATGTTCCCTCGACCATTGTTTGGTGGTCCGCTGGTTTCTTGCTATTTTGGTTGTATGATTCATGTCCCATAGACCCTTGTTGGTCTTCCGTTGGACATTAATAAATTTATCATATCTTATCTTATCTATAAGAGAATGGTCTTCAAATAGTCACCCACTTTAAAAAAAGAGAAAAATGAACGAGGAAAGGATGTGGAAAGTTGAATTTGCAACAAATGCTTCAAGGCCTAGAACTTAGGCATCCATACTGAATTGTAACCTTAGTTCTATTTATATATTCTAACTTCACTCATATTATTCTTAAACCCTTCTCCATAGTAAATTAGAACTTCTAACCTACATGCATGATAGCTTTCTCACATTTATTTGTCTTCTAGTTTTATTGCTTAATATCATGGCTTATAGGGAACACGTTGCAACCCAATGGTAAGTTGTGCGCCTCTCATTTTGGAGGTATTGGGTTTGAGTCTACTTGAGCTCCATATTGTTGATATTGACTTTGACTTATTACCAATTAAAAAAACCCTAGCTTTCCCTTTATCAAGGGAAGGGGACAAGAGGATATCCCACTGAGAAAACGTACTGGTATGGTGGATATTTCAAGCCTTAGAGGAGGCTCCAGAGTGCGTGCAAAGAGATTTATAAGTAAATGGGGAAAAGAAGCTTTTTCGTCTCAATAAAAGTCATGTGAAGCCTTTCATCAACTGGCACGGAAAATATACTCTGTTGGAGGAGGCATCTAAGTTATTTCTAGCCATTGTCATTATTAGTTTTCAATTATATAATTGTCTTAGTCTTCTACATTCCATGCTATCGGCAATTACGGAATCAATTTTCATCTTCATTAGCTTGAGGAAAAGGTGATTTGTTATTGTGAACATTTTTTTATAATTGTGGCAATCATAGTACACCAAAGTCTTTGTGTCTGGAGGTTGTCCAAGAATAGTCTTCCTCTGCAAGAACCTCTTGCAATTGAAAGATAGAAGGTATGTATTACAAATAAAAAATTAAAAAATTAAAAATAAATAAATAAATAAAAATAATTGTGTATAATATATAATAATTATGAGTAATAAGTTCTAGTGTGGTATTCTTAATTCGGTTTTTGGTCTTGGTATACACAACTTAAAATGGAATTTTAGCTTTTGAATTGTATATGAATAGTTCGTATCATGGTTCAATTCCCTTATTAATGCCCTATTTTGTTATTTGTTGGAGATGAACAATGGTAGTTCTCTGACTCCAGGATTTAGGAATACTTTGCAAACTTTAATTCTATCACACTTTATCATTGTGATCTATTATAAGCTTATGTTTGGTTAACAAAAAAGTATGGAATTTAATGGAAGTTGGAATTAATGGTTTATTTATTGGGCTCTTATTGAGAAAACCCAAAGTTCAGGTTCTCAAAAAGAGCATGGTAAATCAATATTATTATAGTGGAATTGATGGTTTTGGGAGAAGGCAATTAAGGTTCGGTTGTATTCATCTTTACCTAGTATATATATATATATATGAATTAAGATAGTACAAATTCATGTATAATTAGAACATAAACTTGACAATTTAATACATTTTATTTAGTTGGCCTTAGCTTATAGGTTCTTTGTTTTATATCTTAATACTTAAACAAATGACACTATGTTTACCATAAGAGTTATACTGCATGAGCTTATTTTCTTAAGATAGCAATATGAATATTGATTCCTTTGGTTTTTCTTTTAATTTTTATTAATCAGCTTGTAACATTAATATTTAAAAAGGGAATGTGCTTAAGGTAGTAACTTATAAATCTAGGATGTTTGATGATTAGTTTATTCTAGAAGTTATTAGTGATATTATCAATAAAGTAATCCTATTTAGTTTTTGAAATCTGTTTATGATTTCTATAGGAAAATTGCCTTAAGATTTGAGATTACTATAGTAGAATTTAGTTGCTCGTAACATGTCATTTGATGTTTATTCTATTTTTGGGTCAACACAATTATAATTGTAGTTTATGATTATTATATTTCATACATAAGAAAGAGAAAATAATTATTCCTTATTTCTCCACTATATATTGAAATGAATAGGTAATTGTCTTACCTCTCATTAATTTATATGATTTATCATTTAATAATCTATAGCTAGTACAATGGTAATAGAATCAGTTAGGTCAAGTTGTCACCATATTTGTTTATTTTTGTAATCCCGTCCTTATTGTCATTTCACCAAGTTCTTATTTCATGATAACTTGTGTTTATCCTTCACCTAGATAAGCCTTGCAAGGCAAAGACTTAGGTTATAAGTAGACAAGAAATTGTTCCTTCCTAAATTATTGTCCAAATAGATATCATAGAAATGTATTGTATACTATAACCCTAACCAAGTTTTCGTCCATGCTTTACCAATGGGTAGCAGCCGAAGAGGAAAATTGTCTAGGGTATTGGACCCTAGAAATGGTTGTGTACTCGCTCTTGTATTTTATAAAACCTATAATATTTAACATAGGATGCATTACATGCCTTACCATAGTGAACCCAGTATGATCTAGTTCTATATTAAGGGTCAAACTATGAAATCTCTGAGCATGAACTTAGGCAAGGCCATCAATGATGAGCCCCCGAGACTTTAGGTTCGGCCCCTTGGGGTTTTTCTTTAAGTTTTAAATGATATTATTTCACTTCTTCTCAATGATAATTAACATTGAAAAGATATTAATGAAAGTTATATGTATGATCATATATCTAATTTTTAATGATACTTATGGCATGTTTCGAGTTGTAAAGACATGTGCAATTATAGGTGTTGGACATGGTGGTCACAATGCAAAAGCAAGATAGTGATATTCAGGTATGTAATGATGATAATTTGTTAATTGAGCATAATAAGTAATGTGATCTCTTTCTTCTCTTGAATTTTGTTTAAATTATATAAATCAAATGAGATTATGATGTGTTTCTTATTTTATTATATTACATTATTGTTAACCACACACACACACACACAGATATATATATATATATATATATATATATATATATATATATATATATATATATATATATATATATATATATATATATATATATATATATATATATATATATATATATATATATATATATATATATATATATATATATATATATATATATATATATATATATATATATATATATATATATATATATATATAATGCATGTCTTAATGAGTATAATGTCCTTGAGCCAAGGGTCCCTTGACAGGGCATTACACTTCAAGGCCTTAACATAGGCATTGATACTAAATTGTGACCTTAGTTCTATCTACATATTCTAACTCCAATCATATTATTCTTAAACCCTTCATATTAAATTCTGATATTTTTTTCTTTATTCGAGCCACTCCCTTGCATGTTCCTTTGTCCATTCAAATACTATTCATTCAATTCCAACATAGAAAATAGTCTCTTATAATCAAATCTTAATCATACTAATTAATTCAAAGTTTTTTTACAATTTTATTAAATCATTTATCGGGGATTCTACTATGGCCTTTGCCCTTGAATTGTGAGGGTTTCGTCACAAGAGGCCAAATCCAATACAATTTATTTTTACAAGTGTACCACTTATACTGGCATTCAACCAACAAGATAGAACATAAGTACATAAGCATATATATTGTTTACTCCTAAAGGGAACTAACTTGATTATCTAGAGTAAACAATGCACTAGAAGATGACATATAGGAATACCAAATAGAAAGTAATAATCACAAGAACATGAGAGAAAGATATTATATTTATTTCCAAGTGTAATGTTTACAATCTAGACAATACTACCTTCCAAGAGAACATAAGTATATAGTGCGAGGCGATTGGTTTAGAGTACCAACCATCGGCAACCACCCACAACCATTCGGCAGTAAAGGATACTACACCGTAGACTAATATGTTTAATATCAAAATGTAGCAAGACTGTCGTCTACATCTATCCCAAAAAAAAATCATATTCCAAACAATGAAAACAAAACTGGGCTCAACACAAAGAATGGCTAGACTACAAAGAGGGGCGAGAAGACGTCCTTGGAACAAAAGTTGAAGTACCCAGGTGAGATTGATAGAAGAGATGTTGGAGGTGTTGGTTGGTCACCATTTCCCATTCACAAGATACTTTGACCATATAGGATGTCTACATGACTTATTTTTTGGTTATTTCTAGCTCCTGGTCTTTTTCCTTCAACCCCTCTTGTGTGGCTGCCAACTAGGAGGTATTCTTTGTCATCTCCAACTCTTTCTAAACCATCTACTCCTATAAGCCCGAGACTATTTTCTCTAGAACTGTTACCCGAGAGTGCTCCTAGCTAAGATGTGTCTTGGTTTTCTTTGCCAACTCAAGAATGGCTTTCCGTTCTTGCTTGACTTGATGGGTGGCCTTGTCCTTTAGTATATTGGACTCCTAAAGTGCTACTTTGAGGTGGTTACACCATAGAAATAGTTCCTGTAAGTACAACTCCATGCCATGGAGTGTGCAAAATAACTTGACCATGGCAACTACCAACTTGGGGTCGTGGAGGCTATCATGTTGCCTTCATTTACTCTATCTGTACCGATGGCCATCCATTTTACGTAAGGCACTTGAAAAACATTGTATGGCACTCTATTTACATGAACCCTAGGGTCCTTTCTACAACATGCACCAGAATAGGCGTGTGACCAATGTCAAGATCTTTGGCCAACTCTCTTACCCTCCCCTATAAAGGTGGTGATGCCCTCCAACTGGGAAAATTATCGTTGAACTTTACCCACGAGGTCACAGAGATTCACCTTGCCCAACCTTACCACAATATCTTCCCATTCTCCAAATGATGACCCTGCTAGCTTTGAAACTGGCGATGTAGTAAACTCCATTGTCTGTAATGGGACGGATGCCACTGGCAACATTTCTTGAAGTGTCTCTTGGACTGGCATGGCAGTTCCTCCTAGTGTGGTAAATCCTCTACGACAATTGAGTGCACCTCCATCTCATGTCAATGAAAAATGCATGACATCGTCCCCTATCATCCTAGTGCCCTGTGGAGGTAACCCAACAAAATTAATTGCAAGGGGCTTGGGTGGAATTCCAAGCATTTGTAAGAATGAATCAATGATGGTGTGATCTCACCTTCCATTGGTACCTCCCCTGTAGTGGACTTATTTGATGGAAGGTCTAGAACTAGCAATGCTAGTACTCCCAGTGAGGGTGACAGGTCAACTTCTCCTGATAGTGGCACCTCCAATATTGTTGATGACAACACCTCCAATTCTACCATTAGCATAGATGAAGGTGGAACTTCCCCTAATGGAAGGACTGCCATGGAAGCTATTGGCAATGATGTTTGCATTATCAGTGGTGAAACTATTAATGTCAATGTCGGTTGCTCAAACACTACTACAAACAAGGTTGGCAGAACACCTGCAATGATATTCTCCTCCATTTTATCCTCGTCATATCCTCCTATGGTGGCAAAAGTTACATCCTCTGCACTCTCACTAGCACTCTAGTCAAAATATCCAAATGGATCAAGTAGAATATAGCTGGTATGGATACGTCTACACAATTGAGTGGCTAGTAATTACCCCACTTGTCTATTGGCACTTGAACTCGTATGGCATCAAGAAACAAGTCAATGGCATGTTATGCCCTATAAAAGGACTTGTGTTGAAGGGTGGGGAACTCTTGGATATCAGCCAGCCCACTAGCTATTGTGAGTTGACTCTTGATGACATCCACGATGCACTTCCACTCTTGTGTCTCCGTGAAAGTTTCTTTCATGCCCCTATTGTTGTTGTTATTCCAAATGTTGTCCCACTCCTTGGAGTGTTTGGTCATCACAACATGCCCTCTTCAATAGCTATTTATTTATGCCAAAAGAAGAATACATTGAGACAATCTTCTTATAAATAATCTTGTTGTATTGATGGTAGTATTGTTTGGTAGTGCCCTTGCCTCCACCCACTTGGTGAGGTACTTTGTCACTGCCATAATATATATGCATTTGTGCCTAACTAACCTTTAATCTTTAATAGCCTGAAAAAGTCTAACCCCCACCTTCCAAACAATTCCTTAGCCTACAAAGGGAAGGGTGACACGAAGTCATGCTTGAGCGATTTCTTGGCTCTATGGCAAGTGTCACATCCTCCTACCCACTCGCGAACCTCAATGTGCAATGTGGACAACCACAACCTTGCCAACAACATCTTGCACACAAAGGTGTTGGGTCCCATGTGGCCGTCAAATAGGCCTTCATGAGCTTCCCTTAGTACTCCCAATATTTCCTCCCGCATGACACATCATTGTAATATGTGGCCAGGGCCCATCTTGTAGAACAACCCTTTAATAAGCTGAAAAGGTTTTCTTTTCAATGCCAACTTCCTCCTTTTTCTTGGAAGCACCTCCCTTGGAAAGGTCAAGGCAGATATGCCCCCCCGCCCCCTCCCTCCCTCACTCTTATGCCATGGTGGCAATGTTCAGATTTAGAAGAGGTGCACATCTGGGACGTCTTCATTCACCTCTTCAAATAGCTCCCTCAACTTGATCCAAGGCAACCGATCGACAATGGCATGGCTTTTCCCAAGTCTTACAATGATTGTGAATGTGAATTCTTGTAGTAGAGTATAACCATCATCTCACCCACCCTTGAATCATGGGTTTGTTCAGAAGTTACATTAAGGTCTAGTGGTCCACATAAAATGTGAAAGGTGTCACCAGAAGCTAGCGGCAAAATTTTTGTACCAAGTACATCATCCCCAATGCCTCCCTCTTAGTCATGTTATAGCTCTTTTTTTTCTTTTGAGAGTTGGCAAATGGCACAAAATGCTAGGTGATCCAATACTTAAATGCCCACCTGCACCAATGTAGCCCTGATGGCATAATTAGAGGCATCATTGTGCATGGGAAATTCTTTATTCCAGTCTGGGTAAGAGGATAGGTGCACTCACCAATCTCAACCTTAATACCTTGAATGTATTGTTTTTCTCACGCCCCCCCCCATGTGAAAAGTTGTCCTTTCCTTGTCGGCATGTTGAGAAGTTAGGAAATTTGGGCAAGATTCCTAATGTACCTCCTATAGTAGCCAACATGCCCACGGAATAACTTAACTCCTGTTAGATTGTTTGGGGCCTCCATCTAGATGATGACCCCTACCTTGTCAAGCTTTGTCTTCAATCTCTCCTTACAAACTATGTGGACGAGCAATTTTCTTTGTGGCACCATGAATTTGCACTTTTGGGGGTTTAGTGCCAAACTTACTATCTGACATCTCTTCGTGTATTCATTAAGTACGATTAGGTGGGATTCCTACCCACTATACATTCACCAATCATCTAGGAATACCTTAAATCTCCCACTGACATCTTAGTGGTTGAGGCGTTGCACAAGCCAAATGGCATCCTATTGTAGGCATATACCCTATCTTCCACCACAAAGGTGATTTCAGCGTGTTTTCCACTACAATACTTATTTGGTTATGCCCCAAAATCCATCCATGAAGGAGTATATTTCATGGCTTGCCACCTCTTCCAGTATCATGTCAATGAACAAAATTGGGAAGGATCTTTGATTGTCACTTTATTGAGGCATTTGAAATCCATGAAGATCTTTATCAAGTTTTTCTTCTTCTTGAGTGATATGACAATTGGTAAGACCCACTCACTTGTTTCTACTTTGAATATTATGTCAACATCCAACATTTTCTCGATTTCCTCATGTACCTTGGCAACATAATTCTTGTTCATTTGATAAGGCCTATTTTGTACGGGTTGTGCACCCAATATGAGAGGGAATCTATGTACTGAAAACTTTGGTGGTATCCCCTTCAAGTCCTTGTAGGTCCACAAGAAGGTGTCCTTGTACTCCATAAAAATCTTAAATGTTGTCACCTTTAGTACAATGTTCCAACTGTCACCTACCAAAATCATCTAAGTGAGATTGTCTTCATCGCACAGGTTTATCTTCTTCACACTAGGCTCATCATTATTTTATGGTCTTATCTCTCTCAAAATGGTGGCAAGGGTCTTTTAGACTCATGTTGCTACTTTATATTCTTCATATTCTAGAGGAGAACTTCCCTTGTTGACTTCCATTATCTCCCAAATATGCAACATGTTACATTTGGGTTGTGAGACCTCATAATCCTCCATCTACCAGTGAAACAAGCCATTGAGGTAGCTAGTTTCATCTTCGGAGAAATCCTCTGATTCTAGCACCCCTTTGTCGTTTGGTTCCATTGTCTTCCACTGTTGGTCAATCCCAAAATCTCCCTCATTAGATTTTGTGTCAAAGGATGCCAATTCCTCACTCACCGCCTAATTTCTAAAATCAATGATGAACTTCCACCCTTCACTTTCAATGGACAATGTGTTTTTCTTCCAGTTATGATTTGCATTAGTGGTGATCAGCCAACCCCTCATGAGGAGAGTGTTGTACGTCTTCTTCTCCAATAGGACGACTACAAAGTCAAGGAATAAGTGTTGTGTGCCAATTGTTACATTTTGCACCATGAGTGTTCCCAATAAATCAATGTCATGTTGGTCGGCACCTACCAAGTGAAAGGTTGGAGGCCAAAGTGTTGGCTTGTTGGGGCACTTCTAGGCTTCCTCTAGCAACACATTGACCACTAAGCCTTTGTTAACGATGGTGTTTGTTAGTTTTTTTCTCATGATTTCCATCTCGACAACAATTGGCTTCCTCCCAATGTTTATTGTTAGCATCATTGGACCACTAGTCCCATCCCCTTCACGTAGCAGTTACTCTGTCGACTTCTTTTGTAGCTAACATTGCTCCTGGCTAATGGTGTCATTGCCTATATTTGTAATTTCTATTTTTAGTTGTAGCATGTTTTGTAGAAGATCTCTCACCTTAATAGGGAATGTTGTTTCCATTGCCCGGCTTACTATATTATTTTCAGACTTCAACCATAGTGGACTACCAGGGGCTTCATTTGAGGCTCTTCTTTCATATATCATCACTTGTTCCACATCTACTTTAGCTTCTCAAAGTCTCTCCATATAGGGATCTGGGTATATTGCCTTCTTTGTTTGTAGCCTAATGATCACTAATACTTCTTCATCTAGCTCCTCCATGGCTAGCACGTTCACCCCCTTTCTACTTCGGGCAGTCGACATCTTCATGGTTCCCTGGCTCACACCACTTTCTTAGCAAACCAAAGTTATTTTGATAGTTTTGGTAGTCAGCAAAAAAATGAACCCATTCATTACACTTTTAGCAATAGATCCTTGGTCTTCCTTTTGCATTGTATTGGATTATGCTTTGTGCACTACTACTATTATTATTATTATTATTATTATTATTATTATTATTGTAGAGGTTGTTATTATTACCTCACATGTAGTTACTATATCCACCAAACAATGCATTTGAATTGGCAAGTGGTTTTGGTGGTGTTGACAATAGGGTTAAGTGTTCCCCTTGTGCGAAGAACTCTTGTGTGTTTCTTGTTTTTAGGTTTTATGAGCATTCCTTGATGGAGTGTCCTAGCACTTGATAGATGTTGCAAGATAGCTTCTTCAAACAGGTCATTGTTGTATGACCACCTACCTTACAATCGGTGCACAACACTTATTTTCCTTGGAACTTTCTTTCTCCGCCTTTAGTTCATCATGTGTAGTATATCTCATTGAGGGACTTGTACGATTTTTAATTCATTGTTGTCAATGTCGGTTGTACTATCATCATCACTAATTCAATTCTTTCCTGATGATGTTTTAGTTTAACATTCAATGTCCATCGCTTAGTTGTAAGCATCAACGTATAAGGACGAGGGTGCTACCTTCAAATTTTTTTCAATGAAGAAATCAAACCTTTAATGAACCAGCATTTGTTAAATCCATCAGCCTATTGGACCTCTATCTTGCCTAGCAACTCTCTAACCCTTTGATTTAGGCTCATACATTTTCATTTTTTCCTTCTTTAGAGTTATAGATTTCAACCACAATTTTGTTGTCATCCCTTAAGAATTTGAATTCCTCCTAAATTGACATCTTGAAATTTTTGCAAGATTCTACTTGTTCTTCTCCCAATCTTGTAAACCAATCAATGGCTATTCCTCGTAGTGTGGCGGGAAATGACCTTGGCCAATAATGTTTGTCTATCTAACCTCTTGCACACCATATGGTTTAACATGTTTTATAGTGTCGCACAGGATCCTTTGATCCATTCCCATTGAACTTAGGGAGTTTCTATCTATCTAGACAAGGGCTCGTTGAGGGGGGTGCACCATCATTCAAAAAAAGTATGTAGTGTATTAAGGACCTAACTGGACCGATTCATTCTTACCCATACTCTCATACTCATGCACTCTAGACCATGTGTGAGCCTTCTATCCATCCACTATCAACATGCCTCAAACTTGGTTACCTTCTTCGTTCCTAAATTCCCTCCTCCTTGGGGTGCAAGCCCCCTATTCTCAGTTATTTTGTTATGAACAAGTTTCAATGTGATGCAAATTATTTTCAAATATATGGGAAACCTCGTTCTCAAGGTTCCTCTCTTTGTTGTCTTCATCACATGCGAAGTGCACTAATAGGCTACTCTCCATGGAGTCAGTCTTTGAGTTTTCCTCGTCTAACACTACTTGTATAGACAAATTATTTGTTTGGTCGACAAGATCTACCTCATTAGGAAGTAATAGGTTTCTGGCCATCTCCTCCCACTCACGCCACGCACATCATGTTGTGCCTTCCCTATCAGATGGCTTTCATCTCTCTCAACTCCGACTTTGGTTAACACTTCGGCTTTTTCTTTGTGGTGGACTATGAGATTCTTCAATGATTCCCTATAAACGTCATCGCCTTTCACTTTGTTCCCTAATTCAAAAAGATCTTCTCACCAACACTTTTCCCTCTTCCCGATTATGCAAAGTACATCTTTTGTCTTTGTTTGGCAAAAGGGGCATTCAAGGTTAGAGGTACGACATCTTCTTGTATCACACTCTTCCTCCTCCCTTTGGTTCCTTTCCTCATACTATTGTAGTATTTGTTGCTCACAATGTTCTAAATCTCTATTTTCTCAAAGATCTTAGAGGGTTATTATGTGTGAGTGATCCTAACAGCCTTATCGGGCGATGCTCAACTTCATCGTTCACTCTTAACCCTTTTCAAATGTCACTCTACGGGACCCCTTGGTGGAAGGCTACCCTTTGATTAATACTTCCCACATTTATATAAGGACTTGTGTCAACTATTCCTCTACTATTGAAAGACCCCCTATAAAATCTGATCTGATTTTTCTATTGTTTTTTGTTTGAATTTCTTTTTTTAGGCTTTTTATTTTTTTGGTATTTTGTGTTTTTTAGAAGTCTTTTTTCTAATATACGCAATGTAAAAAATGAAGCAAGAGGAATCTATGAATAAAAAATGCAATTACAAATGAAAGTAAAATAAAGTATCAATTTATTATTTTTTATTGATTCTAAAATGCCAATAAACATACCTGAATGGGTCTACTACAGATCTATTTTTTTCCTGAGATGAAATTTGGCACAAAAATAGTCTGATTTCGTGCATAAACCCTATCTATGAAATTGAACTGCATCAGTAGGTCTAAGACTCCACAAATTTGCCTAGTTTAGCCTCTCAAACCCCATGCCAAGCTCACCAATGACTCCAATCGATCACCTAGGTATTTAGCAGGCTTGGAGTGTTGAAAGTCATTACTAGTAGGTTTCCACAATCCATAACAGTATTCTTTTTGCTTCTAGATCTTGATTTTGTGAGCAAAAATTTGGCACACAATCAAGATCCATAAGCAAAAAGAATAGTGTAAAACGTGATGAATAATTTGGCCCAAAATAGTCTAGATCTGCAATTTGCTCCTTTATATTTGTTTTGCAATAATTCTTAAGTACTCATCATTACCAATTTTCTCAATGATGGATTTTGTATGAATTTACCTCTCAAGAAAGTTCGATTTTTGTCCAACCTTCCAAACACTAAGGATTTTTCATTCCCAGAAGTTCTAATCTGCTATAGAAACTCTTCCTTGGAGCTTTCTCCAATTTGTTGTTGTAAAAAATGACTAATTGAATAATCATAATGGTTGCCTCCAATGTTCTTTTATTGCCTCAAACCCTAATTTGATTTTAGGGTTGCACTTTATTATTTTAATAAAATTTATTTTAAAATATTCTAATACCTAAGTGGATCGATCCCTTTTGGGGTTCTTATTCATCATTAATAAAAAGACTACTTTTTTAAAAACAACTTCATTTCATTAGCACATGGGGCCCTTTTATTACTTTATTAATTTATTATAAAGTCACATTATCAATCACTTTATTTTATTTTATTCAAACCCCATCACTTGGCCATACCAAACTGAAAACTAATGATGTACGTGTCATTCTGGTGATACCTAAATATAGTAGGTGAACTAACAATCCTCTTATAAAATTAGGGATCCTCCTTAAAAAATATGAACTGCAACCAAAGCATCCAAAATGATCCCTGTGATCTCCTGATGCATTCCAATCAACTCCAATCAATCCCTAAAATCTAAGTTGCCAATGCAGATGCAGATGCGAATGTGGGATGCGGATGCATGAATTTTTTTTTTTTTGGATGCAGATGCATTTGGATATATATATATATATATATATATATATATATATATATATATATATATATATATATATATATATATATATATATATATATATATATATATATATATATATATATATATATATATATGAAGTGCAAGAAATCTGAAATATACAAAAATATTAAATAAATCATTTGATAGATCATAGTATGAATCAGATTATCAGAATAATGATACTTTACCATTGATCAAGACATCAAGTGACAAGATTCAAGATATTTCATATTCGATAGCTCAACTTCAACTTAAACTTCATAGACAAACATATTCAAATAGAAAGAAGTTCAATAACTAATTTAAATTACAAACTCAAAACTTAGTTCATCATTCAATGTTTCATTGTTTATCAATCAAGGATTACTAATCAGATTGAGAATCATAAGGATTCTCAAGAAAATCCACATTCTCATTATCTCCAAGTCCAATTGCTGCAAGGTCAAGATCATTTGAACCAAGAACAGTTCCACTTGTGCTAGATGCACCATGTGTGATGGTATCATCACCATCATCTGTGACTGCAGTAAGATCATGAAGCGTTGCATCCAAGTTTGCACACTCAGGGACTACATCCCAAAGCTTGGTTGACCCTTGTATTCATTTTGGTTGCGTGACAAAAGACGCAAATTGGTATGAATGTAAACCAAGTCCTCAGCTTTCTTTGAGCCCAACCGGTTGCGCTTCACTGAATGGATGTAGGAGTATGTACTTAATTCATTTCAACAGGAGAAGAACTTGCAACCTAGATAGTGTTCACACAATTAAACATACAAATGAAAAATAATTTAAAGAATGTTAAACAATAAATTGTAGAATACATGTGGTAAACAAAAAACAACAAAAAAACTTGTGACAGGATCTTGATTGCAAGAAGTTGTAGATACTTGAATGGTTGACCATACATGTACCACCAAGTGATAGCTCCCATTTTATATTGGTCCTTGATTGCATATGGAGACATTTTTTAACCTAAAGCAAATAAGCCAAATTCTTCCCTCATTGAATCGTGCATTTGATCATCTGGGAAGAGCCTTGTAAAAGCTTTGTAGCACCCATTAGCAACTTCTTCATCCGCATAAGGTGCAACTCTTCCTGGCATACCAAGTACTTGCTGACTATAGTACCTTGGAGATAATGCATATGCGAGGAGGTGCAATAGGGTAGTCATCTTCTCCCAATGACAATGAATGATTGCCTCCACCTTATTGCATAAGGCTTCACATTCTGTGGGGTCATTCTCATGATTTTGTATGGCAACTTTTACCTTCTCAATCATGGTGTCCATGCCATCATACACATCCCCCAAGCAAGGTGTATCTGTATCGGCAAAGCAGAGCATGGTCATGATAGGGTCCATGAAATCCAACACAAATTGCACCCGAGCCCACCAACTGTCATCCAAGACCCAAGCCTTGACCTTTTGGGCTCTTTCTGAATTTGAAGCCTTCCATATACCCCATTGGTCAGAAATAACCATTTGGCTTGATGTTGTTTGCACCTTCACAAGTCATCTCATAACGATAGTATGAGACACAAAACAGGTCTCAGCAACCTAAGCATAAAGCAAGTTAACAATATGTCAATAAATATTAAGCAAAGTTATAACTTATATACAATTTGATAATTGAACATGACCATAAATAAATGAAATTTAGTAATTTAGTAATTACAATTTGAGTTTACCTTCAGCAGCTCCAATTTGGAGAATGTTCTAAATATGGATTGTGACATGTGATGGTTCATCACAAACATTTGTATCTCCTCCCCTTCTTGGTAAATTTGCTTCACCCAATCAATTTGAGTGCCAATTTGTTGCATGATCAAGTTTAGGGAGTGTACTGTGCATGCTGTCCAAAAAATATGGTCATACCGACCCTCAATCAAAGCACCTGCACCCCTACAATTTTTGGCATTGTCTGTAACCACCTGTACCACATTCTCACTCCCCACCATCTCTATGGCCTCAATGAGAATTCTACTAATGAACACTGAATCCTTCACCTGCCCTTCACAATCAATAGCCCTCAAAAACATTGACCCTTTGGGGGACATTGCAATCACATTGATTAATGGTCGATTTCTTGGATCTTTCCATCCATCAGACACAATAGTTATACCTGAAGTTTTCCAAGAATGTCTAATTGGTTGAAGAGCCCTCTCTATAGCAATCCTCTCTTTTTGCAACAAAGTGGTACGCACCTTTTCATACCCGGGACTTACATAATCAGCTGGGGCTTTATTGATGGCTTCCACCATTTCCTTCCAATATGGTGCTCTTACCAAGTTGAAAGGAAGACCATTAGCATAGAGACAACGTGGAATGGCTTCATCAGCAAGCTCTCTTGCCTCCATTTTAAATGCACTATCCAATGGGCCTCTTTTGCGGGCTAACATTTCTACTTCTTCCTCTTCCTCTCCCGGTACAGGTACTTCCAAGAATGGATGTTTGGAGGAGACAACTAGTTCATTGGGTACTTGCATTTTGTTCTTTCCAGATGGAGGTTGATAGAAACTCTTTTTGATCTTTTAACCAAACAGTCAGCCTCTTCTTGTTCTTTTACAAAATGAAGCTATCTGTGCACTAGACAACCCCTTCCCATTTGGGCCTTTGCACATTGCAATACCTTTTCCAAAGGGCCCATAAAATGAACTTTTACACGGGAATATGAGCTATTGAATGGTTTTCATTTCTTACTTTGACAAAAATTGCACTTCCAAAGATACGAGCCACCTCCTGAAACTTGTGATACTCTAGTGGTATGTCTCCATAAAGGAGATCCTACATCAATATTAAAATTATCGTTACTTTGCCCTCCCACTGAACTTTGACTACCGGCGGTGGCCATTCTTGCACAATACAATCGATTTCCTTGCTACAATAAGAAAATAAATAAATACAATTTAGAAAAAAACTATGAACATCAAGCTTACAAGTGCAAAACAATAATACAAAAATAATCTAAAACAAATAGCTAAACTTGTTTCATTATTTCTTAAAAAATGAAAAAATGAAAAAAAACTTCAAATATTTCTTCCCAAACTTAAAAAATCCATCAAAACCTCAAAAAAATCCATTAAAAAACTCAAGAATGGGATCAAATGCTTACCTTTGATGCTGAAAACTCCTCTGTGGAAGCTATCTCTCAGCCCACGAACGCTCCTCTTCGAAAACAATCACCTTAGCTTCACAATTGAAAATGAAGAGAAATGAAAAAATCTTCAAGCTGCATAAGAAATGAGAATATTAAATGTTGAATGGCCTCTTCTAGGGCCGTTTTAGGGTTTCCAAGTCAAATAATGAATAAAATATTCATTGAAATGCATATTTTATTGTTTTAAAACATTGCTTTTTTCATAAAAAATGCACCTGGGCCCGCGGTTTGACGTGGACGCACCCGGATGCGTCCGGATGTGCCCGAATGCCCTGTGGATGCCATCTAGAAGCGCATCCTGGGCGCCTGGATGCGTTGGGATGCGCTCACAACTTATAAAGCTATGTGCTAAGCTCTACATTCCCTAATTGGATTCTCTAACCACTCTGCTGACCTAAGGGAACCCTTTGATTATAGGCCAAGCTCTGTTGTAGTCTGAACTGCCTATGGAAGGAACATTACAACTGTTTTGTTCTTCGGATTCAGAGATTTCTGATTGTTTTTAGGGTCCGCTCATTATAGACACACTGCTTGACATCATTTTCCTGTACAGTTTAGATCTCCAATCTTTGTATGACAACAATGCTAAAATGTTTACTCCTGATGGGAACTAGCTTGATTACATAGAGTAAACAATGTACCAAAACATATCATACAACATTGCCAATAGAAAGTAATAATAACAAGAATATGGCAGAAAGATATCTTTATTTCCAAATGTCATGTTTTCAATCCAGACAATACTACCTTCCAAGAGAACACAAGTACACATATAGTGTCAAGCAGTTGGTTAAGAGTACCAATCGTCGGCAACCACACACAACCAGTCAGAAGTAAATGACATTAAACTGCCAACTAATTATTCCTTAACTGATATGTTTATTGCCAAAACATAGCAAGAGTGTTGTCTACAACTATAGTACCTCCATCTCTACTCTTTTTCACTCCTTTGGCTTGAATGCCTCACCTTCTATCTTCTACAAGGCAACCACTCAACCTTCTTCCTCTTGCCACCTCCTTCCTCCTATGCTCCTCTAGCTTGAACGCTGACCTATCTCCTAGAAGGCAACCCTTCTCTTCTTCATTTCCTCCATCTTGCTGGCACTATTTGGCTTGAACACCTCTCCTCTATCCTCCACTAGCATCCCTTGTAGAACAACCACTTATCTACCAATTGACACAAGACTACCACTGCAGTGTCCGTTGGCACAAAGATATCACTTGGGAGGATTTGAACATTGGTCTCCAAAATGAGAATCAAGTAGTTGTACCACTCGACCACAATCCCTTTCACAAGATTTTCACATTATTACATCCCATGATATCACACAAGAAAATAATTGTTGAAACAAGATTTTTTTAGGAAAAAAATTATTATATTGATTGCTATAAGGTGCTAGGGTAAACTGACTTTAAATTATGAGAACTGAGGATAAACTTAAGAACAACAGATAAACCGAAAATAACTGAACCTTGAATTATAAAAACTAAATAAGTGTATCTTGTGTAAGCTGAAATGCTCAAAAAAGCGTGCAGCTCACCCCTCAATGAATTATGTAGCTAACAAAAACAAAAACAAGATATCATGACAAGAGGCTAGTGTCGTAAATCACATATGTGCAGCAATTTTCTGGCCCTAAGAATGAACAAAATCAGCATCTACCACAACAAATGGTCAATGCCTGAAATAATACCATTTAATTCAAAACTTAGCAGACATACTCTTGATGTAATAAATATTATTATAGTGCAATACAATTTGGTCCCAGATCCAAAAAAACAAATTTGCTTTTCCTTTTATGTTTAAGATTTGACTTTAATACAGAGATAAACGGACGCATCCTCACCCCCAGCCCCACATTATCATCCCCTTCCATCCCTGTATTTGTAAGATTTGACTTCAAAAAATTTTGCATCCATAAAAAATTCACTCTGAATACAGGCTTCACTAAATTGTATAAAGGTATCACAGCTATATAGCTCTCATTAAATGTTTCATACCCATCAACAAGAAAACGTAAAGCTTGCAAATCATACACATAACAAATTTGAAAAAGATTGCTCAGATCAAAATTTAACATTTCACCAAACACGTGAAATAAGCTTACATTACCACATGTTTCAGTTTCCTGCTGAATTGACAGCTTTCAATTTTCTGCTGAATTGAATGATACTTGCATAATATTCTTCTGATAAGGAAACTGTTCACTCTCACAGAAAGAAGCTGGATAAGAGACTTCATTTTTGGTACTTCATTTCTAGACTTGTAGACTGAAGCCATATTTCTTCCTTTGCCCACAACCAGGAATTCTTTCTTTCTTTTTAAGTCGGGCAACAAAGTGTATTTAGAAGCACCGCAGCTCTGCAAATATATTAAAAACATGCTTTTGAGTATGAAAACAATCAATAAACATTTCCTCATGGGTAATTGAATTTAAATAGGTCAGGTCATTCCACCTGCACAGTGCTTCCTTAAAAATAGTTGAAAAATCGTTTCATATATATAAGATCCTCCAATATCTTCACAAAGTTGACCTAGATAGCAATTCAAAATTACCTTGTTTTGCTTTGTGTGAGGCAGTATTATTCCCCATCTGCTGAAATTGTGTCTACAAATTAAAAAACTGAGGAAGAAGGCTTTTTCCCTTTCTTTTGCTGCGATTTTAATTGAGTAAGGCCAGCGGCAGTAATCTTCACATTCCCTAGCATTACTGCCACAAGCTCAGGTTCAGTGACAGCTTTCATGAGTTCCTTCTCTCTAGGTGTTGAAGCTTGCATATGAGCAAACAAATTCATTGCAGTTTTAGCCCCTGCACATGCACATAATAATTAAGAAATAGGAGCTAATTATGCACTTGATATTATATGTTTCTGGCTATGAGCAGATATACCCAAAACAAATTTCTGTAAATAGTTCATCAGCAATCACAGTCCAATATATGTAGCATTGCTCTATTTGTTTACAATAACATTGAAAATTTTTGAATCTTACTATGAGCAGATAAACCAAAAACAAATTCTGTAAATAGCTCATCAGAAACCACCGTTCAATATACGTAGCATTGCTCTATTTGTTTACAATAAAATTGAAATTTTTTGAATCTTAACATGACTTAATATTATATTGGGATTTTAAATACTTACTGATCTGGATCCCATGAGATATCCAGTGGAAAGGACTCTAAGTTGTAGAATTTGGATGTGCTATACCAGGAAATAACTGTGAACAGAATGGCATTATTTCCACATCTAATTCAAACTACGTATGTACATATGTAACTGCTGATAAGATGCATTGGATATGTAATGGAACGTGAAAAACTTCTAGACATGAACGTAATGATTATAGATGAGACACACCAAGAAGTAACAGTTGACGTAAGCCTCCAGGCCCTACCTTTCAACCCCTCGAGCCATATAAAGCTTGACCACACAAGGTAAGGGGGCAAAGCTGAGACAGGAGATAAACCATCTGTGTTATAGTATGCCAATGAAAATTTTGATTCAGCATGGACGGAAGACTGTATGGACTATGGATCCCAACTATTAGGGGAGTTGGTTCTGTTGTAGATGTCAACCATAAGTTTGGGATTGCTGCCTAGGCTGCTTCGAAAAAAAAATTTCCCATCATGTCAAGTCCTGTAACCAAGTGGAGCAATGACAGCATCTTCCATTCAATCTCTAGTTAACTTTTTCACTTGGTGAGGGAGTTGACCTAATTTAGCAATCCAGTAGACAAGCATGCATTGATTTGTGTGAGCCATGATACAAGAATCTGATCTACTTATAATTTTTGGAGTTGTTCATACCAGAGAAGAACTAATCTGTAAAAAATTGCGATTATACCCAATTAATTGTAAATCATGGAGCCAACTGATTTTAACCCCAAAAATCCCTGATTCATGAAAAATAATTGTTCATTCATTGACCCAAATTTCAATGATTTTTAAATTTAAATCACATTAAAATCATGTTAAAATCCAAAAAAATGGCAAAAACGTGAAAAAATCATTGCAAAATCCCTAGATAAACTCACGAAATTACTGAATCACTCAAAAACAAGGCCAATCTGGGACAAAATCAAAGTCAATGCGGAATTGGTGTGGAAACAGTTTGTTATTTTGTCCATTAGTTTGCCTTCTGACCTTTGGAAAATCCTAAATAGAGCAGCGGTAGGAGCAATGGAGGTCATCAACCAAATTTGAAAAGGTGTCAATCATCCTAAAGCATGGGGGACATGTGAGATAGTGTTGCAGCTGATGAATCTGCTCTAAATCATGGCTTCAATATGACCCGAGCTCTCTGCATGCCCTGCCCAATGGATTCTGATGCGAACAAGTATATAATTAATATTATACACTAACTTTAAAATTATGACTATTATGCACTATCACAGATGGCATTTTGACAGAGGAGCGAACCCCTACACGTTATAATTAAAATCATTAAGTAGTTTTAAAATTTAAATTACTACTAACTATTGATATCTATTGATAGTTATATAAAATTAAAAAACTAAAAATAATGCAAAATTTATAATGTATATATTTAATTTTTAATATATAATATATTCAATTTTCAATATATATATATATATATATATAGACACATATATACATATATACATACAAACATACATATTTATAAATTAATGCATGGTAAACTTTTTAACGTGACCGGTGACGCTAGCATGACACGCCCTCTGGCTCCACGTGAAACGCTTTTGACCTGGAGCTATGAACAGGTGAGGCCACAAATGGGGGACCTCATCCCTCACTTCACCTGTTGAGATCCACAAGCTCAATAGCCTAGTGAAGGCACAAGGCCTGCAAGCACAATGGCCCAGCAAAGGTTTGAACCTTAGTGGCCGCTTTTCCTATATATATATATATATATATATATATTATTAATTCACAATTAATATATTTAATTTTATTATTAACATGTCTCCACCTAAAATAATAGTTGCAAGCTAGGTATTGCCAAAACCAGTGGCTTGCTAATCTTTTACTTCAACTAAACAAATGTCTTTTGTTGAATTCTACCCTAGGTAAAGAAATTGCCAATTGCCATTATAGAATATAAAGCATTGTAATTGTGGAAAATGATCTGATAAGCTTTCATAAATAATGAACTATCCCTACAAAACTTCTTGCCTCAATCGCAATGGAAGTCTTGGATCACTTACAAAATGGCTTCCACTTTTACTACCAACAGTAGTAAGATTGTTGTCTGATAAATTTTGATCTTAGATACTTCATAGACTTAGCTAATATTTGTTCTCAGACTTAGACAGGTATTTGGTGACTGCCCTCTGAAAAAGTTTGATAAATGTTGATCTCAGTTACTTCATATACATAGCTAATAGTTGATCTCAGACGTAGACAACAATTTGGTGACTTCCCTCTTAAAAAATTAACTGAATATTTGTGTATGTAATCAGCACTATGAATATAAATGTCAAAAAAACTATTTCTATAGTTCATGGGTTAAATTCTACTTTATTTGCTCTCTGTATCTCTATGATATGGAATGCCCTTAAGTTTTTCAAAAAATATTTTGTCTCTTCTACAAATTTTTACAGTTTCTTTGAAAATCTGATTTTTTCCCAATTTTAACCAATTCTTTCAAAAAATCTTCTAATTTTAGTTTGCAGATATTTTCCCCTATTGATGTTTTGTAGCTTCAATCATATAAACACTATGAGTCAATACTAGTGAAGATATGTATATATATATATATTTAGTATATGTGAGATGTATATATGTACTTAAATATATATATATAAATATTATTATTATGTAAATATTAGAGAAATTAATATAATACTCGAGATATATATATATATATATATATATATTACATAATAATGCATAGACATGTCCCATGAAGGGACATGTCTCTTCTTGGCTCATTCTCAATATAAATGCAAGAGATTGTTGCATTTGGAAAACACATACAATGAGATAGTGCTATTACATTTGCAATGATCCTAAAACCTTAACATGGTATCAAAGCCAAGTTGCAAATGTAAGAGAGTAGTTTGTTGATGGTGAATGTGTGACTGTCTCAGAAAATACACTCTCAGTATGAAGACCATATCTCCCAAATGCACCGTTGGATTTTGCTAAATTTTGGATATGTTGGTGATAAACAAATTTAGAACAACCTCACCGGAGCGATTGGAAAAAAAATGCAAGATTCAAAAGTTATGACTGACTGTGTACGGGTCTATGCAAAAAAAATCTGTAAAAGAGCAAGGTTCCTTCTTTAAAAGCCTAACCGCTTGAAGGGAGATCCAATCATATTGAAGGTTGTCATAGTGTATAAAACCTTTGGATATTCAAGAAAGATCATGTGAAGAATTATGGTAATGTTCAAGAACGGGGACATCATTTTGTGAATTTGCATGATATTTTCTATATGGGCTGACCTTACAGATGAAATACTTGAAATTTATAAAAGATAAGTATTTCATATTTTATTAATGCACATAATTTTTGCGTTTGTAATTCATGCTATACTATTGGTTAGTAAAATGTTGTATGCTTCTATCATTGGTATTTCTGGTCGAGATAGTTTAGTGAGCTATTTGTAATCTCTCTATGACATACCTTCAAGACAGAAGAACAAGATAATTGCATTCAAAGGAGAAAGAACGTGATGCTTGCAAATGAATTGACGATTGAGACTAGATGCAAAGGGAGTCGGACATTTCAAAAGAGGTCAAGAAGTTGATAAACTTGAGCTTCAGAGGGAGAAGATGGTTCAGTCACCTTGTGATAATCTTGATCATATTGATTGAGAGGGAGTTCACTATTGAAGGTGAAACACTTCTAAGGTAAACTTGATATAATTGATTATTATACTAATGAATCATGAATGTTTTTAATGGGCCTACCCCCTGTGTAAATCATGAGGAAGTGACAACTTCTAATTGATTATCACTTGTATTTGTTAAAGTTATTGAAAGGTGACAATCTTACAATAACTTAATCTTCTGTCATGATAGACATCTTATAATGGCTGAAACAGATCATGAAATGATATGAATGTTCCTATGGTAAGTGCACATTACCTATGGACATCTATTGAGTACTTGGTGGACATCATGTGACTTAATGTTGGTAGGCCATTACTCTGAGCACTTGGTGAATATCATGTAACTTGATATTTTGCAGGCCAATGCTCCTAATATCATGAGATGATATCTCTATAATTTTATTGAGTACTTGGTGGACATCATGTGACTTGATGTTGGTAGGCCATTACTCTGAGCACTTGGTGAATATCATGTGACTTGATATTCTGCAGGCCAATGCTCCTAATATCATGAGATGATATCTCTATAATTTTAGAGTACTTGGTGGACATCATGTGACTTGATGTCGGTAGGCCATTACTCTAAGCACTTGGTGAATATCATGCGACTTGATATTCTGCAGGCCAATGCTTCCAATATCATGAGATGATATCTTTGTAAACTTTTGAGTACTTGGTGGACATCATGTGACTTGATGTTGGTAGACCATTACTCTAAGTATTTGGAGAATATCTTGTGACTTGATATTCTATGACAAATACTCCTAATATCATGAGATGATATTCTTATGAATTTATGAGTTATGGTGAATATCATGCAACTTGATATTCCTAGTCAGACCACATCTCTGGTATCACGGTAAATGATATCTTCTTATCCTAATCATGTGTTTAATCTTCCCAGGCTAAGAGGGAGTGTTGATGTTTTGTAGCTTCAGTCAGATAAACACTATGAGTCAATACTAGTGAAGATATGTATATATATATTTAGTATATATAAGATGTATATATATACTTAAATATATATATATATATATAAAAATATTATTATTATGTAAATATTAGAGAAATTAATATAATACTCGAGATATTATACATATATATATGTATGTATATATATATATATATAATCATAGTTATCATTTTATTAATTACATAATAATGAATAGACATGTCCCATGAAGGGACATGTCTCTTCTTGGCTCATTCTCAATACAAATGCAAGAGATTGTTGCATTTGGAAAACACATAGAATGAGATAGTGCTATTACATTTGCAATGATCCTAAACCTTAACATCCCCAAATAATTTCTGCTGCTATGGTTCATACCATAGCAGAAAAAATCTTTCTTGGGAATAACTCAGCAAACGAAAAAATTTAAACAAAAATCAATTTATCGGGATAAATAGGAAATTTTGGATTAGAGTTAGATTAGGTAAAGTATCACAAAAAAATGCTGCAAAAATCAGAAAATTAAAAGAACAAAAATAAATTTCAAAAAAACCCTAAGCCTACATTATTTTGACAAAAGAATAATGAACTAAATGCAAAAATTCCACAATTTTTTCACCAGACTGATTTTATGTAGAAACTCAATTCTTTTTAGGGAAAGTACTTAGCATGGCGGCATAAGAAAAGATAAATCATGATTCATCATGAGTTATTAAAGATTTACGCTTCTATGGTTCATACTTCATATAATTCAATGGCTAAAAAATTAAATTGTCAAAGAACAGGTAATGATTTTCCTCTCACTTAGTGAAGCATTTTTGAAACAGGGAGTGCTTCTGAAATATTGTAAGGCTTATCTTTCACATTAATGATGACATTCCATCATGAAAGGGTTTTTTAGAGGAACATGACAAATTCTCATCATTGTATATGGAAATTGAAAGCTTTTGAAGATGTATCCTTCTACATGGGACAAGCTGCTCGAGTCTATATGGCCAAGGCTGTGACATCACAGGCAAATAGAATCTCTTGAGTTATGTTTGGTGATACCAGACTCTTGGTTCCTGATATCAACAACAAAACTCAACCTATATTAATAAGATGCTGTGCATTCTCTTCATTAAGGTTAGGTGTCAATGAAGTTGCTTTTATTGTCACAATACTGTTGAGGGTTTGCATCCATGATTGGTTTCTCTAGTGATGTGGCAGCAAGCTCAATGTATACTACTGAATCATTAATGCTTTTTATAAGTGACACACTACATCTGAATGAAACGGCATAAAGCTTATGCACATCATACAAATCTAGGATGATTGTAGTTCAAAGAAGGATTTCCTAGCACAATATTTTATCTTTCCCCTTAATCTTGGGGATTTTGTTGATGGTTGGAACATTTCAATATGCTTTTACCATAGTTGTAACCTTCAACAATGAACTTCAACTCTATTTGGATGTATGGAAACAAATTATTGTGGTTATCAAGAAAATTATAATTCTCAAATTCACAAATGTTCAATTTTGTAGAGGACATGGAATCATTGTGCAGTTGTGAACCAACTGATCATGCTCTTGGATCAATTATTGCCATAATATACTAGCCCTCACAGACATCTTAGGGATAATATTCATCCTTGAAGGCATCTACAAGGTCCTGGTAATTTTCTTCCAGGTCAAACTAATTTTATCTTTATACCAAAGATTAAAAATTCCACCATTCATTGGTAGATGAAAAAACATTTAGAAGTGCAATTTTAGCTTCCATCCAGTACAAGTATTTGCGGAAATATATGATTCCATTTGCTACAGCTAATTATCTACTACATCATCCTCAATCTCTCCATTGAATACAAGGACATCCAAATTATCCTGAAAAGTACTTGGCCTCCAAGTAATTTGTACCTAATGTGGGCTGTGCTTGTTGAACGTCTCCAAGATTTTAGTGAGGTAGTTTAATGTACAATTTCATTGTTTTTGAACTGCAATCTAGATCGCAGTGGCATTAATCAAGACCAGGATTGACTCGCAAACCAGGAGTATAATTGTGCTTATCTGAATCATAGTGGCATTAGTAAAGATTCGGATTGACTCGCAAGCCAAGAGTATGGTCATCAATTATTTGGGAATTTAATTGCGAAAATAACAGGAAATTAAAAAATGCTGCAATTTTCATTAAAATAGAGGAGGTTGTGGGTAGGGAATATTTGTGTTCTTTCAAGCCAAATAAAGGGAGAAAAAACACTTTATCTTCCCATCTAGCACAGCCCAAAAACAATTTATATTTTTAATTTTGCTACCAGATTGAGGGTTTTGGGGTGGCAGCCCACAGTGAGCTCAAGAGGCAGTACCATAGGGACCTCCATAGCACATGTCATTTTTTCATAATTTCATCATTCGAAACAAAATACGATTCAAAAATATGGGCAATGAGGTCACAAAGCTGTTATTTGGCCCTAACTGAACAAGAATGGAATGGATATTCACTGAAGAATAGGTTCCCTTGAGTGTGTCCTAATTGATCCAATGTTTGGTTACTTCAACAAAATCCCAGTCTGCACTGTAAAAAAATTTATCTGCAACCTAAGAATGAGGTTCAGACTGAAAAAATTGAGTGTCATACAGGGAAACTGGCAGTACCATTTTAATCACAATCCTTTTGATTCATTCACATTCAAATTGGTGTTTTAATCACTTCAAGATTTGTGCAAATGGTAGCAAGAAAAAACTGATGACCCAATCTGAATCCAATCACCACAATGCACGAGCTGATTTTTTTTTTTTTGTGATTTATGTTACCATGATCATGTCACCGATAGCGTCAAATGCCTTCATCTCATCTGCTGTACTAATTAACCACCAATTTACTTCCGTTTCATTTCAAAGTATCCTTTCTAGTTGAGAAAGGAATGTGGAAGGTGGAGATGAAATATTTATACAAGTTCCTCCAATACTCCCAAATATTTAAGATATCTTTCAGACCCTACAGATCTTCTTGAATCATTCAATAGTCTCAAACACCATCATATTTCAGTGCCAACAAATATGAGAAAGGTGTCGTCTGATTCAAGGATGGTTTGTAGAGGTCTCTACCATTTGCAAATCATCCCAAAAAGATGGCAATGTTCAATTTCAAACTTCTGAGCTGAAGTTTTTGGTTACTAGGGGCCTACAACTGCTAAAAAAAATCCAAATGGGACTTCATTAGAGATCAGGGTCTTAGGTTACTAATCATTACAAACAAATGTAAAAGAAATGAAATGAGAACTACAAGATAAACAAATTAAACACATTATATATACATAGGGAGAACTCTTGTGAGTAAAACTCTTTGAAGCATCATTTCATTATAAAACACTTATAGAATGGTCTATTAAAACATAGATTGAGTCCAGGCAACACTTCTCCTTACTTCAATGTAGCCAATATTACCTCTTGTCGATGGTGATAGAATTCACTATAAATTTCCAAGTTCCCCCTTACCTCTAAATGAGAGGAGCCTCCTTATATATAGGAGAGGTGGCAAAATACCCGAAGGGTATTAGTCACATTGCACGCCTATTCAAAACTATCATTTATAAATAATCAATAATCTAGTAACGATAGACTATAATTATTTGAAGTGAAATATGCTTAATACAGCATACAATATATAAAAGGTTTTCCAACCTTATATTAGAACAAATATAAATGTTATAAGGGTATGACCCCTAATAAAATTATGTTCTAACACTTCCCCTTAATATGAATAGGGGCATCACTAGTCAATTTATATTAAAGAAAAAACACAAAATATGTCATAATGAAGAATATGTATTCTGAAATACATGAAAGTCATCTTGTCATAATTTATAATCCTAGTGTTTTAAAAATGATAATTTCTATGAAAACCTTATAAAGTTTTTATTGGAGCATGAGACTCCTCAAACTAACCTCCCACAAGTGCATTACATGGCTCTCATAGGTCCTATATAATACAATGCTTTTACAAGTGGAAGATTTATAAAGAGAAAAATTTACATGTCCAAAGAACTTATAATGTCTAGAGATCTTATGTTATGCCTATTAGGTCTCCGTCTTACATAAACTTGGCCACTAGGTGGTGTCATTGACATGGGCACTCCCCATCAATGGGACCTAAGGCCAATCATTGATTTGAATTTGTGGAATTTGGTACTGCACAAAGGTTTGATATGCGATTGCTAAGACTCCAACCTATTTCTTCTTGATCACAGTATATCATTCTCATGATAATATATTAAGCATAATAGGAGAGAAATCTTATAATGGAATACTTTCCCTTGAATGAAATGTCAATGACTCTCAATGTGCTTTTCTCTCCTCTTTCTTGGAAATAGGAGCCATTGGTAATAGTAAAAATAGCTCTAAATATTATATAATGATGCGGTACGTTAACTAGCACCTAGATAAGAAGACTCTTCCACTAATTTTTAGGTCACACTGATACTTGAGGAACTACTTCCATGTTCATCCCTTTGATTAAGGATCCATAGAAGGTAGCTTGTTTTAGTCCATCCATGGGATAGCACTCACCATTTATTTTGACGAAATACTCTACGATAGATGTCCTATAACTCAAATCACCAACATAGTAACACAATAATCAAATACTTTTATTCTTGGAGCATGAATAATTAAAACCATGATGCATTGCCTTTTTAACGTGCATTTTTCATTTTCAAAAGTTCATATAGTATTCTACAAAAAACTAGATTTAGGTTTTAATTTTTTAAATAAACACCATCTAGTTTGATCATAATAAATTTAACATAGTATTGTGGATACTTTATTTGAAACACTAATAATTGATCCTATAATATGGTCAATTTGAAAGACAAAACAACTCGTTTCACTTACCGTAAGTAAGTTATCAATATATGACAAATTTAATTTTTAGCCAAAAGATTTAGTTAATATCCTTCAAAAAATGATGATCAATCCGTCCTTATTTTACAAACACATTAATTTATGTGATTGTCATAGACTTGAGTATTAATTTTCATGTTTCTACAAATGCAGTCATCTACTAAATATATAATTAATATCCATAAATTATTCTCTAAGCAACAGGTGAGATATCATGTACAAGCTTGCTCCCTAGATAGTTTATTAGGGAAATAACCAACTACAGTTTAGTATATGAAGGGAAACAACATCCTCTTCAAGCTCCCATTCCCCAGGGACGTCCCCAAACTGAAAACAACATCCCTGTAAATCACAATAATTTTCTACAGTTTTGCAGAAAATTCTTAATGAGAAATGACAAAACCAATGAACATTTAATCCAATGTAATTTGTCGGGCATATCGCAGAACTCGTGATATACTGCGCAGCTGCAGGCTGGGCGATATTATCGCACAAAAAATCGGTGCCACGTTTTTGTTTTTCGCGCGGCGAGTTTAACCTCCAAAAATCGCCAAATCGTGTGTATATTTTGGTTTTCAATCGCTGCAGAAGAAAGTGAATAATTATATGTTAAAATAAAGTGTGGCATGTTAAATGATTTTTAGGTCGAAATAAAGTGCCGCGATGGTGTAAATGTGTTTCAGGTTGAAAAAAAGTGCCGCCACGACAGCCCCATCTTTGTGTCTGGACTCCATCTCTGTGCAGGTAAAAAATACCGACATTACTTTGTCTTGGCTCTGGCGAAAGGTTAAAACGACAGCAGATATCCAACTCCATCTCCGCGTAGGTTTAAAAACGACGGCCTGGCTCCATCGTTTAATCATACTGGCTTGGGCTCCATCGTTGGTATTTTATATAGGCGTTGCCTAGTATAATCGCGGTGACTAAGGGATGTATCGAGTCTGTCACAAAACCAAGAATTCCGCTCCAGGGAATTCCACCCTTTTTCCTTGAGGGAAAATTACTCGTTTCTTATACTCGACTCCCTAAAATGATGATCTAAGAAAGACGTGTCTCTCCACTCTTCCATTTTTGGTCGCATCTCTCAGGAGGTCTATATTCAAGTTTTCATTTAAGTCGCCTATGCTTAATCTATGTTTTGTAATAAACTTTATTTAATTGGCTGCCTATGGAACGAGTGACGACAACATCAACTCATTTTGGCATCGTTCAATGTTTTAGTTTTAGTCTTGCATTATTATTAATAATTAATAATATTCATTAATTTATTCATTAATAGAATTACTTACATTAATAATTGATTAATATATTATATAACTATCCAACCGATAGTGAGCCCTTAGTAAATATATTTTAATTTTTCATATTTATATTTTAAATATTTTAGTTACAGTAAATATTTTAGTTTTTATATTTTAAATACAGTATAAGTATATAACTAGTAATAGTAGGTTACCAAATACAATGTGTTTAACATTTTAAAAATAAATATAATGTAATAATAAATATATTTTATAAATATTTAATTTTGATTAATATATGATAGAAATTTCAAATGTTCGATAAAAGTGCCGATTTATTGCTGATTTTTTCGCCTAGTTTTTGGCGATTCCAAGTTTTTCAATTTTTTTGGGCTGGCCGAGTTATTGCCGAGTCCGATTTTTTCAACTATGATTTGTCCTATACTCTGCGAAAACTAGTAATGAATGTATAATAAATCATATGGACTCTTTCATGCATATTTTTCAGAAGCTCCAACTGTTTTTAAATATAAATATGGTTTCACACCTTCATTTTGTGTCTTGTCTATTGATGTGTATCAACTTTCAGTGATTTTGCAGCATTTGACATCTGATTATGCCAATTTTTACTGAATTCAAATTGCCAAATCCATTGCAAAAATAAACCATTCTAAGTTTTTGACACAAGGAAAGCACAACAGTAATCATATTAAAATTTCTGATCAGAGGTAGCCTACAAGGGCTGAAACGCAATTGTAGAAATATTAATCCACTACCATCACATATTCTAATATGAACTATATCCAACAAAACAACAAGTCAGTCTGGAGGTTACTTGAATTTTCTTTCTGATAACACATTAATTCACTTTTTTAACAGGTATTTCTACTACACTAAGGAGCAAGCAATTACACAGAAGGGAATAAAGAAAAGAAAAAATATTACCTTTTCCCTTTTTAGCTGTTCCTGGAGTTAACTTAACACGGTACTTGTATGATTGTAAGGCATTATACGGTGCACAAACAGGCACGGCATAAAGCAAAATGTCATTTGGAAGAGGATTTCCAGTCAACGTATCCAGCTCAGTCAACTTTTCTTTTTCATCTTCAGCTAACTCATGAATATCATCCTCCTCAAAGATTTCTCTCTCGCTCTCAGTTAATGTCTTTCTTCCTGTATTTGTTTCTGGATCAACCTTGGACATTATAGTACTATTGTGCTGGCTTGAGCTCATGACAAGTTCATTAGCTTCCTCAATAAATCCTGGGCAATCTCGGGCAACATGACCTGACCTCTTGCATTTATAGCAAATCTTTGCAAAATCAGGCTCACCTATCAACCACAAACAAAAAGAAAGCAACATGTAATAATGTGAGATATAACCAACCAATATAAAGTCCAATAAAAAACATTAGGTTTCATAGTCATGAAATTGAGAAAAAGATTTTGGAAAATACTGAGTACAATATTTTGCATTGACAGTTCAGATCCCACTTCATGATCCAACATCAAAATGTATAAAAGTTAAGGTAATCTTACAGATAATAACCTTTCTACATATAGTATGTGTTTTGCAAAAAGAACACCTATAGTAAGGGAAAGATAAAAATAAATGTTGCATTCAGTTTTTTTAGATTATTTAGCGAAGGTTGGTGACAGAGGCGCTCACGCCTTACATATGCAGGGATTCAGCTCTATCTAATGCTCTCCCAATGGAAGTAATACTAGATTTACATTTTAACCCATAGAGATACCATACACAATATTTCACCTTGTGGGCCTACTTTCACCTCCATCTCCTATAGGAAAATTGGAGTGGTGCAGTGAAGTAGGACAAATCCTTCTTCCTACTTCACTGCGCTACTCCAATTTTGTTGCATCAACTGCAAGGATATGGCACATGACAACTGAAGTGGAGAAACCACTCCACTACACCTAGCAAAGTTAATATGTCCTCGTGGAGACTTAATTCTTGGTCTCCAACATGAGACCCAAGTGGCTCTACAACTTAACCACAACCTCTTGGACATGTTGCATTCAATGTAGACATTAAATAAAAGAATTTTAAATTTTCAAAAGTAAAATGATTTACATACTTACGGGTCTTTTTTAACTAAGTTGATCATAGGATGCTTAATATTTCTATTTATCTTAATAAAGTGCTTGCTAATTCAACAGCCTCCCTTAGAGATCTTTTAAAACAGTTGCCCTCCATTACCAACACTTTCCTATGTTCAAAATGAATATGGTTTCAAGGATAACATTGATTCACCAATATGATCAGTTTTTATGTCAGCACCATATTCCTCAATCCTCATACAAATGGGATGACCAGTTTCTCCAATATGCAGTACCCAATAATACCATAGTTCACAATCCCTGCAAGTACTTGCCAAGTTGCTGAGTACTCAAAGGTTTTTAAACTGTGCCAGTAGTTGCAGGTTAACTCATGCATCTCCACAGACATGTTCCAGATGAAAATCTGTTTGATTTTTGGCAAGTCTGACCTAACTCGCCCACGCAGAGAAAAACATGCCAATGTAAGTTAAAAACATGTTTTTCAGATGGTTTTTTGCCTTTGAAACCCTGCATTTGCCCCTCCATTGAACAAACAGCAGCAAGCACGATTTTTAAAGAAAATTGGGAAGATCTTTTAGGTGATTTGAAAAAGAAATTTCCAAAATTTCAGATTTACAACAGCTTAGTTCCATTTTTATTTTCTTTTTTTTCTAACAATTTAAATTTGCAAATAATTTCTAATCTTTAACATGTTAAATGATTGAATTGAATCAATTCTATTTGCTTAAATTTGTGACACAATGGTCTCACACCTGACAACCATTATTCTATTTTACAAGGCAATAAGTAGAGGGAGCAAGCCCCCCACACACCCCCATCAAGACCTACGATCCAAACTCAGCTGAAATAAAACCTTGAAATCAGGAAGATAAGCAAGCTCCATTAGCAACAATATTGCCATGTTTTTATCATATTTGTTAGTTCAATTATCAATCATTTGTTTATTGTCATCTTGCAGAAGGGTGAAGCCACAAGCACAATCTTCTAAGCCAAGTAGGGAGCCACAATCAAGTTGTAGGACCAAACCCTCTATCCCCCAATTTTTCAATTGGTTGGAAAAGAGGAAATTGTGAAAACTAGTACTTTTCACTTGCCTAGTTATGTAATCTATGATGATGATTTCCAAAGACAATCATCATAAACTCATAATAGTAATCAATTAGCAACTAACTACCGTATCGAGTTCCACTATCGAGCTTCACATGATGATACGATCTTGTAATCTGTAATGTCCCCATTTTCATGAGCTTCAACTTTCAAAGGATTAGCCTATTTCCTGACCCTCATAGGCTAATAGAGTTGTTCAGAGGGTCCAGTTTGGGCATGCTAGAGATCTTCACATGGTCGTTATAAGTGTTTACCTCACTAGATCCTTCATTTGTGCTGAGGCATTGATATCCAAAGGTTTCTGGTTCTGTTTTGAGGAAGTCAGTGGGTGATAGAGATGGACCGTTACTATTTTTAGTAAGGCACCCTGGTTAGCAGTGAATGCGGTGGGCTACCTCCTGGTGAAGTCAAAATTGATTTGTGATGATTAATGATGGAGTTATCATTATTATTAAAGTTATACTTTAATAATAATTAATTATTAAGTGCATAGGCTGGACGGAAACCCACACCTTCCGAGATTGGTGGATTCAAATCAGAATTCACAATTGAGCTTAATAGCAAATGTTGTTAAGGATTATGGTATGAGCTGAAGTTTTTATAGCAGATATCTAGCTGGAGATTTGCTGTCAATCGAATGCCCTGGTATTACTCTACAGCTCGAGCTTGTTTATATTTTTACTTGTGGATGATTGAGAGGAACTTTGGTGGGTTAGACATGTGAAGGAAATGCAGATCATCAGCTGCTAACTGTTTGAGATGGCAGCCCTTTCTTCATTCTGATTTTGTCACAGACTGGAAATGTCCATTTGCTGGAGATAATTATGAAAGCTCATGTGGTATTCAGTGAGTTAGCAAACCCAGAAAACATCAGAACGTTGCCATAATAATAATCAGATCATTGGCAGAAGAGTTAAGGTGATTATAGTGTGTATGCAGTCCTTCCTTGTGCGCAACATCTGGGTATGTGAAATACATGATTCAAACCACTCTTGCAATTGAAGAACGTGAATATTGAGAGATAAATTTCTGAATCATTTTAGCAGAATTGTCCATGTACGAATTTGACTGATTTGAAGTAATAAGAGTGGTCTTCTCTTCTACTATAATTGTTCATCTACTTTGCTTTACATTCTATATGCTCTATATGTTATTTAGCAACAAAACTCAATTGCAAATCAGACAAAGAACTCAGAAAAGACTCAGTTAGGCATTGCATACGAACTGTTTGACGAAATGCATACGAGACATAATTGAAAATTTAAGGTCAGAATTAGACAGGGTTATTACAGTTGTATCAGAGCATTGCATGTATGCCAACTGTTTGAGTTAATGTGTTGAGTGAACGTACAAGTTGGGGTTAGAACCTACAGGGGTTCTTACATAATCCATATGTATTCAAGAATCAAATTAAAAAAAAACACTTCCTCATGGTTTTTTAAAATCATTTAATACAATTTGTAATTGAATTTTGTAAAAACAAATTGTGTTCTTTTAAGAAATTTTAGTATTTTTTAAGTTACCAATTTTTTGCAGAATCAAAAATTTTGGGCTTGCCAAGGTATCCTCCAAATTTGAGTTTGTGAACTATGCCCAATACAACATTCAACTTTAAAAACTTGACAAATAAATAAAGCTTCCCTACTACCCTTACAGGAATTGATTAAGCTCATTACTTTCAATATCACTTGAACGTCATTTTGATGCAGTTTTTGTAAGACTTTGAGACACATTAAAAAACCATAGGGCTTGAACCTATGACCACAAGGTTAACAGCCATACATATAGGAAGGTAGTTTTTAAAGAGAGTAATTCTTCTTACTAATTATAACAGTAACCCCTAAATTCCAATAAACTGCCCTATTTGAATCTAGAATGGTGTAGAAATAATAAATTCCTCTTCACTGCTGTAAAAGCATGACATAATATCTTTCAATCTCATGAACATAACCATTTGAATTTTATAATTAGCATTCATTGGTATTGAAAGGTCTCCAGTAGATTTCAATCTAGGAAAGACAATTGCATAGTAAATATTAGCCCAAGAATGAGTAATTTACCAGCATAGAGATAACTTATTGCATGTTATCTTCAGAAGCATAGAGATAACTTTTTGCATGGGAGGACTTAAACAATAAGTTAACATCCTCTATGAAAGGTTTCCCATTTCTCTTAAGCTCTAGTTTCTTAAAAATTATGCACTCCTTGAATGGACTCAATGTGCTCTATATGCTGTATGATAAATAAAAAATTTGTATAGATTGAATGAAAAAATTTCTACTCAACAAGGACATTCTCAAGATACACACCCTATAATCTACACTGCTTATTCATGAGACAAAATATGGTTCCAGTTATTACTTTTGATTCTTTAAATGATAGACCTCATACAACTTGATATTTGCATCTTAATACAACTAAGAAAATATTAACAGCAGAAATCTCCAAAATCATAACAATGAATAGTGATATGGATCTCCCACCCACTTAATGGTCTCTTTAAGTGATGCTACAAAGAAAAAGATACATTGTCTATTTTTGAATAACGCTCCAGAATTTCAAGCACCCAGTGTGCTTGGAGCATGACCCTAAAGATTTTCAGTGAATAACCAAACTGTTTATTCATCTGAAACAGATTCTTCCCTTCTGATCATACAAAGAGGCACAAGTATCCTATCAATCCAACTCCTATCTCTACCAAAATAGTGGTTTTTTAAAAGAAAGAATATATCTCACCTTTAAGTACATTATATATCAACTTACAGGCTCATTAAAATATGTACGGTTAGCAATATTATATTGACGTGATGACCCTAATCCTTGTTACAAAACAAATTCTTGTTTACTAGAATGTTTTCATCACATGGAAGAACAAGTCCTCAAGAAAGCAATAGGGACATCTATGATGCTTTTAGAGGATGAATGAGTTAAAAAATAAATAAATAAATAAAGTGTAGGAAAAGCAAAAGAAACTACTAAAATGGGGCATCAGGTGGCTAGGACATCTTCTGGGCCTGCAAAATACAGTCCATATACAACAAACATAGCTAAATTATATGCAATGTCAGTAAAAACTAGTTAAGTCAATTTAACTAGAGTTTACAGGTCTTGAAAGCTAAAATTGCATCATTTTTAACCAATATCATAGTCATTCTCCTCAAATCCTATGCCATTCATAAGCTTGATGAACAAGAGAAACACAAGCACTACGATCTTTCAATTGCATGCATAGACTACAAATATTGTAATTTCCTAGTTTCCTTTATGGGATATTTGCTAAATTGTTCCAAAACAATATAATATTTGAATTTCCATATGTGGACATTCATTTCCTTCCATAATATAGCTAAAATTAAAATGCCAATAAAAAATTGGACATGAAGATCCTAACTTCTTTGCGGCTAGTTTTTTGTGACAATACTTATTTTCTTGCCTATTTTGCTAACTGCGGATTGAGCTGCAGAGATCCTGGGATACTAAGAATATTTTGCCCAAATGATACCCTTTCTCTGGTATCTCTACCTAAACTTGCAATTAAATTACTGGGCAAAAGGTCTGTACTTGATACTTTGACCTATTAAGTCCTCATTTTAATATTTACTTTCATTGACCTCTAATATACAATGATAATATAAGTTTATGTTTCTCACTAGTTTCTATATTTTCTAGTTATACATGCATGTATACACTGTCTCAAGGACATGAGTTGATGAACTAAATCAGGACAAGAAAACATTCTGGTGGGGTTCAACTCTATCAGATTAAATAGCAAAAAGAGGAGGCTAATAAAAATGACTAGAGCAGTCCACAGCATTTTTTCATTGCCAAACCCATGAATGAAGATATACATCATTTTTAGCCAGAACACTATAGACTGTAGCTTATTATCTCTGAACATTTTATTTATGATTCTGCAACCTGAAACATTTACAGTCATGTAGACAGGAGATATTCCATCCTCTACAACTAGCAAGTAACATGTCATACCAGCAGTTCTCTCAACTCCTTTCGTCATAACTGTAACTTCATTTTCTTTTTTTGCTTCTCCTTTTTCTTTGGAACTTTTTCCTGCAGACTAACAGCACAGACAAGTCAGCTTGAAGAGAGCAAAAGAAAGGCATGACCAGGTATATTTCCTTCATAAAAACTATTGCAGTTAATGTAAAAATTAATATTTGATTAGTAATTTACTTACAGCTAGCAATGCCATACGAAGTTGTCTTTCTTCTTCATCTTGTTCAGCATACTTTTGTTTGATCTTTTTCAATTTTCCCTTGCGACCACGGCCTACCTTTCCAGATGGTACAGTTATGTCCTGCTTTTCGTCACTAGCATCTGCTTCAACTTGTCCATGTTGACTGCCTAACTCTTCATTCTCTAAAGTTTCTTCATACAATTCTTGGTCTTTTCTATTTAAAGTGTTGTCCTGTGTTCCTTTCTTTAGTTTCCTTCGTTCTGCCTTTGACAAATAGGGCTTTTCTCTCTGTGTGGGTTTAATTGGATTATTGACTTCATGAATATTCTCTGGTTCTACAACTGTTTCGTGAATTTCAAGCCCATATTTATTGAACTGTTCTTTGCCTGACATCTTGATAGATCCAAGTGCCAGTGCTTTGTCCATTAGCTCATCAAGTTTCAATGAGCTCTGATGGATTTCATTTTCTACATTGTCATTGAAAGAGACTTCTTTGTAGTCTGCCACGGAAAATTTATTATCTTGCTGAGCTACAGCTAAGGCTCCTACTATTCCATTTCCTTCTGCACTTGTTGACATATCCAAAATTTCATTAGCCTCACCATATCCAGCCAAATTGGCTAGATTACCAGCACTATCTATACTTTCTGATAACTTTGAACCTGTATTTGAATCATCATCCATACTACCATCTCCTTCAGAAGCAAGTTCATTGTCTGACATGTCAGAGTATTGCCCTGCTGATGTTTCGTGGATTTCCTCACTGTCCTTTACAAATTCAAGATCTTCATTCTCAATTCTTACACGGCGTTCATTTAAATGTGATCCTAAAGAGCTCTCATCTAGCCGAAATAAGATACCAAAACCCATGATAAGAGGATGAGGTGGAAGAAAACTTTTCCTTCCCCTAATCATAAAACTTCCGACAGTAAGATATTCTCCTGTTGGTGCAGTCTTACTCACTTGATGAGGATGCACCCACCAAGCACTTGTGATAATCTTTGAATCCCATGCTTGGCTGTGGCATACCTGAACAATTGAACAAAATGTTAAATCTACAAAAACAGAAAGCACTAATATGCTTTACAGATATCTGTCCATGTAAATTTGAATTTTTTAAAAATAGAATCAAACATAATCCTGTCATCAACGAACTCCTGGAGAAAACAAAATTACAAAATGAAATATTTTCAGAGAGCTACTTTGTGAAAATGACAAGAATAAAAATATGAAATCTATGCATTAATTTATTGTTTGTGAGTTTGTAACTGAAATAATCACTCTCAAAGGACATACTTCTTGTAAGCAAATTCATTTTTTTCCAATTTGTATAGAAATTGGAATACAATATGAACAAATTTATCTATTTATTATATCTGTTATGTATAGCATGCACAATTCCTGACTGGTTACAAAACCTTAGCCTTAAATTTTACTCATCCCACCAGCTTGCAGAAAAAAATTGCAAAAAGGATAGTGAATGTGAATTTCATCAAACCACAGACAAGAGAAAAACAATGCACACTTACAGTAAAACATCCAGCCTGATTAAGTGTAAGTGGTGGAATTGGATGATCCGGAATATGATTCTTGATCACAGTGCTCGAAGCTCCATGTAGCTCTGCATGCACGTACCTTCACACATGCAGCCAGGACACCCAATGTTCACCTTGATAAAAGTTTTGCATGATCAATATTGACAATAAAGAGATGTTTAATGGATCATTTTTCATTACAAAAACCAAAACTAAAAATGTGACTGTAGAATGTACTTAATTTATTAAAAATATTGAAATATCATGCAAACTAAAGCAAGTGAATATTTTTTTAATATGAGCATATCTCATGATTATGTTAGTTGCATTTGAGCCTCTTTGAGATGAGCTAGGGAAGTGCATGATGTGTTGATCATAATTAGGATAACTGTTTTACATGCCATAAGGCAATAAAATTTGAACCATCTTGATCTGTGGCATCTGCCTTCCACTGCTAAAACATACTGGCACACAGAAACTGACCTGGTTGTATTACTCAAAGATGGCTTATATTCAAAATATACTCTGATTATTGCACTCACAATTGTGAGTGCAATAGTTGCTATGGTTAATTGCTAGTTTATATTATGCATATTCAAGGGTCAACAGTTGGTTGGCCTAGCGGTGAAGCTCAATGGTTCTCATTGAGCCCACCAGGGTTCAAATCTCGCTGAGCACATGCCCAACGAGAAGACGTCTTTAAAAGGGATGAGGCCAGGATCGTGCCCCGGGCGACTTTGGCGGAATGGATACCCCTCAGACCTTGGCTCTAAGCTGAAGAGAAGCGATTAATAAACGATTCTCAATAAAATACAGGGAGTGCCATCGATGGTTGTCAAGTTCCTTGAAATTATATTTATAAGTATAGGGGTTCCTTGATTTACAAACTTTGAGTCCCAAAACCTGATAAGACAAAAGATTTTGAACACCTGCATTGCCTCGAAACCATGGATGATAATATTTAAGAAGATGAAGGCAACACATTCGTTAAGGTTTCCCAGTCTATGGTATCCTTATCAATGGAAGGATTTTCATATACGTGGGTCACCGGTGTTGAAAAACATCACTAGGTATGACACTGACAAAATGAATGAAAGAAATTCAGATAAATCGTATTAATGTCCACAAATGACCGAAATTGGTCAATTAGGGTTAGCTCAGAGCCATTTACTAATAGAGCAATATTCAAGGAATGCTTCTATTGCCAGGTTCACCATTTATTAAGTTACCAAATCAGAATCAGATACATATATTTGGGTACAACATAGACAAAGAAAAATTGTCCATAAAATGCACCCCCTTGTCCTGGAAACTTGGTGGAACATAGCCAAAATCCAAACATGAATAGACAAGTTAAGCTAGAACACAAAAAAAGCACCTAGAAGTTCAGCCAAAACCCCAGGCAAAGGCTGACGGCTACAAAAATTACAAATTAGACAGCAATAGCCACATACAAGTAGGCACTAGAATGATATCAATCAGCACTATATATAGTATCAACTAAGAATAATTGTAATTGTCTTATTAATAATGGAAAGACTTGTAATGTCACCTTTCTGAAATAGGATTTAATAATTGTTTGCCCACTAAAGTGAATGTTTAATGCATACAGAAATATACGAGAAATATAACAGCACACAGTAATGCCAGAGAACACACAGATACTTCATTAATATCTTCAATATTTAAAATGTATCACGGCAATGATGCCAAAATATCATGACAATAGTTACCACAATGCCAACCATAATCATGCTCTCTTCCGAATGCAAGTACATAAAATATATGAAGGTCGAAGGGGTGCGAACGCCACCCATCGCGACCATGCCCAACTACCAACCCTTCGACTAACTAACAAGTACTTAAAACATGTAATTTACCCGACAACATCATCCCCCCAAAAGAAAGTCGTCTCCGGATGACACACTACAAAATGGGGATGAACATGACTACACAACTACACAAAAGAAAATCAAGACTAAAGTGGAGGATGAGGGAGCGTCCCTAATGAAGAAGGCATCAGTGATGGTGTAGATGATGCCAACCGAACTCTCAACTCATACACCTGCACAGTCCGCAACGACAAGTCTTGCTCTGCCATCATCTTGTGCTCCATAGCAATCTTCACCATGAGATCTGCCTCGAAAATCTCCTTATCTTTCTTGTCCACCGTCTCCATAGCACTAGCTAGGCCAGTCTCTACCATGGCTCTCTCTTGCATTCCTCCTCCAACTATGTCACCATGGCTGCCCTCTCGGTTGCCCACGCTATCCTCTCGCAAGCCAACTTATCCTTGTGGTGGGCCTCCCCTTCTACCGCCTCTAGCCGGGTGGCAAACTCCTCCCAAGTTGACACTATTGCCACCCGTTGGGCCTCATGTCCGAAAGATATGTGCTATGTCCGCCTGAGGGTGTAATACCCCTCACAGAATGCCTACTCAACCTCATGGAGTAGAGCACCAACCTGACTCTCTCCCACTATCTCTCAAAGGGCCCAATCTTCCAGCATAGCAAGGGTCTCTGTGGCTGGCCACCCTCGGGACTCAAAACATGCAATGCATGCCTCAGCACAGCCTACTTGAACAAAGGCCAACAACTGCTCCATCTCTTGTACTACCCCTTCCTGAGCTTGTGATTGAGCGTCAACCACTACCCTCCTTGCTCCTACAGCCATCTCTGCAATGTACTGCTCCAAACCACCAACATCAGGCTCCCTCTAAGGCTTTGGTATGCCCACATCATGCTCAAGAGTCCCTACCATTTGTCTCTCTGGTGAACCGTCGTTCTCCAACTCCCTGATGCTGATAGACGAGCTCCCGCCTTCTAAATCTACTATCTCCTGGCAAGAGAGTAACTCTCGTCGTGGTGAGAGGATGGCGGTCATAACTAGTGCCATAGGTGCAAGTTGAAAGTGGCTAAGCTAGGTACTCATGGCAGTCTTTGATGGAGCACTACTCGTCAACGTCTGGACCTCCGTCGAGTGCCACCCTATCAACTCTGCTCCCACGGTTGCCACGGCTTTTGTCCCTACCACCTCAATGGCCGCTTGGGACTCCCTCGCCTCGCTAGGCATCTCCTCCTATACCCAACTCCTCCATGATCTCAACTATCTCGTTCGCTATTGGCTTCTCAACTCCTACAGTAGACTCAGTCACTATTGGCTCTGCTACAAATGCTGGCTCTGGTTGTATCTCCACTGGTGTAGGGGCAACTATTGTTGTAGACACACTCAACGGTGTCATGGTAACCGGAGTCCTCAATTGCCCAAAGCCTAGCATTGAAATTGTTCCTACAGTCACCCCAAGCAAAGCAAGCGAAGCCAACTGGACGACTCCAGACAGAACTAATGGAGTAAAAAGGACTCTCTGCGTGCCACCCTCTGAAGCGTAGGTGTGTCTCGAACACCCGCTCCTACCTCTGAGTCCACTGTCTCTCCCTTTGCCTAATGGCTATCTCGGCTCGCCGCTAATGAGTCATCTGACTCCTCCCTACCCTGTCACCACCCTCCTCAGACTCAGACTTTGATACGAATGTCTGGTGCTTCCTCTTCTGCCCCGTCTGCACACCCCAAGTGTCCAAGTGTCGCCAGTATAGAATAGGCGAGTGAGTAGGCTCCACACAACCCTCGAGCTTTAACTTGAGTTCGTTGAGAGGAATCCGCGTGCGGGTGGCCTCCAAAACGAACCCTATGGCATAATGTGGCATATAGAAAGTCTTGTGTTGCAAAGTCATGAATTCATGCATTATGTCTGCACGTAGAGATGGCCAGTTGTACACAACACCATTCCTGATATCATTCATCAAGATAATCTGAGGGAGGGCAATGTCTGAGGCTCAGCTAGAGCCTATGAGTTTGCTCTTGACGACGTCCATCAGGCATCAACATGGGCTAGCTGCAACAAAGACTTCTTTATCCTGCAACCCTTGGAAGTGCTAGCTATGGAGTCCATTTCGGCTAGCATCAAGTTTCAAGAAACCAATTTTATCAAGCGTTCTTTCTCCTCCTTAGTCATCTTTTTCGCGGCTTTGTCAATTTTTTTTCCTATGCTCCCTGGGATGCCACAAACCCTCGTGTACTCTGCCGCTATGAAAGTAATGGTGATGTCATGTCCGAGATACTCAAAATTGCTCGTGCCTATGTCTGTCATAAGTATCTATCATCATCCAAAATGCCCCTTCAAAATGTCGAATACAAAAGACCAACATCTGTATTGCCCAGTGTACTTGCGCACGTCCAAGGCTCTCCTTAATAAGATCATTATGTGGAGTCCCCTGCCACCACATCCTACACTCGACACAATTTAAACATTCAAATGCAACATTTTGTACAGTGACTTCTTCCCTCTGAGCCTGTATTTGTGCCTTTGGCCTTCTTTTTTTTGCTATCCATGCTTTTTGCAACTCGCACTCTGGAGGGCAACACTCTTTTGTCTTTATTCATGCCAAAACTGTTGCTTGATGGTGATTGTGACACCTGTAACTATTTTCTCCAACTCTTCTTTGTTCCTATATCCATCAATAACGGGTTTTCTTGCCATTTTATGCACCCAATCAATTAAAATAATATCAACCAGCCTATTAAGGTAAGTACGATAAGGTATAAGACACCTATAATTTTTCTCCCCATCTGTATTGTTGTCGTATAAAGTATCTATTTTACTTGGTTTTCTCAATGCCGTGAATTAACCGTATGATCCCCTCATGCCCTCACTCTACTCTCTTCACGATACCATTTTTGCTTCTCATGCTTGTTCTTAGTACGAATGCAGGCTTTCCTTACATTCCAGTCAATCCTCTTTACTTATATTTTCTACCATCATAGACGTAGGCTCTTGCTTTTGGTATCACCGTAGGCCCCTCTCCTTTTCCGTGTTCGTACAACAAGTCGGGCGTCTTGCTCTTCGGTAGCAAATCCTTGTAGGCCCTTTGTCCTTCACCTCCGTCGAATGTCTTTCACTTGTCTTTCACTTTGTTACCATAGGCCTTATGATCCCATACGGGGTCTCCTTTTATAATTTGTTGATTTTTTCCATAGGTTGTATAGCCTTTTCCTTAAGACATCATCGCCCCTTCTTATTGGTTGTCGCATGGTGACATCGTGTTTCATCATACGACGTTTCTGCTCCTTTGTACAGGGTCCACCGTACAGTGAGTTCACTATTTTTTTTAATACAATTTACCCTTAGCTGGCCCACCGGAGTGAACTGGGTCATTCCCCCGTTGTCGTTCATGATACAGCTTCAATTTCGACCCATTCACAGCATCCAGGACCTCACGACCATCTAGTGTCCACAATTTCCTCACGACCATCTAGTGTCCACAATTTGATTGCGTCGTTCTCCAACACTTCACAAACCTTATAAGGGCCCACCCATCTTACTTTAAACTTTTCTAGCTTTATCTCATTCTGCCCGTTGTACTTCAAAACCAGTTGTCCGTGGGTAAATCTAATCTGTCTCAAGTGCCTGTCATGCCACAACTTCCTTCGTTGCTGGGCTGCCTTCATCACCCATTGTGCCATCATCTGTCATTCGTCCAACTTGTTGAGGGCATACAATCCCTCCCTCAAACTCTCCATGTCACCAAGTCTGTTTTCAATGGCTATTTGAAGGCTTGGTACCATAAACTCTGTTGTTATGATAGCTTCCTAGTCATACATCAACTGGAATGGTGTCTGCCCAGTCATCACCTTGTATGTCATGCGGTAGGCTTATAGCACCGAAGGCAACTTCTCCTCCCAATCTTCCTATTCAACCCCACAAGACTTATAAATTATTAACACCAAAAATCGTATTGGTAGCCTCAACTTGCCTGTTGGCTCTCAGATACTAGGGACTTGATAGAGAGTGAAATATTTTGAACTCTGTTGTTAGCAACTTGATCACATGATTGATGAAGTGTCCTCCCCGATCACTTGTCAGCTGAATGGGGATGTCGTACCGTGTTATGATTTGCTCATAAATAAACTTGGTCGTACTCAGTGCCGAGTTATCAGGTAAAGCCCGCGCTTCTACCCACTTAGATATTTTGTGGCCACAACAATATAACGGCACCTCCGAGCATGGCTAGCTTTCAGCAGTCCAATAAAGTCCATCCCCCATCGTTCGACAACTCTTAAGCGTGCGAAGGGTTGAGCGGCATGAAATCCCTCTTCAGCGACTTCTCAATCCTTTGACATGTATCACACCCCACAACCCACTCCCTGGCGTCGTTGTACAACGTAGGCCACCATAAGCCTGTGAGCAACACTTTGTGTGTTGTTGTGTCCAGTCTCATATGTCCTCTTGCTAGACCTTCATGTGCTTCCTTCAACACAGTTGGAACTTCCTCTTCCATGACGCATCTTCTCAACACCTGGTCCGCCCCCATTTTATACAATAAGCCATTGATCAACCCAAATGTCCTGCTTCTCAAGATGAGCTTCCTTTGTTCTCCTAGCGGCATGTTCTTTGTACAACGTAGGCCACCATAAGCCTATGAGCAACACTTTGTGTGTTGTTGTGTCCAGTCTCATATGTCCTCTTGTTGGACCTTCATGTGCTTCCTTCAGCACACTTGGAACTTCCTCTTCCATGACACATCTTCTCAACACCTGGTCCGCGCCCATTTTATACAATAAGCCATTGATCAACCCAAATGTCCTGCTTCTCAGGATGAGCTTCCTTTGTTCTCCTAGCGGCATGTCCCTCAAGAACTGTGACATCGATAGATACTCTCCAATGCTGGTGTACCACACTGGTGGTACCGCAATGTGGAACAAGTGAGCATCTAGAAAATCATCATTTACTCCTGTTGGCGGCTCCCCGGATTTTATCCAAGATAGTTGGTCAGCAATCACATGACTTTTTCCTAGTCATACGATGATCGTGAAGGTGAACTCTTGCAATAGAAGAAGCCACCTGCTGACCCGTCCCTGAATGATAGGTTTGTTCAGCAGGTACATGAGGGCCAATAAGTAATGCCTAAAGTTCTATACGGCATAAACCATCCCAAGAGCCTCCCTCTCGATCGTGTTGTAGTTCTTCTCTGCCTTGGACAACAATCTACAGGCAAAGTAGATCGGATGGTCTAGCCCATGGTCGCCCACTTGAGCCAACATACCACCTATTGAAAAATTTGAAGCATCTACATGGACATGGAACTCCTTATCCCAATTAGGGTATGCCAAGATTGGCGCACCCACCAACCTCGTCTTCAACTACCCAAATGCTTCACCTTGTGTCAATTACCAAGTGTATGGCTAGCCCTTCTATGTCAATTTGTCTAAGGGGTACGAAACTTGTGTGAAGTTCTTGATGAACCTCCTGTAGTACCTGATGTGGCCCAAGGACTTTACTCCAGTGACATCTGTGGGAGGCTCCATCTCCAAAACCACCCTTACCTTGTCAGGGTCTGTCTTTAATCCAGCCTTCCAAACAATGTGGCCCAACAACTTTCCTTGCAGCACCATGAATCTACACTTCTTCGGGTTCAGTGCCAATCTAGCCTTCCGACAGCTTTCCATGCACTCTTGTAGGGCTACCAAGTGTTTCTTGTCCACTATAAATGGACCATTCGTCGAGGAATGCCTTGAAGTCCCCTACCGACATCTTGTCAAAGATGTGTAGAATTATCCTCTAAAAGCTCGTTGGCACATTGCATAGATGGAAGGGCATCCGGTTGTAGGCGTAAACATCGTCCTCTACCACGAATGTGGTCTTCAATTTATCTTCTTTGGTGATGGAGATTTCGTTATACCTAAAAACCCATCCATGAATGAATACATTTCATGTCCCACGACTTCCTCAGGAATGCTATATGTAAATGGTACGGGAAAGGGGTCTTTGATGGTGACGGCGTTCAGGCATCGGTAGTCCACACAAATGTGGATCTGGTTTGCCTCCTTCAGTGAGATGACGATGGGGGATACCCATTCGTTGGTTTGGGCCCAAAAAATAATGTTGGCCTCCAGCATTCGCTCTATTTCTTCATTTACCTTTGCGGCATAATTTGTATTCATCCGATACGATCTCTTCAGCACCAGTTGGGCTCCAGGTGCCAATGGAATGCGATGTACACACAGCTCAAGAGGCACTCCCTTCAGGTCCTTGTACGTCCATGCGAAGACATCTTTATACTCCGTGAAAATTTTGAAGGTTGCATCCTTCAGCATTGGATTCCAGTTGTCCCCTACCAGTATATTTTTTGGGTTTGCCTCATCTCCAAGGTTTGTGGTCTTTAATGAGGGCTCTTCGTACTTTACGGGTTTCTCCATGTCAAACCTGTGTGTTGGGGCCTCATTGACTCGGGCCTCCCCTTCCTTGTATTCCCCATACTCCGGCGGAAACAAATCCTCTGACTCCTCGTCGATCTGCAGCATGTTGGACTAAAATAATTCATAATCTTCCATATTCCAGTAGAAGAGTCCATTCATGGAATCCATGTCATCTTCGGAGCATCCTTCAAGTTCCAGGACACCTTCATCATTTGGCTCCATCTCGCTCTTCCCTTCGTCTACTCTGCTTAACTCTCCTTCTGACTCCGACTTCGAAGAAGATGCAAGTTCCTCACTCACCATCTGAGTCCTAAGGTCAATGACAAATTTCCTTCCTCCTTCCTCCATTGACAAGGTGTTTCGCTTCCAGTTATGGTTCACCTTCGCCATGACTGGCCACCTTCCCAAAAAATCATACCCTTTCTTTTTCAGGGGAATCACCATTAAGTCCAGAACGAAGGGCTAGGTACCAATTGTTACTTGTTGGGCCATCAGAATACCAATTGGCATGATGCCATGTTGGTTGGCACCTACTAAATTGAAGGTTGACGGTCATAGTGTCAGTTTCTAGAGCTTCTTCTGTGTTTCCTCTGGTAACACATTTACCCCTGATCCTCCGTTGACAATAGTGTCGGTGAGGATGGTTTTGAGGATGCCCATCTCCACCATTGTGAGATGTCGGCCACTATTCACAGTGAGTAGCATTGGGTCCGCCAAGGGGCTCACCGGAACTTCTCTGCACTCCACCATACAGGTTGGTGTCGACACGGTACTTAGTATGGCTGCCCTCAACTACGGCAATGTTTCCAGGTCTTTAATTTTAACTGGCACCTCCATCTGCAGCACTTGCTTTATAATGTTCTGTTCAACTTCTATACGTGTACGAGATGAAGTACTCGTCATGTCGTAGGTCTCTCTTCTTTCTATCATCATCTCTCGTTCAATATTTTCCTTTGCTTCCCGTACCCTCTCTTTGTTTGTTCGAGGGTCTGGGTACGTCGCCTTCTTTGCCTGTGCCCGAGTGATTGCCACGACCCTGTCATCTTCACCCTACTTCTCAATGTTTAGTAGGTTGACTCCAAGCTTCAGGTAGTTTGTGTCCTCGTGGTCGCCTAGCCCACACCGTCGCATAAACGTTGGGGGGATTCTTCCTTTTGACAATCGCGAGCAAATTGCCCCCACTAGTTGCAGGCTCGACACTGAATCATGGGTCAACCCTTCACATCATATTAGATCCAACTTTGACCGTCAATGTTTTTGTTATTATAATTGTTATTGTTGCCTCTTCCCCCACGTCTGTTGTTATGGTATCCACCTAATGATGCATTGGTATCGATCTATGTCTGAGAGGTGCCCATGGCTACAGACGTCGACAGTTGTTCCTAAGTGAAGAGTACTTGTGGACCCCTTGTTTTCATATTGTATGGTCATTCCTTGGTGGAATGTCCCATCATTTGGCAAAAGTCACAGAAGGCTTTCTCCGGGCATGTGCCTTTCGTATAACCTTCCTCCTTACAATTTGTGCACCATAACTCGCCTTTGTTCTTGCTAGTGCTCCCCTTCATTGCTTTGAACTCCTTCAGCACATAGTGCATGTCCTTTTGAAGTACTTGCACCTTTTTGTTGCATTCTTCGTCACTGTTGCTTCCCTCAGAGGAACTGTCCTCATCTAATGACTTACTCTTTTTCTTCCCTGAGGTTTTGCTCTCACTCTCCAGGTCCATTCATCTGTTGCACGCATCCTCATAGGATGAGGGAGGCACAATCTTCATTTTTCGGTTGAGGGAGGATTTCAATCCTTCCACGAACCAACGCTTCTTGAGGTCATCTGCTGGTTGGTTCTCCATCTTCCCCAGCAACTCCTTCAATCACCGGTTGTATGCTCTTACACTCTCGTTTTTCCCCTACTTCATGTTGTAGATTTCAACCAAGATTTCATTGTCATCGTGAAGCAGTCAAAACTCCTCCTGAAATAATTTCCTCAAGTCATCCCAATCACTTACCTTCATCTTATCTACGTTGGAGAACCAGCCAATGGCTATTCCGTGTAGGGTTGCGGGGAATTGCAGCACCCATTTATCCTAGTCGGTCACCCCGTAGGCCAACCAAATTGTTTGACATGTACGACAGTGTCGTACGGGGTCTTCCTTCCCATCCCCCATGAACTTGGGCAATTTTGCTTATTTGCAATTGATGAATTCCTTTGTGGCTTTAGTCCCGTAGGCCCTCCTGACCTATTGGGGACACCTAATCCGCCGGAAATTCCTGAACTTGGAATAGTGGAACCAAGCAAATTGTTGTGGTTAGCATGGTCCTTTATCCTCCCAACACCTTCGATAGCACTAGTCCCCCTTCATCTCTGTTCTCGGTTTCCCCTACTTCACTTCGAATCTCTTGTTCCACCCCATGAAGGCTTCTACTTCCTGGCAGTGTTATTGAGAGATGTCCAAGACGGTTTCAAGTCTCTTTGATCAGGTCAACTACCACGTCGCCTTCTGCTGCTCCTTCGGTACAGATACCCTTGTCATCACCGTTCACTTGGTGTCCTTCGGCACCACCTTCTTCCCACATGTTCTAGTCGGCACTTTTGGCCAATCTACGTAGCCTGCTACGTTCAACTTGTTCTTCTAATCGCAAGGTCCTCTAGATGGACTCATAATTGTCTTCTTGCCCTTTATGGGTACGGTTTTTGTCCTTGTTCAAGAGGTAGGGCATTAATTTTTCCTCTTGTAGGGGTTGAGGACACTGTCGCCTTCTGCTTTCGTCCAGCTCTTCTCGTTGGCTGTTTTCTTAGTACCGCTGCAAAATTTGTTGTCGGCAATTTTCTCTGTGGGTCTCTTCTCGGCAGTTTTGCGGAGCAAAGAATGTTTGTGCTACCAAATTGGGCAAGCAGCACATCAACCAATTGATTGTCGGGCTCACATCGAATGTCGTCCACAGCACTTTTTGGAACGTCCTCTCATGCGGCTTCCCTCTATACGTGGGTTTCGATGGACGCTTGCAATAAGGCTACAAAGTTTGTTGTTAATGCCCATTCACCTTCGAACAATTCCTCAAACCCTTCTTCATGCTCATTACTTGTGCCTTCACCCACTGGTTGGCCCATTATCTCTTTGCCATGTAACGCCCTATAGTCACTCCTAGATTCTTATAGGCAACGGTGCCAAATGTTTGCCCACTAAAGTGAATGTTTAATGCATACGGAAATATACAAGAAATATAACTAAACACAGTAATGCCAAAGAAATGATAGATACTTCTTCATTAATATCTTCAATGTTTACAATGTATCACAACAATGATGCCAAAATATCATGACAACAATTACCACAATGCCAGCCATAATCATGCTCTCTTCTGAATGTAAGTACATAACATATATGAAGGTCGAAGGGGTGTGAACGCTAGCCGTCATGACCATTCCCAACTACTTGCCCTTCGACTAACTAACAATTACTAACATGATGTAATTTACCTGACAACAATAATAAATAATAAATAATAATAAAATTAAATATAAATAATAAAATATAATATAATATAATATAATTACAAGTTAATTAAGTTCAATGAAAGGTCAAGGGGCATACACTAAAGAGTTGCGACTCCCTCAACATAAGATATAAAAGGGAGAAGAGTTCATTTGAAAGTGGACATGGAGGAACGAAGGAAGAGTGGGAGATGGGAATCAAGAATTAAGGGAAGAGAAAAGAGGAACTTAAAGAAAATAAGAAATTGACTCCTTCAAAGGGCAGAAATGATGAAGGTGTTGGTTCTCAAAACCACAGATTGGAAATCCAAGAGCCTGCCAATTCTCCAATAGGATTCCAAATTAGTTCTGGCCAACGAACAGGAATAATCCAAATTCCCTAGCACTTTAGGCTTTGCTACACCTGGGCAGGTAAACCTTCACCTTGAACCTGATCACTTTATTCAAGGCCTATAGCGAATTTAAGCTTATGAGTTCTCCAGTTGGCAAAAATCCTCAAACTCGATCAATATAAAGTTATGTAATTACTTGAAATAATTTGAATGTTTGGGTAAGGTTTATCAATAATTGATTAGATACTTGCAACAAGTATATAGATTTATGACTTCAATTAATAACTCCAATAATTATATTCCAATGATTTTAAATTACTAGTACCTTTGTTTATCCGGGCGATAGAGTCAACTTTAACAAGGATTATTACGTACAACTTTATGAGACAATATTTACAAAAAATATCATCAATTATTCCTAAGCTCTACAAAAGACAAATCTTATATGCAATTCTCCGTTAGTCCAAAAGGAATTTAACTTCTCTAGCTGGAAGTCCGATTAGACAAAGATAAGGAAACACATATATATTTCATACTTTCCTGATTGTCGAACAAAGAATGCAGGAAAATATCCAATGCAAAAATAAAACTCTGTCAGAATAATTCAATAATCTATTTATTGATCACAAAGGACGAATCCACATTTTAATTGCAATCTCTTTGCCTTGAAAAAAGGACCTTTTATTTATTATTAAAATATAGTATTGAAATTTATATTAAAGTCGTGCTTTAATATTTACATCTTCCCTTACAAATATTCTTCTTCTAATTGCTTCTTCGAATATGTCCCTCTACAATTTACATTATGTATATATATGTGTTTGAGTGGCTTTCACACCTCTTTAGGGTGAAAAGACACAACCCTTATTACAAATTATTTTGAAAAACAATAAACTAACTAAAAAATAACTACCTAACTTTCAGATTTGGGTCTGGTCGAAAAACCAGAACATCTCGTGGAAAGCTAAGATTTTTACTGGAGATAGGAAATTTGATTTCCCGAACTGGGTCGTTTTTAGATTTTTAAAATGAGACCATCTTCAGGCTCTGTCGGCATCATCTTTGCAACAGGTTGAAATTCCAGCATTTTCTTAAGGCTTCGAGTAGTTAGTTCTATTTATTTGTGTCATAAAGCTTCCTTCCTTTGATTTTTTTAGTATGGAGAAACTTTCTTATTGATAATGGATTTGGACTCTCAAAATTTAGGGTACCACCAGAAGGGTTGCGACTCTTCCAAAGGGTGATAATTATAGAAGGTTGTGACTCTATCAAAGGGCAGAAATGATGAAGGGTTGTGACTCTTCCAAAGGTTGGTAGTTATGAAGGTTGTGACTCTTCCAAAGGCAGAAACGATGAAGGGTTGTGACTCTTCCAAAGGGTGTTGATTATAAAGGGTTGTGACTTTCTCAAAGGGCAGCCATGATGAAGGGTTTTGACTCTTTCAAGACATGATGAAGACGTGCGACTTCTCCCTAAGATTGGAAGATATAAAGGGGAGAAGGTTTCATTTGAGGAGTACGCAAGGGAGATCAATTTGGGGAATAATATGTTATTGTCAAAGGCAACAATGAAAAGTGATGACTCAATTTTTATGAAAGGTGGCGACCCTTTTACCAATAAAGTATAAAGGAGAAATCATTCCAAGCAGTCAAGGGTCACTTATCTATCATCACTAGCCAATACATCAAAATTTCAAATAATTGTGACCCTTATATATATATATCCATTCATTGTGACATCAAATCACTAACCAATATATATAGTTTAATCCACTCATTGTGATCTGACTCCTAATGGTGCTTGTGCAAACTCCTCATTCCCTGTCCATGAAGCAATCTTCAAATCATTGTGTGGCATCAAATCACTAACCAATATGTATAGTTTAATACGGTTGCAAGACTTACATCGGGCTTTATCTTGTAAAAAGGCATTTCTTAGATGGTTAAGTTATACTCCTATCTTACATTTCTTATTTGAATGGAATTTGTGATTTTAGGCAAAGATTTAGGGCAATCCCAAAAGGGGACATTACAAGACTCTTGGCTCTAAATGCTAACAGCAATAGTTCATTGATATCACTAACTAACATCAAGTAAAAAATATCACAATCATCAATGACAACTGCTAACAAGCATTAGTATGAATTGTTTTACCAAATTGAAGAACACGTAGTGTATAGTTAAACACAACTAATAAATAAATTAAAGGTATAATCATATCAATTATGTGAAATATTATATGTAAACTATGGTAGTTAATAGAGTATTCTTTCAGATCTTAATAAAACTAAAAATTAGATGTGGGAAGGTGTGTGGGGTGAGTTCCTATTGGGGATGAGGGACCAAGATGTAAAGGTAAGCCCCCAAAATGGTCCCTTGAGAAGGGGGTGACCATGGACAGCCCCACCATGTCTTTCAAGTAAAATATTGTTTATGGATTAAGCAATAATTCAGTTGACTCCAAAACATTTACAATCTTGGACTTCACAAAATTAGGGGAAAATCTTGGCAAAAACATACAAATTTGTAAAAAACAATCTTCAAGAACATGTATATTAGTGAATTGAGGGAATATATCACTGATTTCCTTCATATATAGATCAAAACCAGAGTTCATTACACATCATACATAAAATGAGTACAATAGTAAATACATAACTTGTTACACCAGTCTAAAGTTTTTTTTCAGAAGACCATCCTAATCGTATAAGGGCAGAACTAGCACTGAACTGATCAGATCACGAGAAAATGCTATGCATACAAAGCAAAAATCGTTTTCGTTTTAAATTCATTCACCCTTCACAGTAGGTACCAGCAGAAGAGGCAGTTGTTTCAGCCTTGTGACTGCATAAAGAGGCATCTTCTGCAGCAGAACAGCAGAAGCAGCATTCAAAGAGCAGAAAAAAGGGTGTTTGGGGAGCAGTATGAGCAGCAGACTCAGCTGCAAATTTTAAAGCAAATTACTCATGAACCAGTTTTTCTCACAAGCACTCACAAGATTTGCGACTAATTGCCAATTTATTCTACTATGGTAAATTTTATCCATGGTGAGGGAGATCCTATTGGGAACAGAGGCCAATATGTATAGATGTCCCTTCCAAAGAACACAACCTCATAGGCAAAATTAGAACTCCTTAAAGCCATGATAAGACATTAAGGCCTTAGGGTCTAAAGAGATAGAAGAAAAAAGATAAAGCATCACTAGCAAAGATAATTATCACCTATCCTATATTCCCAAGGTTGACAGTTTGAGTTTATCATAAAACTGTTTGGAATCTTTATGAGAATACACTTTGGAGTATGTGAATACCAATAGTCTTTGATTCAAACCTCTAAAAGTGTATTTTCTTGTGATTACTAGAGATATAACAATCTGTATTACTAGAGATATTACTAGAGAAACTAATGCTAGGAAATGTTAAGGTTGACACACCTTACTAGTGTTGGGAATATAAGGTGTGTCAACCTTAACATTTCCTAGCATTAGTTTATTTATGTATTTTATTTATTCAAGCCTATGTTTTTATTTTCTTACACATCCTATTTCGCCTTTTAGTGTGACTTGGCACAGTGAGTTGTCATCATGCTAGGAGGTGACATAGGAGGTGACAAGGATGTTTTTGTCCTCACATAAGGAGGTAGGCATCCCACTTTGTGGTAGATATCCTTTTCCATGTGTCTGCATCTTAAGCAGTGTGTAAGAGGTTATGACAACTAATGACAAATGATAGATAACTATGACAAGTTATGACAAGTAAGAAATAGAGTCTGACTTAATGGACAAGTGTCAAGAGGCATCTTCATGGAGAAAGTGGGCACCCAAGTTGGGTAATGACAACTTGTAAGAGAATCAACTATTAATAGTCAAACATGACGGACTTTCTTATAGTTGTCAGTGTTGTCAATTATGACAAATTCTACGAAAGTTGTAAGATGTGTAAGGGCATCTTTAATACCTTTTTGATGGAAAAAATTGGGCACCCAAGTTTGGAGGTGTGTAAGAGGGGCTAAAGAATATTGTATAAGTGTTGTTTGCATGCTTACAAGTGGTTAGAAAATGTGACACATTTATTTTGACGCCCATCTCTTTTGGCTTGGTATTCTCCTTTCTAGTTTCTTCTACATATTGGATGTCTTGGGGATCAATTTTTACATTCTAATTTCCAAGTAATGTTATGCTGTTGGAATAGCTTCAGATAGAGACACTGTAAACTCTGTGAAGAAGACTTGCTCTGCAAGTGTTTTTAAAACCATTGTTTATTGTAATACATCAAACAGGCTTTTGGAGTGTGGGGTTTTTCTCCCGAAAGGGTTTCCCCAGTACATCTTGTGTTATGGTATTATTGCTTTGTTGCATGTTATTTTATTCGTAGTATGTACGTCTCATTATTGTACCCATTAAGGGTTTTAAGAAAAAAATTCACTATCTCCTCTCATTAGACTAATGTTGGAAGTGTTTCTGTGAACCTTGCTTCCTTTCAATTGGTACTAGAGCCTGGTCAATTGTGGTCCCATTCTTGGGTAGACAATTTTGGGACTAATCTTTATTCGAGTGGGAGCTTGTTAAGAGTATTTTGTAACCTTGTTGCAGGAGAACAATCGCTAGCACATTTGAAAGAATTGAAGTGGACAAGTTTAATGGCATTAAATTTGAGTTATGGAAAATGAAAATGGAGGATATGCTTGTAGACAGAAACTTGTGGGTTGCAATATCTAAACCTAAACCAGCAACCATGACTCAAACTGACTAAGACATGATAGATCAAAAAGCCAAAGGTCTCTTTAGACTCTGCATTACTCAATTTTCATGAAGAGAACTCATGAACTTCTATGGAAAAAGCTTTGAGACATTTATCTACCAACATCCCTAGTAATCAAGTTCTTCCTGAGGAAGAAGTCGTATTCCCTAACAATGGAAGATGGGTGATCGATAACTGATCATTTGAATACATTTAATATGCTTATTGCCTAGTTGACCTTTGTTGGTGTGAAGATGGAGGATTGTTGCATGACCTTACTATTTTCTTTGTTGGGCTCATGTGAGCACCTTGTGATGGCCATAGGGTGTACCACCACTAGGTTTGAGATGGATGAGTTGGTTGCATCGTTACTTTCTAAAGAGATGCACAGGAGGACTTCTAAGTTTGCTAAGAAGGCTCTAGTAGTTCATGGAAGATTGAAAGAGAAGGTTAAGAAGGATAAGAAAGAAGAAAGTGGCAGATTCAAATCCCATGGGAGATCTAAGTCTCCTGGAAAGTCCAAGGCAAAGTGTTGGAATTACAGCAAACCAAACAATTTTGTAAAGACTGTAAGGAGCAAAAGAAGATGAGAAGCCCATTCAATTTAGATTCGAATAAATCCTCTTAGGATGATGCCGAAGCATTTACCACCACTTTGGTAACGTATACATCAGAAGATTTGCAGTTGACAGATTCAAGTGCATCTTTTCAGATGATTTCTCATTGGGGTTGGTTTATAAAATAAAATGAATATGATTGTGGAAAGGTGTATCTCAATGATAACTTTCGTTTGAAAATCATTAGCCATAGAAGAGTCAAGATTAGATCCCCCAAAATAAGAGTGAAGGGGATCGATGGTGTTCTGCATATCCCAAGTTTCACACAAAACTTACTTTTTGTAAGTAGATTGAATGATGTGGGTGTGCAGGTTGTTTTCTCGCAAGGAGGATGCAAGATGACCAGAGGAGCTATGGTGCTAGCTAAGGGTGTTCAGATTAGCACTCCGTATAAACTAGATAATGTGGGTGTGCAATTTTTTTCTTTCAAGGGGAATGCAAGATGACCAGAAGACCTATGGTGCTTGCTAAGGATGTTTGGATTGGCACTCCCTACAAGATGGATGTTGCATTGTTCAACGCAATAGTTCTTTTGTGGAGCCGACAAAGAGAGCTTTGGACTCTTCATCCTCACTATCAAATCAAGCTGTGAAGAAGTGTTTTGCTTCTATATCTGATAGTTGTGCTTTTTGCGTACCTAAGGGTGCCAATGCTTTGGCAATGAAACTTCCAAAGGAGAAGACAATCTTATGGCACCAAAGACTTTGGTAACATTGGTGAGAAGGGTCTTTAAACCTTTAAAAATAAATGCCTCATTAAGGGGTTTGATGATTGTAATCTTGAGTTTGATTTTGCAAACACTGCAAATATGAGAAACAAAACCATATTTAGTTTTAGTCTAGTTCTCACAAATATTCTAAGTTGTTGGACTTGATAAATTCTAATGTTTTTAGTCCTATTAATGTTCCTCTGATTCCTAAATCTATGTATTTCATATCATTTATTAATGAGTACAGTAGGACATTTCTTTATTTTCTCATAAGTACTCTTGAAGTCTTTAGTTGGTTTCAGGAATGTAAGGCGCTTGTTGAAGATTAGACTAGTAGAAAGAATAAGTGTTTGAGGACTGACAACAATGGTGAGTTTTGTTCGACGAATTTCAGCAGGTTCTATAAGGACCATGGCGTTGAGTGGCATAGGAGAACTCCATATACTCGTTAAAAGAATGGAGTTGCAGAAAGGATGAATAGGATCTTGATGGAAAGGCTTAGTGTTGCTGGCCTCGAACAAAATTTTTGGGCCAAAGCCATAGCAATTGCTTGCCATCTAGTAAACAAACCTCCTACATCAGCACTTGTTGATAAGACACCCATGGAGGTCTGATTAGGAAAGAAGCTTTCAATGAGACATCCAAAGTATCTAGTTGTGAAGCTTATGCTCATGTTTTGAGTGAGAAGAGGTCTAAGTTAGAGAAAAAGGCGTTTAAGTGTATCTTTATCGGCTATGTTGTTGTAAAGGGCACAAGCTTTAGGATCTAGTGACCCAAAAAGGTTCTCTATAGTAGACATGTCATTTTCAAAGAGATGAAACTTTCAACACTTGAACTACAATCAAAGAAAGAAGAGGTGAAAAAGAAGGTACTTCAAGTTCCAACTACTCCGATGAAAGATGAACTATGAGCTCCTAATGGACCTAATGATGAGGAGAGCTCTAGTAGCTCTAAAAGTTTAGAAGAAGAAGAATAACCCTAGCCTCAGCGTTTGAGAAGATCTACAAGAATCATGCAACAATTGGATAGCTTTGGCTATTCAATGTTAGATTCCAATTGTATTTTTGCTTTAATTGCTAACACTGAAGAACCTAAGATTGCTAGAGAGGCTATGGGTATGAGTGATGCACATTCTTGTATGAAAGCCATGGAAGAAGAGATGGCTTCTTTGAAGAAGAATACATGGGATTTGGTACCTTTACCTAAATAAGCCTATGGGATTGTCATATCCCTCTTTGGGTATTATCTCGAATACTCTTCCTGTTGCATTCACATGCAATATAATACTGATTCGACAGAAATAACCAGCAAATATATTTCAATAACTTCTCATAAAAATGTTATCGTATTATACAACAGCAATACAATAACCATGAATTTCAAATATTCCAATCTGAAATACAAAATGCAACAGCAAGATTGGATGATCAAGAACCTGTAAAAACAATGGCGAACTCTATTGTGAATCCACACCGGAGATGAACTAGATTTCCGTCCAATCCACCGAGAAAGCATGAAGGTTTCCGTCCTCACGTTTCAGAACCGAAAGCTGAAGCTTCATGGATTCTCCAAGAGAAATAAATTCATAAAACTAAGCATACTCAAATGAGACTCCAAGCCTTCTTTTAAAGCTGCAATTGTGACTCTTAAGTTTCCCCACTCTATCTCTTCATATTCCCACTTTAAGTCACCTTTAAATAAATATAACCGTTAAGTTATAAAGTGACATAAAAAATAAAGGAATCTTCTGGTATTAAAACGGAGGACCAAACGAACTCGGATAAGTACGTGTGATAGCTTGCCGGAAAGCTCTCGGCGAGACGCTCCAAGTCCAATACTAAAATGCCAAGAAAACTGAACTCTGTTGACTTACTATAAATAGTAAGTACCCTAGAAACCCTGTGGAAATTGCTCTGATCGGCCTGAAACTGAAATCACCTAGGCCAAATATCTCACTGATCACTGCCAAGCCTCGGTTAGCCCACTGGACCACGATGAAATGGCTAACGACACAACACAAAATAATGTGTGCCAAAAAGGGGACATTACAAATCATCCCTTCCCAAAGATTGCTTGCCCTCAAGCAATCGGTATCTGCATGATGTGACCATAATACCGGGGTCCCATACCAACCTCAAGGAAGCTGCTCCACCAATCTATCGTGAAAAACTGAAACGAACATTATGCCCCGACCTGTGAAGCCATTCACACAACAACAATACATCAACCAGTCTAATGCCAGGATCCCAAATCACCCCATGTGTCTGGTCGGTCAAATCAATCTGCCTTGTGTTGCCATCAACTGTGAGAAAAACCTCAATCCAACTGAGAACCTCACTCCAACTGAGATCACCAGCACCTCTATGGTCAGTTGAATGGGGAAACCAAACCTTGTACCAATCGGCTCCCTGAATAATTACCAACCGCAAGTATGTCCCTCCTGGATCCCATAGGCAAAGGGGCCATCCATCTCCCCAGCTGGCTGAAATATCTTGACACTCCATGCCAGTACTGGGTGAATCACCAAAAATGTCCAACTACCATAACACTGCCCCTCTAATTTGTTGCCCGAACCAAAAACTGTACTGAAGAGGCATGCTACCAAGACTGTCGAACATGGCTTCCTCCTGCAAGTAAGGAAGCGTACCCAACCATTCACTCATCCCACTCCAATGCAATAATCCAAAAAGAAAGTACTCTGTAGGTGGGCTGAGTGGAAAACAAAATGGATCCCATACAATGTGGCCAACATGTGATGCACTAATCAACTCTTCTGGAAATCCCAAATCAGCATTAGGATTCCATAGTTGTCTCTCTATACCCGAAGTCATACAATGCACACCATTGTGTGAAAATTTCACACCAACAAGCATAATCATCATGCCAAGTCCTATAACCCCATACTGAAGAAAATCTACCCAATCGTCATCATCATGCCCAAAATATGTGGTGATAGAATTACCATAAGCACTGGATGAATCGGTATGATGATGTAGTGGAGTCATGGCTGTGTGAAGAGAGGGATGAATCAAGGGATGCTCACCAACACGAGACATCTCACCATCAGCCAGAGGTAGTGCAAGGCATATCACCCATCATGCAATAACACATATCCGCCCATCCTGAACTGTTGATGTAGAAACTAAACTGCTCAACAACTGAGCTCACCCTGCTACTCCAATTTGGTGACCAAGACTCCTCTCTAGTAACAAACCCTGGGTCCCAAATCCTACAACCAATCTCATCCTCATCATGGGAGTGGGAGATATTTCCCTCATCTAGCTTGAAGAGGGGATTATCAAATGTCAAATCAGCACCCATCTCAAACAAGGAATTATCAACCACCTGAAAGGGATCTAACTCATAAAGAAACTCTGGGTGACCCAAAGATCTTTTTGGACAACTATCCAAGTCATAGGTCTGATGTATGCTATCAAGCTCCTGAATCACCTCCTGAAAGAATTCAGACATTTCCTTGTCGTCTTGTTCCTTGTACTGGCTAGAGGCAACAATCTAATTTCTCACCTCCTACAGAGCAATACGTGTATGTTCCAAAGTGTCCTGAGTAGCACTAAGCTCCCTATTGAGCTTATTGATCTCATCGTCCTTTTCCCTCAACTACTCAGCATATTTCCTGGCAACCTGTAACGGTCACGATCTATAAGTAAACTCGGATATTCTGATTTCCAATCCTCAAATGTTGTTCTGACCCGCTGTAAATCTGCAACATAGGATCCAATCCTTATACCATCTTGCCCTTTATCCCTCAGAGCCTTCCTGTAGAGATCATGAATAATCTGGTGAGTGCTATCATGGTGAACAAGAGCTACAACAATGGCATCGTCATTGACTTTCAGCTGACTTTTCAAGGCACGCTTCTCATCAATGTTAGTCTGGGATGCACTACAAAATGGGTCATCCATATCAGCATGATGCATGAGTGAGGAGCTGCTAAAGAAGTAACACAATTTCTCATTACATGAATCACTAAAGGCCTCCAACTGGTTACCATAACCTATAACCATGGATTTGTCAAACTCAACCACCAAGTCACCAAAGTAGAATTTTGAACATTCTCCACTATGTCCGGAAAGAGATGTAGTCACAACTGTATTTTCTTTATCATTAGGCTGTAATTTATCTTCCCCCTGATTAATATTGCAAACATGCCCCTGTGACCAGGCCTCTTGGCATACAAAACAAATCTGCCCTGTTCTCGCTTGGTCCTTGCCCATTACCAGAGATCCTGCAACCTGTAAGCCTAATGATATTTGTTCATTTTCAGTCAATAAACTCTTGAATTTTTCAGCCTGAAGCTTAATTAATTCAGCTGAGAATTCACATGCCACGGATGAGTACCTTATTTCTCCTCTCCAAATTGCCAACAATTCTGATTGCAATTGTTTGCACATGTCATTGTCCTCATCTAAGATCAAGGATAGGATAGTCTTTATGCACGTCTTCACCTCATCTAGATGATGCTTCTTGAAATTACTTAGGAGGCACTGAAATAATTGTTGAACCATTTTATCATAGCCTAGATTCAACATGTGACTGAAAATCCGAGTACTTGCCATTAACTCCAAGATTTTTACCTACTTACCAAAGGTAGAATCTCTGTCATATTTCAGTCCACCTAAACTGTCCACAATCAACTGTAAAACCTGTCTCCAAATGTGATCGGTATAAGGAGTAATAGGAGCGGTAATCCGTGTGATCTCACTACGACACGAGGTGACTACAAGCCTGACGTCTCTATGTAGATGATTTATAAACCTGTGTTGTACCAAGCCAACCATTGAGGGATGCATGGCCCAATTGAATAGCCTGCAATCAGATTGATCTATCCTAGATAGATACGAATTTATTTCATCTAATTTGGCCAACATACCTTCCCTAAATTTCTGATCCTCCAATCGCCATCCAAGGCAACATAACTCATTTCAAATTTTAATTTCCTTCTGAATGTCACTTAGTTGCACATCGTAAAACGTGCCATTGAATTCCTTTGAGAATACTGGGCTTTCCAAGGACTCCATGATTTAATTTTCTCCAAGTTTCCCGCAAGGACTGAATCGATTGCTGCAACTGCGGAATGTTGTTATCACAATAATAATTCTGATCTTTCCAAAACTTTTTGAGCAATCCATGGTTTATACTGGCTGTAGGTGTTCATGCAGTTTACTGGTGCTACCTCATTTGTTTTTAGAATTAGCCTGTAACTTATCGCAGGTGTAGCAGTCCCTTATTAAATTCTGATGTGTAGACTGTAAATGATCAGGGCATGATTGATTGTTTCAGAATGATGTGTATTTGATTTATTTTCAGGATGTAAGAGTTTCATTTTCTTTTCCCTAATGTTGTTGTTCAGTACTTGTTAGATTTGCATGTTCCAAATTTCTCCACATATAACAAATTTTAAATAAAGAATACAAGAGCAATTTCTGAACATAAACAACTCGCTGTATTTAAAACTGGAAATACATCTCTTGATTTTACAAGAAATCAAATGCCTGCAACTCCAAAGAAGTGCCCGCGCTAAGTATGATACTGTGGATACAGTTTACTGATTTAAACTTGTTAGAATGTGTTCTCAATGAATTCCAAATAAAATCCTACTGTGAAAATTCTCTGATTGAACTGGCTACAATGGTCAATAAGGTGTACTAGATCCAGTTTAGTTATTAATACTGCAAACATGTAACTTCCTTTTTGATGTGCGGTGATACTGTTTCGATCTCTCATACAGAGTTCATCTAAGTTATCACTGTCAACTAAATACATAATATGAATGCAAGTGTAGTCTTCAAGAACTAATACAATATTTAAGCATGCCCAAGCAAACAGGAACGAATTTCCAAACTAAAATATATTCCACGATCAATAGCGGATATCATAATATATTATTCCAATGCTACAACATCAAATAACTAGCAAGGAGTCATGAGTACCAACCAAAGTTATCAATTCATATGTGGTTTGGAGGTCTACTCCCGCGAATGTTGGAAGCCCACTATCGGTTCTACTCGTAAGTGAGAGGAGATGGCAACCGGACCAGCCAAGACGCCCGACCCAGCTTTGACGCCCTCCTGTTCCCACCGTTTCCTAACAGTTGTGTGCGGCTTGGATGCCTCTCGTGACTGTTACAGTCACATTGACTGCTGTGTCCAGTCACCACCGGTACGCTACTTGAGCAACTCTGTGCGCAGTCGCAGTGAAGATGCGGGTGGAATGACTGTTGGGGACCTGGGGTTTCGTGTGACTGTCACCACGCACTGGCACACCGCATTTGATACCAGTTTAGTAGCTCGTGTGAGGAAGAGAGAAGTGTTGGGTGCTTGAATGGGGGAATGACTTCTGGGACTACCAAAGATTTACCACGTTTTCTGTGGTCTAAGTTACCAGACTGCAAATATCCATTAAGTCTCCTGACTGGCGCGGGTCTGATATTGAAATCAGTCTGCAAGCTTTGGGTGCAGACCAGTACATGAGTGTTGTGATATTGAAAACAATCGGATTCCCCTTGTCTTACAGTCCTACGCACAGGGCTGAAGGAAAGATGCACGCTTCCGGTTACCCACAGTCGCGGTATGATCACTGACCACTTCCACCAAAATCAAGAAGTGTATCGTGTGCCTGGATGCCAACACAATTTTTATCGCTGGGGTGTGCAATGTAGACGTGTGTAGTCTCCAAAATGTAGTTCAACAGCAACAGAAAAAATCACTCAATAATTTTTGTTATTCACATTGTTGAATGTAGATATTCAATTCAAGGACCAATTCTAGCTCACTGATGTCAAACACAAGGCTCACGCTAACCCCTCAACCAAGTCCTTTTATAATCTAACCTGCAAATCTAGTCCCACTGAGACAACTTACTTGTGCAAACTGAATCTCACCAAAACTAACTTCTTTCTGAAAGGAGTGCTGCAACTTGAAGGCTTCTTATTACAATATCTCTGCAATTTTTTTGAAGAACCTCACGGGCTGGCAAGATACATAGCTTTGATACCACTGTAATATCCTTGTCTGGATATTATCTCGAATACTCTTCACTATAAATCTCAGAAATATAAACTAACATTCACATGCAATATAATACTAATTCGACAGAAATAACCAGCAAATACATTCCAATAACTTCTCATAAAAACGTTATCGTATTATAAAATAGCAATACAATAACCATGAATTACAAATATTCCAATCTGAAATACAGAATGCAACAACAAGATTGGATGATCAATAACCTGTAAAAACAATGGCGAACTCTGTTGTGAATCCGCACTGGAGATGAACCGGGTTTCCGTCCAATCCACCGAGAAAGCCTGAAGGTTTTTGTCCTCAGGTTTCAGAATCGAAAGCTGAAGCTTCCTAGATTCTCCAAGAGAAATAAATTCATAAAACTAAGCATACTCAAATGAGACTCCAAGCCTTCTTTTAAAGTTGCAGCTGTGACTCTTCAGTTTCCCCACTCTGTCTCTTCATATTCCCACTTTAAGTCACCTTTAAATAAATACAACCGTTAAGTTATAAAGTGACATAATAAATAAAGTAAGGAATCTTCTGGCATTAAAACGGAGGACCAAATGAACTCAGATGATGACGTGTGCTAGCTTGCCAAAAAGCTCTCGGCAAGATGCTCCAAGTCCAATATTGAAATGCCAAGAAAACCGAACTCTGTTGACTTACTATAAATAGTAAGGACCCTTGAAACCCTGTGAAAACTTCTCCGATTGGCCTGAAACTGAAATCACCTAGGCCAAATATCTCACTGATCACTGCCAAGCCTTGGTTAGCCCATTGGACCACGATGAAATGGATAACGACACGGCACAAAATAATGTGCCCCAAAAAGGGGACATTACAGGGATGTAAACGGTATTTCAAGAAAAAGTATGGTCCTAATGGTAGTGTTGAGAAGCATAAACCATGGATGGTCACAAAGGTGTATTCCCAAGTTGAGGGAATAGACTATAGTGAGATTTTCTCGCCCATTGCAAAGCTAACATCCATTCGGATCTTGTTATCACTTGCTATAGCCTATGACAGGGAAATCAAGCAAATGGATGTAAAGACAGCATTGCTTCATGACAATTTGGAGGAAGAAATCTATATGCGGCAGCCAAAGCACTTCATGGTGAAAGGTAAAACCATAGTTGAAAAAACCGGCAATATATCGTCAAATCCCGCAAGATATCGCATGAAATATTGCTAGCGATTTAATCGTTGATAAACTCGGGCCTGATATTAAGTATTTCGTGCAGCAATTTTTATGGCAAAAACTCACGAAGTCGCGCGCGATATTGGAGAATGTATCGTTGGTAATAGGACTCTGTAGAGACCAGACCTATCATCTTCCTCTGTGCGTGGATGATTGCAGAGTCCAGAAACATAGCTGCGCTGACAAGAGAAAAGGGGACAACAGAAAGAATTTGCTTTCAACATCTAGGGTATCTTCGTTTAACATATTTAGCAAGTTACAAATGCTATATATTATAAGAGCTTTTACAATTTTACATTTCAAATTGTTATATTTATATTATTAATAACATTATAATTATATTTAAAATTATATTGTTAATAACATATTTTAACATTTTAAATTGTTAAATTGTTAAAGTTATATTGTTTCATGATTTTAACAATCATATATGATATTTATATTATATATGTTATTAGTTATATTTAATTTTAACAATTATAGTTATAACTTATAACATATTGTACTAGTATAAAATAGTTATAACTTAGAAATGTACAAAATAATAATAGCTTACAAATGTTAAATAATTATACAAACTCTTACAATTTAATGTTATTTTAAATTGTTATATTTAATTATAAAAATATAAGTAAATGTTATATTTAATATTTATATTATAATTGTTAATACTTAATAGTTATAACTTACACTTAATTTGAACAATTATAATTATAAAATATTGTACAAGTATAAAAAAATAAAATAATTAATAATTATAACTTACAAATGTTAAATAATTATTTGAACTCTTACAATTTGGAAATATAAGTATTTAATAAAAGTTATATACTTTTAACATATTTTAACATAAAAACTATATATTTTAAAATAAAAAGATATATACTTTTAACATATTTTAACATACAAATTATATATTTTAACATAAAAATTTATATATTTACCATATTTTAAGAAATTATATATTTTCAAATGTTCGATAAAAGTGCCGATTTATTGCCAAGTTTTTCGCCGAGTTTTTGGCGAGTCCAAGTTTTTCAACTTTGGATTAAACCCCTCAAATTTCATGTCTGATCTGTTGCCAATGGTGATTGTCATTGATACTCAGGAAAGCACCACATCCTTTTGGATAGTATTCAAGAGAGCCAATGGCTTTGAAGTTGGCATAAAAGCACCTACATGATATCCTCTCTCCTCACAGATACAAACAAAGAACAATTACTTGGATAAATGAATCCCTGTCGCTGAGCTTGGTTTTCAAAGAACATGTTTGACATGCGTAGAACCTGTAGGATTGATTGATCTGATCGATTAAAGTCATTTGAGGTGTAACTTATATACAGTTGTTTTTGTAGATTGTCTTGTAAAATAGAAAAGATCATGTTGTGATATAAGTTGTATTCCTGGGATAATCTAATGTTTGTGCATCATTTATAATACAACAGCGCCTCTTGTGTAATGAATGAAGATAACAATAAATGTCTTGTCTTGATGTAGAAATGTGATGAAATATTACTAGATGATATATTGATGAACTTGTAATATCACTGATAATTTAATTGCCTCTGTCAAGACTTGGACCTGTGACGAGGATTATGATGTGATTATAATGGGAACTGGAAGGCAGCATCAATATGTGGACTAACTGTGATATCAAGACTGTCTGTAATGTCCCCCTTTTATAGAATAGGATTTAACATAAATAAAATTAATAAACAAACAAATTATAATATTACTTTTGATTGAAAATTAACTTAATATTTTAATTTAATTGAAGAATATAATATAATAATTGATACTATATATATATTACTCATACAGCATTGATATAATAATCAATATAATATTCATGCTTAAAATTAATAATATAAATAATAATAACAAATATTAATATTATAATATAAAATATATGTTTATATAAATCAAATATTTTATGAAAATATTAAAAACTAATTTCATTTCTCCTTAAGGAAGACAAAAGCCTTCAATAGACAACCCACAGAGAATCTCAGAAGAGTGTCAGATTTGGTTCCCTTGCATAAAACAATATGATGCTACGTCAGAATTAGGAAATGGCATTAGTAATAATAAGATTCCTTTGGAACAGCAATTATATATAAAAATCTGAACATACATGTATAGCGATTACAATAGTGAAGAAAGCAGTGGCAATAATAAAGAGTTGTTTAAAATAATTGGACAGAGGGAGCGATTAATGAAAGAGCAGTGACGTGTTAAGTGGTTGACTAAATTGGAACATAAAGAATACCAATTTGAAGAGATACTATAGAAAACTATGGGCAGCAATTATATATTAACAGCAGTGGTTTATTAAGAGTTCAACGATTACAAGAAGTTTATGATAGACAATAGTTGATATAGTTATAATGAAGAGATGTGATCGGTTGTTTGAGTGGCATGACTTTTTGAAAGAAGCAAGTCTTAGAAGATATATAAATAGAGATTGGAAATAGGGGATGGAAAAAAGGGAACCAGGGAAGACAGAGAAATAAATATAGGAGAATCATGGAATGAAATAGACATGAATCGAAGCGCAGACCCAAAATAATCATTAATATAATTCTGCAATCTCTGGTCTGAGTATCTTCATGTGTGTACACGGCACAGGGAATAAGAAAGAGTCTGCACAAGCACCAATACAAGGAAAGCCTGCAACAACATATTCATAAAACTAGCAATCTGTACCAGTACTCGAGGGTATCGGGTATGAGCAACTCACTCTATATGGGTATCTTGTCTTCTAAATACTGAAACCAGGTGTGTATTGCTTAATTATAAATGACTTTTCATTTTATAAATTCCTGCCTCTATAATCATTCCTATATTAAGTATGAGTATCGGATGTATATACATGATGTTGTAATTGTTACTGCTCATCACTAAGTGCATATGGTTAGTGCTTGTGACTGTTTATAACTTTATATTATTCACAACAGACATCCATATATTATCATACTTCTACAGATAAGATGCGATGTGTTTATAATTACATAATTACTGATTCATGTCTATAGTTGATATATGGACAGAATACTATGTGTATCTATATTTTTAACTGCAATAAGATTATTACCTCACAAAATAAGGTAAGGCCTGCAGTGGAATGGGCATAGGTTACATTATACAAAGGCACTATCTTGCGAGGGATAATCCACATCACTAGAGAAAGTTACAATAAGGGGGAATGGTCAGGCCCACTAGGTACACCAACCCCACGAAACGTGGGGCCAAGGGGGACAGTATCTTGTTCTTGTGTCTAGGGTTGGGCTAGGGCACCCTTTTGTAATTTCTCCATCCACCTTTAGAAAAGAAAAATATTACACATTACATATTGTAAAGAATTGGAACTCTCTTTATCAAGTTATAAATGTTGGCATTATGCATAGTTGCCATCATTGGCAAACATCAAATACACCGGTCATAATGTTAGAGCAGCAGTGGTGAACCGTTAGTTGTCACAGTTGACAAACATCAAACTTGCTAAGTAACCAGTGTAAATGAACCGGTTACATAAAGGGAACCCGGTCACGACAATACCGGTCTTGTCTAACCGGTTTAGTAGAGAACTAAAGAAGGCAAATGACTCAACAGGCAGCACACCGATTTCCATGCAATAGTATCATACCTACCGGTTGGTGCTTTTATGATTTCCAACTGTCTCATATATCCGATCCGGTTTTAACAAGATAGATCCGGGTTTAACAGGATACATTTGACAATTGGAGTTTTGCATGTGAGCTTTTTGGCATGCCTTCTAGAACAGCGACGTTTTGGAGGATTTGTAGCTTGGCGCCACAATTTGAATTTGGATTGTGAGGATCATTATATATACAGTTCATCGTGCATAAGTTTTGTTGTCATTGGAGCAATCAAGTGCCCAAAGATAAAGCAGAATAGCAGAGTAGAAGAGCAAAGTCTTCCGAGAAGGGATACAGTCACCAAGAGTGAAGGACAGAAATTGAACAGCCAAGCTGATCGAGGAATAGAACAAGTATAAACTGAATGATAGATTAGGTGTCTACAGAAGATCATCTTTCTTATTGTTTGAAATTCGTGAAAATCTCTTTATTAGGCTAAACCCTAACAGGTTCCTTTGTATAAATCCCTTAACCAGGTGACATCTTGATTGATGTTCTTAAGTCCTCTGGCAAGGCAACTCCTAACAGAGTTAAGATCTTAACCGATCTATGTTAAATCCCTTCATAGGATAGCACTCTAACAAGTGTTGTTGTAAGTCTTTAACAGAGCAACTTTATTACTGCAATAGTGAAGATTGTGGGTTCTGTCCCATAGTGGTTTTCTCCCTCTAACCAAGGGTTTCCACGTATAAATCCTGTGTAAGTTGTTGCATGTGATTTATGTTTAAGTTAAACATACATTACATTTTCGTTATCACATAGTAGTTGTATTCTGTTTCATAGGATAAAATATTAAATAAGTTGATTTGATTGAATTCACTCCCCCCTTCTCAGTCACCGGTTAGAATTAACAATTGGTATGAGAGCAAGGTTCTCAGGAAAAGAAGCTTAATTGCTTGAGTAACGATCATGGAGGGTTACCGATATCAGAAGCAGTTAGAGGAACCAAATGAAAGGATTGCTTCACTTGAAGACAGACTGAGAAGATCTCTTGCAAAGAGAAAAGAACTGGCTTTGGAGCTGAGTGAAAGCCAAGACACGATAGATGAACTATCTGAATAGAGTAGTTCAGATGAAGCTGAGGAAACAATTTCTGAACTCATGGAGAAAAACCAAAAACTGACCGATCAAGTCTCTAATCTGAAAAGAGAACAGGAAGGTCATGCATTGACAATGATAGAACTTGTTGAAGCAAGCAGAAAAGTTGAGGATGAGAAAAAGAGTGCTAAAGAAGCACTACAGACTGTTGGCACAGCAAGGAACTTAGTTGAAGATGCTCTAAGAGAGAGTGATGCACTCATACTACAACTACAAGCAGACATGCAGGGTATAACTCAAGAGAATGTCATCATGCATGAAAACTTGCATGATAAGGAAGAAGCAAGTAAAGAAATGGTTGTTAAAGTTGGAAAACTAAAGAGGCAGTTGAAAACTGTTGAAGAGAGAATTGAAAAGATCAGAAAATACAATGAGAGTTCTGAGAAGCTGGATGAGCAACTGAAAGCTCACAGAAGGCACAAAGACACCACAGGACTTGGTTACAACGGCCAAGGCACCATAGAAACCGGTGAGTCCTCAAACCTCAAAGGAATCAAGGAGGAGAAGAAGAAACCAACCGGAGATAAAGGTAAGAGACTCTCCAAACCATCTTGCAAACATTGTGGCCAACTGGGTCATAAGTCTAATGATTGCAGGAATGCACCGGTGAAACCTTTGACTGCCAATAGTTACTGCAATTACTATTATAAGCATAGACATGGGGCATTTGAATGCAAGTCACAATCCAACGGTGTGTCCAGTGGCAACAGAGGAAGCTTCAAAGGCTATTGCTATGCATGCAATAAATTTGGACATAAGGCTGAAGAGTGTAGGTCTATAACCATGGCATTCAAATCTCCACCGAGACAGGTAATCCATAACAGGAATGCAAACTGGGGCATGCCTATGTGTGCTACGTGTGGACAATGAGGGCATAGAGCTACTGAGTGTCGTTCACCCATGGACAAAGGAAAAAGAGTAAATCCATGGAGAGGAACCAAGATGACTTGTTACAATTGTAACAAGATTAGGCATCTGGTCAGAGAATGTAGGAACTAGTCAATGAACAAAGGTAAAGGACAAGTAAAACGGGTCAAGAGGAATGAGACTCCCAAACAAAAGGGAAACATAACTGAAAAGACCAAGAAAGAAATGAAGAAGATATGGCCCAAAAAGGGAGAAAAGAGCTCTGAAGGAGAAAGATCAAAGACTAAGTCATCATCTACCGATGATGATATTTCTTCATCAAATTAAGCCATCAGGGCTTAAGGGGGAACAGGTAGAAATGCTACTATACCCGGATTGACTAGTGAGATTTATTCTCACTAAGTGGAATTTATTAGTGAGAAGCACTCACCGGTCTAAGACCAAAGAACCGATTAAAAGAGTATGTAGTATGCTCTGGTTAATTACCTTCTCAGTGGTAGGCTAATGTAACACGGTTGAAGCATCAACCGAGGTTGTTGTAGTAAAACAGGTAAAGCAGGATTAATGATGAATTGGTCGACAAAGGTCAAGTTAGGTGAAAACCGGAAAGGCTCATTAATGCGATAACCATTAACAAATTGTTACCCTTTGCTAATTACCGTTGAAGCCCGAGGATATAAAAAGGAAAGTGCATTACTCGTTTCCTTTTACTTTACTTTTTGTGTGAAATTTTTTTTTAGGGCTTGAGTAATCTATGTTCGCGATCTATGTTTTCAAATCCCGCGAATTCAACAGAGTTTTGTTTGTGTTCTCATACCAACAAAATGGCATCATCGGCATCAGTTTCAACACTCATTGATATCGATCAACAAGATCAGCCTGAATACGATGTGATGCAAGTGTAGAATAGGACAAATGATTTGGCTGGAGCCCTTTCATCTATTCCAGACGACGTGCTTATGATTGAAGACGTAACTACCTTCATTCGCTGCAAGCAAGAGGAGTTGGGCAAAACATTCATTCAAAGCAAATTTCTAGGGCTCTACAAGGACAAGAAGCTGAAGGGAAATTACGCACAACTGGAAGCAGTTGGATTGACAAATAGGGTTGAATACCCTACCGTGTTTCAACCCGACTGGATTCAAATGGTACTTAGTTGAGTACACAATCCAAACATGTGGTTGGCAAAAGGTGTTATCACACCAATCACAAAGGAAGACCTGAGCAGAGTGAGAGGGTTCAGTGCCACAAAAGCCCTAACCTGGAGAACCATCTCCAACAATGAAGTCACCCGACTCACAAAGTCGAGGTATGACAGTCGCATGATGACTGTCACAGATATTGAAGATGAAGGTGTTTGGTTCCCTGCTGCAGTGATTGTTTATAAAATCTATCAATCAAGTTGTCTCAACAGCATACCTGGAGGAGTCATTCATGCAGCTCACAGAATTATGCACGAGAATGCCACATATGACCTATGTGCTATGCCAAGAAGCCAAATTTTGAGAACATGAAGAAGCTCGGAGTGGTAAAGAAGAAATTCTTGAAGTATGGATCGCTAATGGTATGTCTCTTCTATTATCAAAAGTTCTTTCCAGGTGTGGGAAATGTTACATGGGTAACAAATAGACTGGTCATGGTCCAAATAGGAGAGATGATCAATAACCTAGGAAACCAATTCAATAAGGTTATGACAAATTACTTCAAAGATTTTCAATCTAGAATGCATGAAAGGGAAAGGATCCCATCTTCAATTGTTAACGAATACAAGGATGATGTTTGTTTCCTTGTAAGCACTGATCACTACATAATCCAAGTTGTTGAGCCCAGAACAAAATTTGCACTGGAGCTAGGATATGAAATATCAAGAAAGACTGCCAAAGCATATGCTGAGGCACTTCAAAAATGTAACCTAGACCTATCAACCAACCGGTTTGGCACCTGTGATGAGATAAGTGCGAATTTGAAGAAGAATGAACCTTCAAAGACAATGAAAAACGTTACTGCAAAAGTCGCCAAACGGTCAACTATACCAAGGAAAAGAAAGGTAACTGAACCGGAAACTAAAGTACAATGGAAAAAGGCGCAATCAGTCACAACTGAGCAATCTCAATCAGAAGAAGACTCAGATGAAGCCGAGACCAAACAAACCGCTACTTATACCAGAAGAAAGAAGACTGACAAACCGGTAAAGCAGACGACACCATCATCAAAAGGGAAAACCATTGATGAAATGGTTGAAGGTATAAAGACTACAGGTGGGATGGCACCAGTTGAGAGAAGATATAATTTTGTCTAATGAAGAAGACAAAAGGAAAATTGAAGATGCTGTAATATACAGCTTGTACAAATTCAAGACAACCCCTACCGAAATTCATGGCATGATTCCTACATAATTACATGAGCTTATTGAAAGACAGTGGAAATCTTCAATGGCAAAAGAGAAAGAACTCAAAATCAAGGCACTATTGGAATTGCAAAACCACATAAGCCTTGAAAAAGAAACCATTCAAGCAGATGCTCACAAACACAACTTTCAAATCAGAAAAAAGATTGGTCAAGTATTGATTGGAGAAGTTAAAACTGTTCATGATGGAGTTGTCATCTGGACAACCATACTTGAGGAGCAACAAAAGGCTAAAGCTGAATGTCAGAAGTACTCAGTCAAATTAGAAGAGGACACCGGGAAAGGCAAAGGCATTCTGGGAATAGATACACCAGTTGACCAAAAGCCAGCAAACAAATCGATTATTGTGAACATCACTGAAGACACCAGTGGTGATCTAACTCCACCAACTATCTTAGCATATCCAGTAAAAGGTAAAGAAAAAACACTTACTGTTGATGATATAGTTGATGAGATCATAGATTTTGGTAAGGTTAGCAATGTTGCAAAATGGTACAGTGCCTTAGGCGTTGATGATAAGGCTAAATTAGAACTCACCTTGTTAGAAAGTTTTCTTGAGATCAACCGGGGACCCAAGGATTACAGGTCCATTTTCCCAGCAGAACTCAATAAAAGGCTCCTAGCAAAATGGAGAGAAGGGGTAGCTAAAGACGAGAGAATAATAAGGGAAGTTCTAGATCAAATAGAGCCAGGTCTAGAAGATGAAGAAATCAAAATTCTAATTGAATCAGAGATATTGAACCTGGACTCTCGAGACAGAGTGGCCAAAATCATAAATGCCCAAGAAAAAGAAGTTTATGAAGAAATAGTGAAATTATGGAAGAATCGTGATTTCGCCTCTCCAACAAAGAAGCAAGAAAAATTGACACCGGCACAGGTATCTACTAAGACACCTCATTCAACAGGTCCACGAGATAATTCTCAAGTTCCACAAACAGAGGCAATGGTCCTACCAGACATATCAATAGACACCGAGGCATCTAAGAGAAAAGATGATGAGACAAGAGACACAACTGGTGAGCAGACTGCACCGATGAGACTGGAAGACCAAGCAACAGGGGCATCATCAACAAAGACGGTTGAAGGGAAAGATATAGATAACGGCTAGAAGGACAGAGTCAACCTACAAGTCAGCAAAGAGATCAACAGAGAAGATCAAGAACAACAAGAAGAGAAAAAGTCAGGAGAAAAGGACACTCAATAGGAACAACCAGAAGATATACCAAGCTCTTCTTCACTAAAAAAAGAAGCTATCCTTCACAGCAGAAACTAATTCCAAGAAGGCAAAATTGAAAACTCCACAAATAGGCGAATCATTGATTGACATCAGCAAAATGTCAACTAAGCAACTCAAGTTGCTCACAAAGAGAAAACAAGATATGGTTCTCAATAATGTAAAGACAATATTGTACGATCTTGCTCTAGATGCAAATATTGATGAAGAAAAATTGATAATAGATCAGCTAGAAATTCTGGCACAGACAATCGGAGAGGAAGTAACTGATCCTGAAGCAGTACCTATACAGCATTATGAAACAAAAAGAACCAATATCCTATTTGAACAGATTGTTGCCGTTAAAGCTACCGTGTCAAGGAGAATTGAAGAAACTGGTTCAGGAAGAAGGGAAATATAATAACAAAAACATCCAATTTGGAAGTTTTTGTCAAGGATGTCACAAAAAGAACCGATTGAACCACAAAAGAGCTGAAAGAGACAACAACTCGCTTCAATTCTCTAAGCTCTTCAGCAATAGAGTACAATTGTGAGCTCATCAGTTTAGCCATCACACTGAGAAAAGTATGCAAGGAGCATTCCAAGAGAATTCAAGATCTCATTGGCTTTCAGTTGTTCATAGCTCTCACTTTTGATATGATGCAAAAGGCAGCCAAAGAAGCTGATACACTTCTAAATGAGCCAGATTGCAAAACAATTGAGGACATGGAGAACTTCATTATTTCTTTGCAAGCAATGAAGTACACATTGACCAAGTCATATCTGCATAGAAACCCTTCCTTGTTTCAGCCAAGAAAATCCTACAAGGATGTTTTTAACCAGTTTCAATTCTAAGCTTTCACACACTTTGTCCCTTGGAGGCAAAAAGGGGAAGATTGTATTTTGGTCAGTATAGACACAGGGGTAGTCAATGCACAAGGGAAGTGTTGGCAATATATACCAATTGATAGGGTGATACCTGCAAGGGGAAGTCAATGCACAGGGGAAGTGTTGGCAGTATATACCAATTGACAGGGTGATACCTGCCAAGGGAAGTATTATGATAAAAGCTTTATGTATATAGTCTTTTGCAAGTTTTGATATGTTTTGCCACCAATGCCAAAGGGGAAGATTGTTGGCATTATGCATAGTTGTCATCATTGGAAAACATCAAACACACTGGTCATAATGTTAGAGCAGCAATGGTGAACCGGTAGTTATCACAATTGACAAACATCAAATTTGCGAAGTAACCAATGTAAATGAACCGGTTACATAAAGGGAACCCGATCACAACAATACCGGTCTTGTCTAACCAGTCTAGTAGAGAACTAAAGAAGGCAAATGACTCAACCGGCGACACACTGGTTTCCCTGCAAAAGTATCAGACCTATCGGTTTGTGCTTTTATGATTTCCAACTATCTCGTATATCTGATCCAATTTTAAAGGGATACATTTGACAACTGGAGTTTTGCATGCGAGCTTTTTGGCATACCTTCCAAAACAACGGCGTTTTGGAGGATTTGTAGCTTGGCGCCACAATTTGAATTTGAATTGTGAGGATCATTATATATACGGGTCATCGTGCATAAGTTTTGTTGTAAATGGAGCAATCAAGTGCGCAGAGATAAAGCAGAAGAGCAGAGTCTTCTAAGAAGGGATACAGTCACCAAGAGTGAACGACAGAGATTGAATAGCCAAGCTGATCGAGGAATAGAACAAGTATGATTTGAATGACAAATTAGGTGTCTACAGAAGATCATCTTTCTTATTGTTTGAAGTTCATGAAAATCCCTTTATCAGGGTGAACCCTAACAGGTTCCTTTGTATAAATCCCTTAACTGGGTGACATCTTGATTGATGTTCTTAAGTTCTCTAGCGAGGCGACTCCTAACAAGGTTAAGATCTTAACCAATCTATGTTAAATCCCTTCACAGGGTAGCACTCTAACAAGTGTTGTTGTAAGCCTTTAACAGGGCAACTTTATTACTGCAGTAGTGAAGATTGTGGGTTCTGTCCCACAGTGGTTTTCTCCCTCTAACCGAGGGTTTCCACATATAAATCCTTTGTAACTTGTTACATGTGATTTCTATTTAAGTTAAACATACATTACATTTTCATTATTACACAGTAGTTGTATTCTATTTCATAGGATAAAATATTAAATAAGTTGATTTGACTGATTCACCCCCCCCTCTCAGTCACCGGTTAGGATTAACAATAAATGCATAAGATAGATTATATCATGAATGTATATTTGTGCTCTTGTTCCCTTTTTGGTGTTGCAGGACCTAAATCAGGGTTTACCTTGTCAAAAGGCATTTTTAAGGGTAAGGTTATATCTCTAATCATCTTATAGTTCTTGTTTTAATGGAACTTGTGGTTCTAGGGAAAAAATTAGGGCAATCCCAAAAGGGGATATTACAAGTGGTTTCAGAGCATCTTTCCTACCATCTTGTGAGAGGTAGTTAACGCAAGCTAGCCAAGGGATGCAAAGGGCGTTAGAAAAAAAATGTGAAATTGATGTAGGGGAAAATGTAGGTAAGAGGGTTAAGGTTGTCATCTACGTAGACCACCTTGATGGATGCCAAAGTTCTGCCATCAAGGCCGAGAGGGCCAAAGTTCCACTCTTGGGCTTAGGTTGGACAAACCGAGAACTTCACTACAATCTCCATACCATTCTTACCATGAGAGATGTAGGTAAGAGGATTAAGGTTATCATCTAAGTAGACCACTTTGATGGATGCCAAAGTTCTGCTATCAAGGCCAAGAGGACCAAAGCTCCGCTCTTGGGCTTAGGTTGGACAAACTAAGAACCCCACTACATGATGAGCTAATCAACTATTTCGGATGGGGCATAAATAATGAAGTAAGACAAGCATCCTACTAATTAGACCACCTTGCATGGATGTCTAAGTTCTGCCACTGAGGCCAAGGGGGCCAAAGTTCCGCCCTTGGGCTTAGTATGAGATTGACTTGGACTGACCTATCACGACTCAATCTCTATGAACCAAATTAATTAAGAATAATAATAGCATAGTAAATTGCAATTTTTGAATATATATATATATAGACCACCTCGCGCGGATGTCTAAGTTTTGCCACTAAGGGGGCCAAAGTTCCACCCTTGGGCTTAGTATGACATTGGCTTGGACTAACCTATCACGACTCAATCTATATGAACCAAATTAATTAAGAATAATAATAGCATAGTAAATTGCAACTTTTGAATATATATATATATGTGTGTGTGTGCGCGCGCGCGTTTGTGTTATTAATCTATATGGATATATATTTGCACTTGTGTTCACTTTGTGGTTTCAGGGTTCATAGTCAAAAGCATGATGAAGTAAATTTTGTAAATCATTTTCCTAACCTTGGCTTACTACAAATTGTGGGTTTTAATAAAGGAATCTAACAAAGTTTATATTGGGTGTATGCTCTGTGTCTTCGTACATTCATGTGTCTACTCTATGTATTCTTCGTGTCTTCATGCATTCATGTGTCTACTTCGTGTATGCTTCGTGACTTCATGTGTATACTTGGTGTTTCAATGCATACTCCTTGCATGGCTCTATTTTTTAATAAATAGAATGGAATAATAGATTTATTACATTAAAGGCATGTGTTTGAATTTCCCGACCTTATTGGATTTTACCATTAGGACAACACATATAAAGTAAGGGATAATACACCTTAGTTAAAGAAGGTAAACTGCAAATAAGATCATTCATTGCTTAAGGACAAGCAATTTTGGGAAGGGAGGACTATAATGTCCCCCTTTTATAGAAGAGGATTTAACAATAAATAATAAAAAGAAAATTAATAAACGAATATATTATAATAAATATAATCTTTGATTGAAAATTAACTTAATATTTAATTGAAGAATAAAATACAATAATTGATATTATATATATTACTCATATAGTATTGATATAATAATGAATATAATATTAATAATATAAATAATAACAATAAATATTAATATTATAATACAAAATATATGTTGAGGTTTGTAAAATCATTTCTAATAAATTATAAATGTTCTAACACTAAATCATTGTATTTCATAAAATAACATCCAATTATATCATATTATTCATGCACCATGTTTGATGTCTACACATTTTGCATGCATGTCTATCAAAGATTTCACAACTCCAATATCTACAACCCATCAAACCTTCCCTATCTAGACGAATGCTTATGCTCTGAATCTTCTTGCTCAAGTCTCTCACAATGGTTGAGGGACATTCGATTTGGTTTTATATCATTAAATCTATTTTGTACATGACCTCTAATTATTTTTATGAAATGATAAATACTAATAAAACATATTAGAATTAATTTAATTATAAATTGTTTTATTAATATTTTAACTAATATGGAAAATTTATATTTTATATAAAAATCTAATTTTTTTATTTTTTATATGTAAATTTTACTTATAATTTCCTATCTTAGCCCTTGAACCTCCTTAGGTGCAAGTGCTACTTATAATGAAGAGATGTGATTGGTTGTATGAGAGGCGTGACTTCTTGAAAGAAGCATGCCTTAGAAGATATATAAATAGAGATTGGAAATAGGGGACGGTAAAAAGGGAATCGGGGAAGAATAAGAGAAACAAATATAGGAGAATTATGGAAAGAAACAGACATGAATCGAAGAGAAGACCATAACAATCATTAATATAATTCTGCAATCTCTGGTCTGAGTATCTTCATGTGTGTACACAACACGAGGAATGAGGCAGAGTCTGCACAAGCACCAATACAAGGAAAGCCTACAACAACATATTCTTACAACTAGCAATCTGTACCAATACTCAAGGGTATCGAGCATGAGGAACTCACTATATAAGGATATCTTTGTCTGCAAAATACTGAAACTAGATGTGTATCGCTTAATTATAAATGATTGTTCATTTTATAGATCCCTATCTCTATAATCATTCATATACTAAGTATGAGTACCGGATGTATATACATGGCGTATATACATGGTAAGTGCACATGGTAAGTGCTTGTGACTATTTATATTATTCACAACAAACATCCATATATTATCATACTTTTGAAGATAAGATGCAATGTGTTTATATTTAGATAATTACTAACTCATATCTGTAGTTGATATATGGACAGAATGCTATCTATATTTTTAACTGCATTAAGATAATTACCTCACAAGATAAGGTAAGGCCTGCAGTGGAATGGACTATGCTACATCATACAAAAGCACTAGCTAAGGCCTGTGGTGGAATGGGTATGGGCTACATCATACAAAGGCACTAGATAAGGCTTGAGGTGGAATGGGCATAGGTTACATCACACAAATGCACTATCTTGAAAGGGATAATCCACATCGGTGGAGGAAGTTACAATAAGGGGGAATGTTGAGGCCCACTAGGTACGCCCAGTGTTACAAGACTCAAACTCGCCTCGAACTCGGCAAGCTGGATTCGGGCTCGGACTCAGACTCGGCGCCCAGACTCGGCAAGGACTCAGCAAGTTGAAAAATCCAAGAAATTCAAAGATTTTTAAGGATTTAAAACTTTTTTCATGTATCATTCAGTCAATTAACATCAAAGACACAATAATTGAGATAAATAGAAGCTACTTTGCACACATAAACAAGTTTACATTGATCACATAAGTATAAATGCAAATTTCTGAAGGAAAAAAGTTAACTGTGAAACTAGTTACTAAATAACATATTAGAAATCTGAAATATAAATAGTGTCATTGTCAAAAGTCTACAATATTCATGGAATATGAAATCCATGGAATGAAAAGTTCAAAACATATATCAAAATAAAAGCTAGAGCCTAGAAGACTAAGGCCATATGTCTTCCTACGTGTACGCCTAAGATAGGTCATGGAATATTTTGTAGCCATCTTCTATCCCTTTGTCTGAGGCTCAACCTCAGTGGCATCCTCATCCTCTTCATAATCATCATCATCCTCAGACCCCTCACTCTCAACCTCAGACCCCTCACTCTCAGCCTCAAGGTCCTCCACTTGGTCTCCTCACGCTCTAGCCAATCGATTTGCTAATCTATTTTCTAAAACCCCTATATTCTTCTCCCAAGCCTTTTTCCTCTCTTCTAAGTCTTTGCAAATGATGGAATGACCTTTTTAGGTCTTAGAATCATTAGAAAATCCTTTTTCCAGCTTCAATTTGCCCTCAAAAAGCCAGGACAGGTTGTGGGAGATAACACTACCGAAGGCATGTTGAATCCTGAAATTTGGCTAAGTCTGGAATTTTTTGAAAACCCCCAAAATCTAAAATCTGCATTTTAACTCCTATGAAGTTGAAACCTATCTCAAACATCCTAGAATGTATTTATACAAATATAACTTAAAGTATAAGAAATAAATAACTCTAGGTACACCAACCCCACGAAACGTGGGGCCAAGGGGGACAAAGTTTTGTTCTTGGGCTTAGGGTTTGGCTAGGGCACCCTTTTGTAATATTTCAATCCACCTTTAGGAAATTAAATACTTCACATTACATATTGTTATGAACTGGAACTCTCATCAAGTTATAAATGTATAAGATAGATTATATCATGGATGTATATTTGTGCTCTTGATCCCTTTTTGGTGTTGCAGTGGTGCAGGGGCACCACCTCCACCTTCAAATTTAATATCTCTAAGTCATTTTATAGTTTTATTAAATCATTGTTCACTGATGAAAATGTATTGTAATGCACCCGAAATGGGTTTATTTGTTATTTGATGTCAACAGACCGAAATTGAATATGAACGGTCATAGGGTAGTGAGACGGTTTTGTAACTGTTCACACATTATTTATAAATGGACAGAATGTCATCGAATGGGAGAAAAAAGAATTTACGGTGAATTAAGGACAGAATAGAGGAGAATCCAAAAATGGCTAGCATTTGTAATCGCAGGCCTTTGAGTTAATAGAAAAATTCATTTGTAATTGCAGTCATTAAGTTAATGAAAGTTATTGTTAACTAAGTTGTTTTGAGTCGCATTCCTTCTATGTAGTTGTTCGCTCCTGTTCATGATTGAATCTGTAAATGTCTCAATTATATTTATCGATTCCATAGTTCCCTTTTGGATGGTTATTATATTGTTATGGTTTCAGTTTGATGGAAGGATTGAGGAGTATGATGAATCGGGTTGTTTTTGAGTTATTTATGAAACGTATTAAATAACCTGTTTTGTTATGTATCAAGATATTCTTGACAGTCCCGATTTGGGACATTGCTATCGTGTATTCATATGAGTTAATGAGACACCCATGCCAGTTGTATTTGGAAACAAATTGGTATAAAACCGGTTGCAGACGTTTGAGTGCAATAGTTGTGAAATGGTTTTCAAGAACCATTACCAAAGGTATATTGATATCGTATTATGATATCAATGGACTGTCGATGCCACGGGGTTATCGAAAGGTGATGTTGGACAGCCGCATTGAGGAGACACGAGAGGGAGAGTTCTATTTGCAGAACGATTTGGGTTTCAATAAGCTGAGAGATATCACATACCATTTCTATCACAACCGATGAGGATTATCATGTTGTGGAACATGACACTTAAAAATAGGAAAGGTGGCGGACATTCTTCTTCATGAATACCCGCATGGCGATGAAGTGCAGTCTCACTGAACGTAAAGTGTCCATTGGTGAGTTCGGTTCAATAATATGTATGGAAAATAACATAAAGTTGATGTATTAGTATTGGATTATCGAAAAGATATAAGCATATAATCAACATTTGTGCAAGAAGGAAAATGAAGTATGCAGATTTTAGTTGTCTTCGATGCGGATTTAAGAAAGATAATAAAGGATATGCAAATAAGAATGAAAGATCGATGCCATCTGCATCATGCAGGACCGAAATCAGGGTTTACCTTGTTAATAGGCATTTTTAATGGTAAGGCTATATCTCTAATCGTCTTACAATTCTTATTTTAATGGAATTTGTGATTCTAGCACAAAAATTAGGGCAATCTCAAAAGGGGACATTACACTGTCTAGTTCATCTTGCATTGTATCCATTATTATGGGTGTAAGACTGGGTAGTATCCATGGTATGAGGCTAGTCACTATATATTGCTATGAAGTGTATGGAAGCATTTGTGCTAAGTGTGCTGAATGATCTGATATTTCTAGTATGTGATTTCCCAGATCTTATAAAGCCTGATATTATTTATTTTTTAATCTTGAACATGAAATAACACATCCATAGTGGTAATAAGTGTGTTCCTTTGAAATGTATGGTTGACACCAATTTGGATACTGACATGTGAAATCAAGAGATAGTTCCTGGATTGTTGATAATAAGATAGGAGGATCATGATGTTCTCAATATGGACTATCAAGATGGAAAAGGACACTTATGAATCAAGGAATGTAGAAATGAAGATTCTTTATCTTTCTAGAATGGGTATAAATGTAAATCAATCTCTATGCTATTCACTTTCCTGGGAAATTAGATCACTATAATGAGTCTTAAACGTAAAACACTATCTTATGAGCTTTAATGTAGAAAGGTAGGTGAAGAACTTAAGACCTATACAAAGCATAGAATAAAAGGAACCTCGTGATGAAATGTGAAATCCAGAAAATAAGTTTGTAGATGTTGCCAAGGGACTCAAATAGCAATAGATTAAATTATCAATACCTACAAAATATCACATATCAAGAATGGATTTTATTTTAGAATTATAGAGGGAGTACAAGTATATTGACTTGATCATGTTATCTATTAAAGTTATCATTATTTACACTTTTGTTGAATAGTACATTCTGATTAAGGTTTGTTTCGATGTGTGAGTTAAGGTGTATCCTTTATAGGTGGAGTAGTGTGGCATAGAATTGATTATAATATTTAATGAATTATTTTAAAATATAATCATGTTTTAAAGGATATACTCCTGAACTAAGTATGCAAATAATTACAGCTAAATCCAATTGAGTAGTCGGTAGGCGATTTCTGTATATCATGAGGATGTTATAAGTAGTAAAACTATAAATACCTAAATATTAATATCTTAATAATAAAAAAATTTAAAATCATATATTTACGGATATTACACAGATTTATCACATCATTTTTGCTTTATTCTTCCTTTTACTTGAAATGTGAAGAAAGCCATAGTTTTTTTCTTTTTCTTTCTTTTGTAAGACTAATATTTGAAGATGCATTTTTGTAAATTACATTTGGATCTTTGTTTTTGTTTTGTCTTGATTTTTTAGAGCAATATGAATTTCATGAATGATGAGGATGACAAAATGAATGAATTAGACAACGTATGTGGAACAGCAAAAAGAGTTAGTACACTCAAAATTAAAGTTTAGATGGTTGTGCTTTGGTGTTTGATAGCCCATCAAGAGGTTGGACCAACATGCAAAGAGTCAATTCAACCAAAAAATCCATTGCAAAAGTTTGCAGAAACTCTTGACACAAACAAGCAAAGTAAGTCAGGTGGGAGTCAAAATAGAAATATATCATTTGTGGTGCTAAAGGGAAGGGGAAGCATTACCAGGATTAAAGCACACTTTCAGCGCATTATAGTAAAAGGGATAAAATTAACTTCATTAGAGGGCCGAAAATATAAGGTTGTTGAACAGGAGATTTCTGCATTATGTGATACTGCATCTTTTGTTACGGCTTCTGACCATGATTCTACTACTACAAATTTTGCAATTCCAACATTTGAGCCAAATGAAATGAATCCCAGAAGGAAAAGAAAAACCACAAATTCAGCTTCAAACTTGGTTACAGATACGTATAATGCAGAAACTTGAGAGTATGCAAAAGGCATTGACAAATTCTTCTTTGCTAACAGTATTCCATTTTATATTGCTCTGCTACCAATTATGAGGCATTTTCTAAGGTATTGAACATAGGTTCTTTTACATCCCTCCACGTGAAATCAAATTGAGAACCACCTTCTTTGACAAAAGTTACTTGCACATCAATTTTTTTGGAGGAACTGAATATTACATGGGTTACACATCAATGCCCAATCATCATGGATGGGTGAATGGACACCCACTCATCCATGTTATGAACAAATGTAAAATGGGCTTTTGTTTCTGTTGAAAAGTTGTCATTAATGTAAAGTTGGTGTCAATGATAGACAATACTAAATCAGTGAATAAGTATTCTGCAGATGAACAAGCCATTGATATAAGACAGAAGTGACTACACGTTGTAAAAGGCAGCACTCATAAAGAGCAGAATTGTTAATGATTAATTAACTAATGAGCTTATACGAATATCAATATGCAGTGATTGGAATAATACAGTGATCTGTTAATAGTGATCTCCAATATTTAGTATTAAAGTGAATATCCATAAGGCATCCATGCATAAAGGTTAAGACAGGCAGTGAACATGACAAGAAGGCAGTAATTCTAAAATGGAAAGCAGCCATCATGAAGACGTTAATAGTGATTATTACCACTAAACATGCAATTTAAAAAGTCGATGTCTATTAAGGAAGACAACACAAATAGCGTTGAAAATTAAAAGAGCAAGCATAAATAAAGAAGAAACGTTTTGTAGTCTGGCTGATTCAATAAGAACATGCAGCGACAAAAGACAAAACAGAGAAGAGGAAGCAACTGAATAAAGGTGACAGCAACTTTATTAACAACAAAGCAGAGAGCTGATTATAAAGAATCATCCAATGGCAGCACTTTAATATGAGCAGATTTCACAAATATCTAATACAGCAATTAAGATCACAATAAAGGGAGGGGTGTCAAACCATTAAAGACAGTGGAAACTGACTTTATTAAATGAAGCGGACTTGAAATGAAGATGTTAATAAAGTGAGTGATTCATCCAAAGTCAAAGTATAAACAATAAAATAATGAAAAGAAATAAATGTAAGGGGCGATTAAGTATAACAAGTGCAGAGATTAAAAGGTAGGGACTAACAGATTATAATGAGTAGCGCTTCCTACAAAAAGACAAAAGTGTTTTTACTCGGATAAAATAAATTATCTTGCCTAAAAAGATTAACTTGAAAAGAGCAGTTATCAGCATTGGTTAAAGGTCATTAGTTTATTTACTAGAGGGTGTGATTTGGTCTTTAATAAAAGTCATGACATTTATATAAGGTGTGTCTTTGAGTGAGATGTATCTTTCCATTTAAAAAGTAGGTATATATACATACATACAAACATACGTGTGTGTGTGTGCACGCGCCAAGAGAGAGCAGAACATAAAAGAAAATTTTTCAGGGGTGTATCGGAAGATAATGAGCAGATTGTAAAGAAGAGATTGAGATCTCTTTGGAGCAGATTTGTGGAAGAAAATTATAGCAGAATTTTGTATTGAGGTTGGTGCCTACATTCAGAAGCGGGAATTGGTGCTTCCAATGGGTTGGTACTCACAAATAAAGTTAGGGGTTGGTGCCTCTAGTAGGTTGGTGCCTACATACATTGTAAAAGGAGATATTCATATTTAAGAATTTATTGCTATGGTTTTTCCCATTAGGGTTTCCACATAAATTCTATTGTTTTTTAAGTTCTTATTTGATAAACTTTGCATATGTGTTGATTAAGCTCTAAAAGAGCATTACTATTACTTGATCAAGTTTTAAAAGATTGAAATTCATTAATATACTACTCCCCCACCCCCCCTCCTCTCAGTATATTTGTGCTCTTCAATTTCATTAAGACTCTTGACCATTTTAAAAAATTCAAGGATTTTAAATTTCAGTTCCAATTTTTAAGGAATGTGGTTGAGGAGGTTGGCCCACCAATACAGCATAGGTAGTTACAAATGCAACATGTGTGCAAGTCAGCAGGACTATTAGCAGCATTATCACCTAACCTCTTCCTTCAATGTTGGAGAATCCCTTCTGGGTTTCTAATGGCTCTTAGCAAAGCAATGTAGATTTTCACTCTATTGAAAGCTAAGGGCATATCGACCATAGCTCCTTGTGACTCAAAGGAGCTTTCTTTTATAACTAAGGGAGCTGCCTATGAAAGTCATGGGGAGTGAAGGAAGTGCTGTTTGGGCTGTGTGTCAAATGGTTCTTTGATCCTAATATTGGGTGGAAAGGGGTGGAGGGAAGATGGAAGCAAGCAGATAGAAAAGAGTATAGTAAAGGTAAGGGGGTTTGGGAGGGGGAGTTTTAGTAGAATCAGCGGCATAGTAACAAGAATCGCCATAAAATCGCCTAAATCGCCGGTTCGGCAATTTGATTGAAGCCTGCCGTTTTTTTATGAACCACTGAACCAAATCGGCGATTTCATCGCCATGAATAGTCTGAATCGCCGATTCAGCGATTCATTGAAAAAATCACCAGAATCACCAAAAATCGGGCACGCGGCTAGGGAAAAAGTCAAGTCAAATTTTAAAAAATACATATTTTTTTAATGTTGTTTTTTGCCTTCTCCGATCATTGTGGAGGAGATTGATCCAGGGGGCAGGAGGATTTAAACAAATATAACAAGTATAAGTCTAATTTATTTAATTTCTTATACTTTAAGTTATATTTGTATAAATACTTTCAAGATGTTTGAGATAGGTTCCAGCTTCATAGGAGTTAAGATGCAGATTCTAGATTTTGGGGGTTTTTGAAAAATTCTAGACTTAGCCAAATTTCAGGATTCAGCAAGCCTTCAACAAGGTTACCTCCCACAATCCATCATGGCTTTCTAAGGTCAAACTAAAGCTGGCAAAAGGACTCTCAAAGGGTTTTAACTCATTTTATCACAAATCACTTGGTTTCAACCCCATCTCTATGATAGACTTAGCTTAGCTCTCGCCCAAATCCTAGACAAACATGACTTCTCAACAAACAGACTTGAAAACAACCACCAACAAAGGCTACCTAAGACCTAGTTATGATTTGATGTCTTATGGATCTTCATCTTACATACATTCTATGATTTGACTCATTATGATCCTATGATTTCTATTTACTTCAGCTACAATTTACATTTTACGTGTAACGTATGTGATGGATTTATCATTTATGTTCCTTGTTTATGTATGTTAGTTTCTATTTGATGATGTTATAGTGTGTTTAAGTTATATTCAATAAAGGGTGCACGAAATAAGTTTTAAATTGTTAAAATCTCTAAATTTCAAGGGTTTTTTAAATTTGCCGATTCGTGGCCAATTCATGGCCGATTCGCGATTCGATTCGGCCTTGCCGATTCCGATTCTTGTTACTTTGGCAAGGGAAGGAGGTGGAAGTGGAGCAGAGATGCTGTAGCATGTGAAGGAAATAGGAGCATTGCAACTCTACAAGTAAAAATAGTGAAGGATCGCTATGACACTTCTGAAAGTATTTACGGATCATAAAACTCAGAAATATTATCAAGTGCAAAGATGTTGAAATCCCAACAGAGTTTCACAGTGTATCCTGAACAAAGAGGGCATATAAAACGTTACTGTATCAACAAACTAGTTAGAAAATTCTGGAAAAAATTGCTTGCAAAGTCAACCTGAAATATATGTTGAAGCATTGATGCCCAGCAATTAACTCAGTTTTGCCAAATATAGAAGAAACTACCCCAACTATATATCTGTCTAATAATATTGCTTAAAAATGTGATGACAAGTAGCACCCTCCCAGACTTGAACTTGTACAGGGTTCACTGAGTTGAAAATTGTATTACTATAGCTAAGTTGAAAGATGCAAATGAAAACTTTCGTCTGCTCTCAATGAAAATACTCTGACATGGCATTTAGTTGAAAGACATGGAAATCCTTGTTCTTGTCTAATTCAAGGATATATCAGAAAAAAAATAAGACCTGTAATTATTTAACTAGTCTTAGATCTTTGTTTCTATTACTATCTTCAGCTTTGTACAATCTCCGTATTTAAGTATGACATAGAATAAACTTGCTATATAATAGCTTGTTATAATTTGAATTTCACAAAGAATGGAACGAACTTAACATGCTGCCAACTTGGCACTGGCAATTGTATGGAGGAATCTTCAAATTTTTGCATAATTTATGAAACCATGATTTAAAAAGAAGAAATGTGAAGATGTAATAGATTATCAAATAGTCTTCTTTAGAGTAGAAAAGATTATCAAAAACATGATCCTGTGCATCTGAACACCATAAAGTAAATCATATAGATGTTAGATTATATGAGAACCATGAAATTCTAATTAGGGATAACAGCTTGTTGACTTACAAATCTCCTTTTTTCATGTATCGCTTGACAATCAACTCGTTTTGTTGTGCATCACGGCCACTGATGACCAAGTAATTCTCACTACTTATAAACCAATTAAATTTCTCAAACCAATGAACCTTACGAATATGTGAGATAGTGGCAATAGTTTTAGCCTGCAATTCAATAGAGACTTCAAGAATCAGAATCAATTGTTTTCCCACTTTTTCCAGGTATTAAACTTGTCACAAAAAACATCAAACTAAAGAAAAAATTTCTGGCAACCAGTTTCAAAATTAACAGATTGTACCACTGTCATGTCCCCTGTAGAAGACCTTAATGATAATATCTCCTTCTAGAAATAAGTACTTAATAATAAATAATAATAGAATTAAAATAAATAAAAGATAAATAATATTTTAATATGTAAATGTTAATATTATAATTAGTAATCAATTCTTTTAATATCAAAACTTAAACATGGCTGTCAATCAGTAATAATCTAAGACAGCGACCATCATATTTATGGGAGCTTACGGCAGCAATTTCAGGCGCAAGGCCACATAAGCTTAAGAACTGCAACTTGAGTGCCACGTTAGATCAAGAAAGATGATTAAGTAATATCAATAAGATTAAAAGCGGCATCCTTTGTAAAACAACAGTCACACACTTATCAGGCCACTTACCTTCAATATATTGACTAACTGATGACTAGACTGGACATAATAATGATCAGCGATTATAATAATGAAATGGTGCCGAAAACATAAACTCGGACCCTTGTATGATGATAAGTCCATCAGCGTTTTCATGGAGAGTATGCTAACTATTAAAGGAAGAATACATTACTAATACGGAGACGGCTATGATTAATTGAATAAGATGGATTCATCATTGATGAAAATAGTCAATGGTTAATTAAATACAAAGCAATGTACCATAGTCCTCAGACAGTGACTAAGGAGGAAATCAAAACTAAGTTTACACATTACCAAGCATGAATTATGTGTATGGGAGTGATCATATATAAACTAGCAAAGGTGCGATTATCTTGAGGATCCATGTCAACAAGGAAAATGTTAATGTAGCTAACATTCATACTAATAGATACTATATTAAGTCAATATTGATAAAGATTAATTAAGGAAGGAATTCGAATAAGGGAATAGCTGCTATGAAGAGACAGACGTGTCTCTTGAAAGCATCATTTCACCATACATAATATAAGGTGGGAATCAATTACTCTCATTTGGATCATCAATTTAGAAGATAATGGATGTTCATCAAAAAGAAATAAATTATATTGCTGGCAAGCAGCAATGAGGTAACATTGATCACAAAATATTATATCTGAATATTCTTAGCATAAAGAGCCAGTATATGATCGAACAGGAAAGACAACGATGGTCTTTGAGAAGAAATTGACCGGGGTTATTCGTATCTACACTTATTACTTACAGCGCTCAAGGAGCCTTATCACAGCTTAGGATGGTGGTATCGATCCACCATTGGGAAGATAAAATGCACCTAGACATTAATCAAGAATGGTGCCATAAGAATATCATCACAGAATCAATATAGACAAGAATCAAGAACAATAATAACCCTCATAATTGCAGAATCATATACTAGCACGATTGTGTTGGTAATTCAGTCAATTAATAAAAAGATCACAAATATATCAGAACCTCTCTAACCAAATCATATTGTCATCTATTCTCACATCCGAGGATGGATTCAGAAATACATGAGAACTTCTATGTCAGATATTATTTCAGATCCTCTGCTATCATAAACTTGATTTGATCATTCTAAGAGTATAATCGAATTTATTGATAAATGATTCAAAATTACTTACGTTATGTATATTGTAGAGATACATATAATAGTAATCTGAATTATATAACCATACATATATTTATATCTATACAAGCAAGTCAGAATATTATATATATATAGAATCAGAATGATATAGATATATTATATACAGCAAAGTGAAATATATATATATATATCAGAATGATCTAATATATATTTGGAATATAATAATCATCTTGTGTGTGTGTGTGTGTTCATAAGAGTGAAACCAGAACCATGCATCAGCCATGTGATGTATGTTTATTAATATGTTTGTAATACATGAAATATTAATATATACTTGGCCAATTCCTTAATAACTCACTAATTATTGTTAAGAGGATAGGGAGTATGTGTAGAGGCGGGTAAATCGGTCACATGATGGAAAGATCCTGAGATAGGTAGAACCTTGAGGGAACCCACTTGTAGACTGTGCAAGCGTCCTAGCACAGTAAATCTACCATCTTTCTCAAGGTCTGTGATTGGGAGTGAAGTAAGGAATTAGAGCTTAAGTATTTATTAGAATTAGAGATTATTCTTAATATAATATGATTTAAATGCATAATGACGTATGATAATTATTGGGAATTGGCATCCTCCTAGTATCAAACATTACAAATTGGTATTTCCAAGTGCAATCCAAACCCTAATTGGGAATGTGAGAGAAAATTAAGTAAGACCCTATTTGGGATCATTACAACCACATAAAACATGAAACATAAAGCAAAAGAGATGAGATAAAAACATGATTGTGAACATAGATTGTGAGGTCTTAAATTTTCTATTATAATTTTCACTAATGTTGCTTAGGACTTTGTATATACTATAGTCCCTGACCATGCATTACTTAAGAACCATAGCAAAAAAGTTAATTTGTAGAGGACTGTTTGTGAAGATAACTACAGTGATGCAAAAGTAAATTCTCCCCTCCAGCCCCAGTTTTAAAATTTGAAAACAAGATACAGACAAAGACAGGCTTCTATACTTCAAAATTTAAATCACAGCCACAAAATGATTTGCAACTCAAATAAAATTAAATTTTATTAAATTCTCAAGTTAACAGTACTGTAATTACTAATAACATCACTAAAATACCCTCCTTATTGGCCTCTCAACTCAATAGACACTCTCTCCCACATTCTTCTGAAATTGTTCATGCCTTTCTTTCAGGCAACTTCACTTCCACATGCTCCCATACTCTGTTTCCGGCTTTCCCTCTTTTCCATCACAGCCACACTATGCAGACATATTCCTTGGCAATCCATGTACTCACTTTTGTTTTAATCAGTTCTGGTCTTCCTTCTGTTACATAGGCTGCCCAGTCACTGATTTCCAATGCACTTTTTTCCCCCCTTTTATTAGACTGGCTGTGGCTTCTTTTTAAGTCAATGTTTTTTTAAGTTCCTTCCCTTCATCTTCCCTAAGGCGGTTCAGTTTCTATTTGATGCTTATTGTCATCTTTAGAATTGGAGTTGAAGGGTCTTCTTGGAATGCAGCGATTCACCAACGATTTAATATATCACTTACTTAAAAGGCTTTCAATCTTGGCATAAGCAGTGATGACATCTGTAGAGGCATTTTGTCAAACAGTTGACATGCCTGTCTTTGCTTCCACATTAGGCATACACGTCTACCAGATCGGCTGCAGCTAAAATCTTTCTCAATTGTTGTATGTCCACGCCTAGTTCCAAAGCCCCAGGTCGGCACACATAGGAAGTGTACTTATAAAGATAATTTGAATCAGAATTCATTTTCTTGAAATCATCAAAAGCTTGTAATCAAGAAGGGAGAATGTTGGCAATGGTTGTGAAGATTTGTTTTTCTTCAGCCAATTGCATTCATAAGACAATAGTTACAATCTGACAAAGTCGTGACTCAAACATTTAAACTTTCCTTTTCACCCTCCACATTTAGAGTCATATTTAAAAAAGCTGAGAGATGTCAAATCATAACCAATCAAATAAAAACCGAAAGAAAAGAAATCTGAAATCATTTTTTTTTTTGCTGTGCTGATTGCACGTGCACCCAAGTGCTCCTGCACCATACAGCTAAACATTTTCAAGGACAACTACCAGCTAGATGAAATCCTACAACATTTTAGATTGCTTATTGCCCCTGAAAATAACTGAGGCCAATAAGTTACTTGTGGAAATTAATATAATTTCTTTCTTTCTCTTTTTTAAGTGTGTGTCTAAAATGTTTCCACGTGAGTGCAAGTGCTCAGGATTGTCTAGGTTTTCAACTCCTCCAAACCTAGTAGCCGACAAAGCAGCAAGATTTGTATATCAAAAGTCATTGTATAGTAAATTATGTCTGTTTATTAAAGTTTACATGGCCATGTATAGATCTTAAAGGTAACTTCTATGGAATGAATAGTGACGACATTCTAGCTTAAGGTTTCCTCTTGCCATGTTTTTTAGTATGATTGTACTAAAGATTTGAGGAATGTCACTGCATTCTAAGTCATTGCAATCTTTGTAATGGTCTATTCTTTATTTCATATGAATTTTTAGAGATTGGAGATGGACTGTTAAGTATGATTGATTGTTTGATATCATAGCTAGGGTGTATGTGTGTGCGTGTAGCTTATATTCTATTGTGATTTCAAGGTGTTGTTTCTCTTGGTAAGCTGTGAATATAATCCACTAGATTATTCACCAGTCCTGGAAGTTCATGGTCAACCATGCACTCAAAACGAGGAACTGTAATGCCCACCCTAGCATCTTCTTATGTTAGACTGACAGGACTTTTGCTTTGACACTTTGGATTTTATGATGGACTATGGTTATTATTTAGTTAACATTTTATGAGACATTTGAGCATATATATTTGGTTACTGCAGTTTATTGGAAATATTAAATGAGTTATAATTTTAATGATGAGTGGCTAGAAATGAACTATCAGTAAAATGTTTTATTTTGATTTGTGCTATGATGATGTTTATATTATGATCTAACCCTACTGACCCTAGTATGGTTTGATGTTCACTGGTTGATGTGAGTGTAGGATGAGGAGGGGCAGTCGTAGTTACTCCTACGGGAGGTCCACACGATGTCGCATTCTCCCTCCTTGTTTGCCACTGTCTGTTTATATTGATATAATTGTATATACATATCAGTTGGTGATGCAGGATGCAGGTACCAGGCATCGTCTCCACCTGGCTACACAGGTCTGAGCGTGCCTTCAAAATCTTCGAACTGTTGATGTGTGGAGATTTAACCAAGATACTCTCGAGGTTACCCCTGGACTTAGAATTCTATTTAGGAAGTTATCCTTGTTTGGGAAGTAGAATGCAGTTATGTTAAGGACTTGATTTGATGTTGGTCTAAGTATATGTTATGAGTTAGAATTAATATGTTTTGTATAATATTCATAAATATGTTATAATTGTTTGTACTTTATATAGGTATGTGTACATGTGGGTGCACACGCATATATACATGCTTATATAAATAAAAATAACAATTGTTTGTTTTCATTAATTGTGTTTATAAGTAAATAAAGTGAGTTAAATAAAGTATATTTAATAAATGTATTAAATAAAAAGTAAAAATAATAATAATAAAAAGGAAAATGTCCTTTGTAGTAATATTGGCTATCTAGGAGGGAGTCGAACTCGAGACCTCCTAGAAGTTAGGCCACTTGCTTTCCTATTGTGCTATGTGTTTTTCTTGAAAGGTATTTGTTTGTTATTCTTGTTATACTTTCATTAAAAAGGTATTTTAATTAAATTTATTAAAAACCTTAATTAAGTCTTTACGGGAGATTATTTGGTTGTTCCTCCAACCAACTATGGAAGTTGGAGAAGTTGTTTCCCGTAAAGCAACTCCTCCAACCACATAGTTGGAAGATAAATATTTGAAGACTTTTGTGAGCGAGAGGATGTTAAATTTTGGAAGATTTGTTTTCCTTTGAGTTGTCTGTAATTGTTTTCTCCTGAAAATTTTGGTGATAGTTTGTGTGAGTTTGAGAGTCTCTGGTTGGTGAAATCATCTGTGAGAGGATTGCTTGGAGTTGATTGCCAGAGGAAGATTTCCAGAGGGATATCTAGTCAAGGATTGAAGTTTTTCAGAGATTCTCCAGTCAAGGGAAGAGGATTTCTCCGCAGGACCCAAGGTAGGGTCTAAAACTGGGAAGAATTCTCCATTCTTCCTCTTTGTGTGTGGATGTGTGCTCTGTGTGTTGTATTGTCTTTATAAATTACAGAATGATTATGTTTTGCAGATCTATATATGTTGTGCGTGGATTAGTGATTTGGAGTTTAGGATCATGTTTAAATATTTTTCCATGATTGTATGTATATGATTATTTCTGCATTTGTAGGAGATTGCAGGGTCCTTAGCATTTCCCTTATATCTCCTTTCTTATCCAGAATGTCCACGAGTTCTTTGGGACTTTAGAACTTCTGTTTCAAACCTACAGTTTCATATCTATTTTAGCACCAGTTTTCTTTGTCCAGATCTAGAACATATTTATTAGATTGATAGGATGGATTGATGAGCCGTTTTTGAAGGGAAACAATCTCAAATGGGTCGTTCTCAGATTAGGCAGCCATAGTTCCCATAATGCCCAGTTTTACCCGCAAGTCATAGTTGTCAGTCGTTTTCCACAGTTTATGTCGGTTTAGTGATAACCGAGCCCGGACGGTCTAGTATTAACCGAGCTAGGTCGGTTTAGTGTTCACCGAGCCAGGTCGGTTTAGTGTTAACCGACCACTGCAATGTTAACCGACCACTGCAGTGTTAACCGACCAGTTCAGTGTAAACCGATCACTGCAGTGTTAACCGACCAGTTCAATGCTAACCGACCAATGCAGTAATAACCGACCAATCCTGTGTTAACCGACCAGTCCAGAGTTAACCGACAAATGCAGTATTAACCGACCAATCCATTATGAACCGACCAAGGTAGTGTCAACCGACAAAGCTAGTGTAAACCGATGAAAACAGGATTCAGGCTTTATACAATTATAAAGTATAAGTTTACGTACTTTAATTTCTTATACTTTAAGTTATACTTGTATAAAAGGTTTAGGTACCTTCTGAGATGATTGAGATAGGTTCCAGATTCATAGGAGTTAAGATGCAACTTCTAATTTTGAGATTTCTTAAAAATTCAGACTTAGCCAAATTTCAGGATCATGAGATTTCCATAAATGGGTGTTGTTTCTTTTTTTAGGTACCTTCTGAGATGATTGAGATAGGTTCCAGATTCATAGGAGTTAAGATGCAACTTCTAATTTTGAGATTTCTTAAAAATTCAGACTTAGCCAAATTTCAGGATCATGAGATTTCCATAAATGGGTGTTGTTTCTTTTTGTGTATGCAGAAGTTTGTATCATTTATGAATATTTGTTACTTGCTTTGTTAAAGTTATATGGTTTATTTATGATGTGTTTGCACTTGTCTTATAATTGAGTTTAGTGTATGAGGCTAGGACTTGTTTTGGTGGCCTGTGTGCATGGGAGGGTGCCTTTGACCTATAAATGAACCTTGGGAAAGTTTTACTTGGGCATGTGGAAATTTTTATGATTTCTTTTGTGATGTCTTGTGTTAGACCTTCTTCCAATAGTTTCTTGCTATGTATATGGATATGGTTAGGACTCGTTCTGAGGGCTTGAGTGCACAGGGGAGTCTCTTAAACCTATGAATCAGGACTTGGAAGTGTCATTTTGTATTTGTGGCTTGTGATGGGGTAAGGGAATAGGAACCTTAAGTGAGTGGCTCACCATAGGTGTTGGAACCCTAAAGTGGTTGCCAGATGACCCTATGGGTGGGTTTGTAAAAAGTGATAACCTTAAAAATTAACTTGGGAAGGGGGGATTCAAAAGATAATGAAAGAGAACATAATAATGGCCACACAGACCTGATTGGAGTACCGGGACCAAAGATAACTGCCAGGATGGATCCCTATTCATAAAGGGGGGACCGGGGTTACATGGTTGCCAGGAAGGATCCCAATATACAGGTTGTGTGATGACACTCACTTAGGTGGTATCCTAGAACCTTGACCTCTATGTTATAGTATGGTGATATTTTATGTTCTTTTTGAGTCTTGGGTTTCTTTATCTTGAGTCTTAGACTGTTTAGGGTCTTGTGAGTATCTTGGTTCTATCTCCTAGCACGGGGGGTGGAACCTCATCAGTTCCACATGGTTGGGTGGCAAAAATCTTTCGAGGTCCTATTCGTGGTCCGTGACTTGGATGCATTCAAATTTATGTATTGATGCAGATATTTGTATTCTGTATTTTTGAAAGTAAAGAGGAAAAGATATGTTGTAATGCCTTCGGGCCATTCATGTACTTGTTATTATGAGATCTATTATTAGAAAGATGTAATTGAAAAGAAAAGCAATGTAATTGGGAGGGATAGTTCTAGGCTTGATTTCAAGGGTTATTATTTGAAAGATCAAAGTTGGAAATATACAATGTAATGTTGAATGATCTTTTCTATCTCCTCTTTGTTGCAATGAAAAAAAAAAAATGTTTATTATGCTATGGTTGAAATGTAATTTGTAATGAATAATTATTCAATGTGTAGGAAGGAGAAATGAAATTAGTATATGAAGTAAGAAACATAATTGTAAATGAAATGTTATCTTTTCTTACCCTTTCTCTTAAGTTCTAAATGATATGAAATTCAATTTGGAAAGTAATGTAAATATGTTAGTGAATGAATTCATTAAGGGAACCTTAAGGAATGTAAATGTGAAGTAGTAATGATGTTATGTTAGAAAAAAAAAAAAAATTTGTTAGTTGCAAATTTTGGTCATAAGGCCTAATTCCTTATGGGTTCCCTGGCGGGGACATTACAGGAACATTCTTCAACACTAGTTTAGGAGTAGGTTAGTAGCTTGTATGCACCTCATAATTCAATAATTCATCTAGGGAAACATCTGTACCAAACCATAGTAGTTTTTATCCTCTCAAATTATGGTTTGCATGCCTTCATCTCGTATTTGTGCAATAATGTTTGTATCAGCTTCAAACTGGTTTTATGTGCAGCAAATTAGTCTTTGGCATAGTGACAACTTTTATGGCCAAGCATACAATGCATACTACTACAGCACTTTCAATTTGTCTATCATCAGTTATTATCAATCATATTAAAGACATCTCTAGGAACACTCTCTTGATTCTTGCTGAACCCAAAGTGAAGGAGAGAATATCCATTGTCAGAAATTGATCTTAAATCACTCACATTCTAATGAGGACCTGATTGATCTCCCTTAAGAGAACATTTCCCTAACCATAAAGTAGATTGATTCTTCTAGGAGTGTAAGCAGCGATTTTGGAACCCAATAGGTGGCCTATATATAATGGATATCTATAGTTAGTGATAAGTTTGATTGGTTAGGTAACTATACCTACCACCTAGTGATATAAACCAGGTATGTAATATTGTAGGGGAATGGAGACATCAATAGTAAAACATTTCCTTAATATAGTCCTTTCGTTTCTTGCATGTATTCTTATGAATTCATTATATGATCAGAGACAGTAATGGGAGCCTGTTAAGGTAGTGACATAAGTGCCTCTTAAGAGAAATAAGGAACAACAAGATCATGAGTATGTTAGTACAAAAAGGTTTAGATATATTTAGAGCTGTGTTATAGGTTCGTCCCTCGGTGACCCCAAGTCCCAGTCTAGTCCTGTCCAGGGTACCATGCACAACCTGTGGGTTCGCAAATGAACCTGGACAAAGCCAGGCTGAATTTCACATTTAGATGCATCAATCTAATGAATTGGAGTGCTTTTATTTATTTTTTTACTTTTTTTTAACTCCAAAAAGTGTCATTTGTCCCCCTGTTCCTGAAATGTGACATAAAACATCTAAAAGGCAAAAGAAAACTCATTTTTTATATTGTGAGTGAAAAAAAAAAAACATTTTCCTCCATTGCTGAACCTATTTTCTTGCTTGCTATTGCATGAATAGAGTTGAAAATTGATTGTTGAAGGTTTTTCGAAGTTTTTGGGTTTTTTCCTACATTTTTTTTTGACAAATGAATTATGTTGTTTTTCAAATTCCATTTGTTTCAATTTTTTGAATGTGTTGCTATTGAACTCGTCTTAGATATTACAATGGAAACCATTTATAGCTCCATGAGCCAACCCCACTTCAAAACGAACCCAATCTCTCCCCTTTGGAAATATGTTAAAATGGTGGAACTTTCAGGTGGTAGAGGTTGTTTGGATTTGTGGTTGTTGTAAAATTAGATAGTTGAGCTCATACAACCTAGTGAAATACTATTTGTGCAAGATCCCTAGACTAGGCATCAAATTTTGTCAAGGTGAAGATGAAAGGCCGTCCAAGTGCACAAGTCTTGGCATATATTGGAGAGCCAAAAATAAGAGCAAGCATCAGGTCATAAATCAAATCATCCTTTGGTAAAGAAAGGAACTTGAGGGATGAAGCCCCCTCCACCACCTTTTTCTAAACATACAAAGAGCCATCCATTTTTGTCCATAACTAAAGAATAAACTATGGCATCTATACATAAGAGATCAAAGGGACCATTGGAAACAACATTTCGATTGAAAATTATTGTCATTGATGTCAAAGGTCAAACCACAGTGATGCTACTTATAATCTGTGAAGTTTAATGTGAAAATCAGATCAGTCTTGGTGCTTGGTTTGGATGTATTGATTTATTTTTGAATTAAATTAATGAACTTTTATTTATTCCTAGGGCTAAATTTGCAAAAATATTTAAATTCAATTAGAATTTGTTGTTGTTGTTGGGGCCAGCACCTCTTGATTTGGGCACCCAATTTGAAAGTTAAATTAGAACAATTTTTTATCCGACCCTATCTTGGAGCCCAAGTTTGTGTTAGAAAAGGATTTAAATATAAATATATTAAACGAAAACCGACATGTTGAAGAGTCAACTTTCTTGGATGAAGGGGTGCTTGTGTGGGGTATTTAAGAATGTAAATTGGTGGAGTTAGATGCAAGAAATTATTTAATATTATTCCCATTTTATGGCAGATCTAGACCAGATATAAGATGCATTTATGTGAAGATTTTAAAGAAAATTATTGCACATTTATGAGCAGACCTAAGGGCAAACTATTGCACATTAATGACAAGCTAAGTTACCGATTCGGGTGCGGATGGGGATGCGAGAATCGGGTGCGCGGATGCACAAAAAAAATTTTGCGGGGAAGCTCAAGGGTTTTAGACCTTAAGCCAAGTTGCAGCATCAATAAACAGAAAACTTACAACATAATGAACTCTATAAGGGCTCTAAACAGTTATATAATAGCTCCGAAAGAGATAAATTAACCTCAGCTCTTGATTTGCCACCTCTTAATCCAATGCTTCACATTGAAACCCTAAAAATGAGCCAATAAGCTCCTTGAAAACCCATGCCCTCTTTTCCTTTTTGTCACATGCTTTTTAAAAGCACTTAAAGTACATAAAAGTGGAACAACTTAAGTCTTTTGGCTGGGAGTCATTGAAGTTGCCTAAAAAGATGTGCCAACAGCTTAAAATAACTTAAGTTCACTTAAGTTGCATAAAAGGACATGCACACAACTAAAGATTAGAATTGAGAGCAACCAAAAACTCAAATATTTACCCAATGATGCTCTAATTCCTCTTCCTCTTGGGTAATCCAAGGAAAGGACAGCCAATGTGCTGCTAATTATCTTGATTTGAGTTGGGTATATTACAAAGAACTTCAGCTTATAATTCAGAAGTTCCATTTAAATGGTTGATAGTTATACAATACTCTTCATTTTGGTAGCTATCTATGTATGGCATCTGTCAAATTCTAACATCCAAGGCTTCCATAGGTTTTGTCCTCCTCTTGCCACAAGTTAATTGGTTTCAGAAATATGAATGGTTTGTGCAATTTTCTTATTATCTGCTTCAAAACTCTCTCTGTGTGGTCTATTACTCAAACTTAAAGAAAAACAGAGAAAATTCATTGTTTTGGTGTGGTTCATTTTTAAATTTATGTTACTGTGTTTATACACTTGTCCTTTAGATGCTGCAGGTCTTCAATAATAATATTTTCTTTCAAAAAAATTATAAGTTTTGCTTTTGGTTTTATAAAAATCATAGTTGAAAATCTCGGACTCGACAATAACTCAGCTGGCCCAAAAAATTTTGAAAAGCTAGGAATCGCCTAAAACTCGGCAATAAACCGACACTTTTATCGAACTTTTGAAAATATATAATTTCTTAAAGTATTCTTAAAAACACACATATACACCAAATTTGTAGAACATATACTGTTTAATTACAAATTACATGCAAGTTATATAAAATTTTAGTTTTTAATATCTGTATAGATCTAAATATAAAGACGTTAATCTGTTATATATTTTATAATTTTATTTTAATCTATTATTATACATTACATGTCCCTCAATAATTTATATTTACATACAAATATAAATTAAAATATTATATTTACATTATATATTTAAATTACCTATGATCCTATACAATGTATTTTAAATTTAATATTTTAGTTTTTAATATCTCTATAGATCTAAATAAAAAATCCAAATATAAATACTTAAATCTATTACTATATTTTAATTTTTACATATATAAAATTAAAAATATATATGTAAAATAAAAAATACATTAAATGCCTGTCAATAATTTATATTTACATACAAATATAAATATGAATAGTATATTTACATTATATTTTTAAATTGCCTATGGTCCTATACAATGTATTTTAAGTTTTATATAAATATAGACATACATACAATGTATTTTAAATTTTACATTTACATGAAAATAATTAAAATGTTCAAATGTAGGTTCAAATGTTTTGCAAAAGAAATTTGTATTTCCTTCCAGGCTTCCACGCACGGTGATCTCCTTCCAGGCTTCCATGCAAGGCAGGTTTTTGTATTTCCTTGCAGACTTCCACACACGACGATCTCCTTTTCTGTGTTTTCCTTAACTTCGAACATGGCGTTTTCTTTTTCTCTCACACGGTGCGGGCAAATGACATAATAAAACGACGACTCTCATTTTTTGTGTGTATTTTTTAACTTAAAAAAATTCACTTTATAAAAATGATTTTTTGCTGGAGATATCGAGCGTTTTGGCGAGCTTTTCAGGAAAATACTGCCACGTGTTTTTGAAAATAGCGGTGACGAGTTAAGTGGCGATAAAATCGTTTGACATTTTTGCTGGCAATATATCGCAAGATCTGCAATATATCGCTGCGATTTTCAACCATGATAAAAATAATATTTTCTCAAACATATCAATAAATTTATTTGGTATCTAAACCTTACCAACTTCTCCAAATCTAAGTCATCTGTTTGGGTTCAGGTTTGAGGGTTCGGTTTGCGGGTTTGGTCAATTTTGTTTTGGTTAATACATACAAAATATATAAATATCAGAAATATATACATATTTGCAGCAGTAATTAAGTTCAAAATACACCACCATAGTAATAGTCAAATAACATAACAAAATACACCACCATGTTAGTAGTCAACAATTAGTCAAATTAGAATGTCAAGTTATATATTCAAGCTAAAAAAAGGTCAAGTGTCAACGATCAGCCATCATTGATCAAGTTCTATATGGGTCATCAAAAATATCTTCATCACCATCCATATTAGATGATGTATGTTGTGATAAATTAGAAGAACCACAAATGGTGTTATCGTTATCAGCACTAGCACTAACATTGGCACTAGCGCTTTCATGCTCACTAGTTGGCTCACATTCATCGTCAACATGAAGCGCAGAAAAGAGGTAGTTGAAGCATCCAAGTCAATATGTTGTGGCTCGATATCCCACTTCCTTGTGTTGCTTTCTTTATAGCCACTTTGTTTGTGCATAAGGAGCCTCAAGTTTGAATGCACAAACATGAAGTCCTCTACCTTTTTTAAGTGTGGTCTATTGCACTTTATTGAGTGGATGAAGGAGTATGTGCTTCAATTCCTCGTAGATGTAGATGAACTAGCAACCCATTATGACAAAATTAGAGTTAAGAATTACAACTAAGTTGCATGTCCTGGTTCGGATTTTGGATTTGGATTTGGATTTAGGGGGGGTTCACGTTCACTTTGGGTTCGTCCATACAAAACATATAAAAGATAAAAAATATATACATATATGCAGCAGCAAAGAAGTTCATAATACACCACTATGCTAATAGTAAAGTAACATAACAAAATAGACCACCATATATATTAATGTCTTAGTCCAAATAACATAGAAAAATGCAAAAAAACACAACCATATCAATGTTTCAGTTCAAAAATAATCATGTCAGCTTTAACAATCAGCCATCACAGAAAATATCATCAAGTCTTCAAATTCTTCACTAATTCTTCACTAAGTCTGCAAATTCTTCACTAATTCTTCACTGATTCTCCCTGCCAAACCCATAGGGTTTTTGCAGGACCTTGTCCAAACATAGAGCGAACCGCATCCAGACCTGTATATGGGCCATACCGGACTGGGACCCTATAGATTTCCAAAAGAATCTGGTAACATAGAGTTAAAAAATTATAAAATTGAAATTATAAAATTGAAATAAAATTTAAAAGACGAAAGGATTTTTTTTCAAAAACTTGTGATAAAATGTTGATCATAGGAGGTTGTAGGTGTGTGTTTTTTTCCATGGACATACCACCAAGTATGAACATCGACCATATACTTATCATGACGGGCATCAGGACCACAACCGTTGGAGCATGCAAAACCCATAAACTCAACTCTCATAGCATCTCGCATGGTATGATCAAATAAAAGTTTGTGAAGTGCTGCATTTTATCCTTGAACAACTTTAGAATCTCTATCGGGTGTGTTAGTTTTAGGCTTGTTTAACCACGGGCATAATCATTGCCCTCCCAACCAAAGACAAACATCTATCGTCTCCCCCAAGCATCCTAAAATATATTAATCTGCACATATATTTTTTTTTTTCAAATTGTTGTATCTAGAATGAGATCACACATCTCATAATATATATGTAAGAGGTGTCCTTTCACCAAGGGACGCCTCTCTTAATAATATATATTAATATAATTATATATGTTATAATGATAATATAATCACAACCTTTATGTTACTTGTCTCGGCCTATGGATTCCGAACACAGCTACAATAAAATCAACACTCCCTCTTAGCTAGGGAGAAATCCTACTCGACATCAAAGTCATGTAGTAATAACCACCATAGCTACTCCCAGAATAGAAATGCAAACAAACACAAGTGTTCATCACGGAATCACTCACGTGATGTCGTCATCTTATGATGACGGTCACCATAGCTACTCCCAGAGAGACTTAATACAATTAGTCTCCATATCAATTAGTCTCTCATCGATTAGTCTCATTCATTAATCGTGAACTTGGAGAATGCTTTATTATTGTAAATGCTTGACCATCGATTTGCATCATGGCATAGTAAACATTCATGTCTCAAGTGATGTGATGCATCATTTGAGACCATGTTAATTGTCTTTCCATCGAACAGTCCTCCTAACACTAGAAGTCAACACTCCTGTTAGCTAGGGAGGAAACCTTCTTAACATTTACAAGTTACATCATCTTATTGTGATGATTGACCACAATGGCTACATCTATATGTGGAAAGATATCACCTCTTGTGATATCAACCATTATGACTTATCCATAGATATCACCTCACATGATATCCCCCATTATGGCTTTCCATAAATATCACTTGATGTGATATCCACCATTATGGCTTTCCATAAATATCACCTCACGTGATATCCACCATTATGGCTTTCCATAAAAATCACCTCATGTGATATCCACCATTATGGTTGGACATCTATCTTTGATCATTCTTGATCACTGTCAATATTGATATCACTTATACACAATTGAATTTGCACAGTTCAGATTTCAGAGTGTTGTCCACTGGAGTTTCCCTAAGATGCAAATCCAAATCATGTGGCATTTCTTTGAATATGGACAATTAAGTGTAAAAACTTATCTTTTACTTAAACTTTAGTGAATTTCGTCCCTAAAGAAATGATCTGAATTATTTTAATAAAGTAGCATTGATTAATGTTGTGTACATAGTAGGAAAACTTGTCAAGTAATCGATTGACTCACTAAGACAAGTCGACCCAACATCACAAGCTGAGTCAAGCTAAGTACTCAACAAGTTTTGCTTGCACCGGGTTGAGTTTTTTCTTGGACCAAAAAGTTTCTTTTATAGACTCACCTAGTGATGGGTTATAGTAAAACCCACGTGATTTTCAGCATTTCAACTCTCTTTTTGACATTTTAGGTCTTATTTTCCTCCACATAAGACGTCTTCAACCTCCATGTGAGAAAAGATGTTAAGAGAGGGGATTCAAAGAACGAAGATTTGGTCAAAAATATTGAGGACTTGGTGTTGCTGAAAAGTTGAAAATATAGCGATAAAATTATCAAAGATGGCGAGCGCCATTAAGGTTTGTGTCTCGAATGCCTTAATTTGGTCTTGTTGGCAAGGGCTGCACACCCCTCAACCCTTGTTGTGAGTACTATGCCCAGATCCCCACTTGTCATTGTCACCATGTCCCAAAATCCAAGCCCTTGGTCATCGTGTTTTGACTCTTTGTGTATCTCTATCATTTATTGACTTGGGGATCATATGGCATATGTAATATTTGAATTATGACCATATGATCACAATACCCTTGTGTATTCTTCAAGTGCATTAATCTTTGTTTGTCCATGTAATTATATTTCAATTATTTGGCCAAGTCACAAGTTTTAGCCATTTTTTTGGGTTGTTCACTCCAACTATGTTTTAGTTTTAGGTTAGTTCTTAATTTATAATGAGCTCCCCCTTTTAATACAAAGATTAGTTCTACTACAAATCTATTTCATTTTGTGTCACAATGAAAGGTGCAAATTAAAAAGCTAGCATAACTCTATGATTTCACAACTCAATTTTGACCAGCACCGACACATCTTGAACAACAAGATACATTGCATCCTCAAAATTCATGTCAACCTTGACATTCTAGCGTTCAAAAGAAAGATTGACACCACAATAATTGAACTATTGGATTCAATAGCTTAAGTTGTACTTCATCAAAAATTTCATCAATCTTCAAAAAAATTGTTTATAGCGCTAAAAATGTCCATCTTAGTTCATCACTACTAGCAAAAAACCAGTTCATGAAGTGAAACAAAGTGATCCAATCACAACTTGAATTGCCTTTCTCAACACTCTACAAGATGTATATATCACTATGAGGAGCAACAAAAGTCCAACAATTGGTCCAATACCAGGAGAAGACAATGGATAAGAGTTCCATGACTAATCTACACTAGGGCATGTTAGAGTATTTTGAAGTCCTCAAACACATTAGAAATTTCTCGCCTCTCATTTGCATTAAGATGGAGTTATTATTGTCGAAGACTTTGGGCCAAGCATTTCATTGTGTCCAAGATTTAGGCCAAAGCAAAAATACTTCTCTCCACACAAGGAAACCTACATGGGAGAACTTCCAATATTACGCATCAATACAGAATACAACAATGCAAAGGCTGCAGAAAATCTTTTGACTGCATTCATCAAACCCTACATTTCCCAAAATGTCTACACCAAAGAAGGACAAAGGGAACCCCGTCACAAGGTGGACAATGGTGCAATTATCACCACTCCAACTCTCATAGTAACATTGACTATTGTGCTCACCAAAATCCTATCATGCAAGCAACACCAAATCCTAATGTTACAAAGGAGATTAATCAAGAAGCACAATGCCTCAATACGACTATGCCAAGAGAAACTTGAGGAGAGTGCCAACGAATCTTCCACATGAAGTTTTGGAAGAATGGAAAGCCCACACATGTCATCATCAACAATGGCAGCTAGAAGAATATCATCATGCAAAGAAACAACGCAATGCCTTAGACTCTCCACCAACACACATCCAACCCTATACTCTTTGGAACGGCTACAACACGTCAAGAAAATATGTATAACCAATGCACACTTATGCATGACAAAGTCACTTCTGATGTCACACCCCTAGAAGTATGTGATATTTTTCTTGGCAAACACTTTGTCTATAATCACAAAGGCCTTTGCAATGCAAAATCATAATGCTAGAAGATTCACATCAGCAACAAGATCTTCAACATTGAAAAAAAAAGGATGTCATCCAAGCATATGCATATGCAATGTCATTCATCAAGAATGTAAATGTTGCAAAATCATTGGTCAAGTCAAAAGGCATAACGAGCCACTCATGGAGTCTTTGTGTAAATGTCATCTTCCAAATGTCTTCAGCTAATACAAGAAGCCTGGTGTTTTTTAGACTTAACATTGATCTTGGTGAGTTGCCGCTCCACAAAGAGTTGGTCCAAGAGGTCATTGATGTGTGGCAAGATATAACTACTTTTTATCTCGATCTTGTTGAGAGTGTAGTAGTCAATGTGAATTCGCCATGTCCTATCCTTCTTGGACAACTATAATTGGGTTGCCAAAAACGAAGAATCTGGATTGATCTTTCCTTGATTGATCAAGTCTTGCATTTGGTGGCAAATTTCATCATTCCCCTAGATGGACTTGTAGTACAAAAATAATTTAAAAGAGGAGATCTAAGAACCAAATTGATTTGGATTTGCATCGTGTATTTTGTGGGAAGACTTGCACAATTAGTGAAGACTTCCTTGTATTGGTGTAAACCAATCTCAAGCAAATGCTACTATGCTAGATTGGGCATGGAACTATGCATTGCTAAAGCATGTTTATTGATCATGTAGGTGTATACACAATGATTTTGGGATATTGCTTTGCCAAAATTAAAGTGAGTTGAGACTGTGGTGACATCAACTTCTAGAAACCCTATGCCAAAACAAGCTATAAGTTGAAATCAACAAGTGCACTTTTGTTACCACGTAGATTTGATTCCTTGGTTATGTCATCAATCACTCCAACATCAATGCCAATTTGAAGAAAACCAAGGTTCAATCCAAGACTAGCCAACTATGCACAATCTTCACATGCTTGTTTAGCTTCCTCAAATTACCAATTTTTATTAAAGGTTCATTCTTAGGTTTTCACATGTTACTTGGCCCGTTAACTAGAGTATGTGTGACAGGGCAATATTCCTTTAGACTCCTATGTAACAGCACACCTTCAACAAGCTTAAACAACATCTTTGCTTTGCACCAAAGCTAGCCCTACCAAGCATGCACTTAGCATCATTTTCTTCCAACATGGCCATCTAATTAACTACCACTTGAAGACATTCAATGATATCATGTGATGCTACTCAAGTTAGGTGAAAGAGCTCTACACCATTATCCAAGCCAATCAGCAATGGCACCATTACATCTTTGGCTAAGAGACCATCATTCACTCCAATTATTAGCCACTCTAATTCTTGCACACACAAAGCAAATGCGAAAATGTGAAGCATTTAAGGTGAATGACTTACAACAATGCCCCCTAATGATTGAGCATAAAAAGGGCATAACAACAAGATTGTATACTAGTTATACCTTAGTTGACCACCAATCCGTACTAGAATCATACAACCAAAGCTTTGCTAACTGGGAATGAGTATACTCGATAAACAAAAATTTTGCATAGTCATTCAATGCACTCGCACAAGATTCACTTGAGGGTGACTTCTACATGTCCAATAGATTTCTCTACGAGCTCAAAAATATTTGCATTCCCTCAAGAATGCCCAAGATAAGCTTGTTCTAGGAAGCGTAGTACTCCAAGATGGCATGTCACATTCATATCATCAAAACACTTGCCCACTCTAATAGAACTTCTATTGGCCTCACATGCACATCAACATTGAGTGCCACGTCGAATCATACACCTACTACATTGCCAAGCCTATGAACAAGACTTTCGATCTTTACACTCCTTTACTAGTACCTTGATGTCCTTAGGAGATAATAAACAAGGATTTTCTCAATAGCCTTGCAACCACCAAGAGCCAAAGTGAGTTTGTGTTTGTTCTGGTTAACAAGTTCTTCAAACTGCCATCATGGTTGCTTGCAAGGAGACCATTGCAATGCCAAATATCTGTGCATTTTCTTCAATTATGTTTGTATCCACTTTGCACTTTTAAGATTTGTTAGTACTTTCTGGAAAACTATATAGCCTTTATTGGACACCCAAATAAATGGCTCTACAATCTTCCCCCTTCTAACCAACAAGCAAGTAAAGATGGTCAATGGCACAATGCACATTTACACACTTAGGATGACATGCCTACAACAAAGCACTACACAACTCTACAAGGCATAGTGCTTTCCAAACATGTATCAGGTTCCAACCAATGATGTCATTATTCATCTCCTACGATGCAACACTAACATCCAAGATGTGCACTCCAAATTAGGAAGTGGATAAAGTGCAACAATACATCCAATGCATCCTTGACCTTCATTTCAAGCAATTCTTTGACAACAACAATAGAAACACAAAGCCCAACTAGAAAAAATGTTTTCTTTGGGACCTACCACAATACTTAGGTTTGCATATCGTCTTCAACATAAAGCTTCTCAAGCCATATTTTCCTCCACTTCTAGAGCCAGTAAAATCTCAACATTATACAAACCTAGATCCTAACCATTTCAATTCATATATTATAAATGGGAGTATCGACACCACAATGACTCATGCTTGCTCGGGTGCTCATTGACTATCCTACATAGTCAAAAACAAGAAAAATACTAACCAAGCAAAGTGGTACAACCTACAACAACTCCAAGCTCAATTTTCTCCATTCAGGACCAATGCAATGGAGACCATATCTTTCCAAGATGGAGTGAATGATCCAACAAGCTCAAACAGAACCAAAACTCAAGCATTCACACAACCTTTGCTCCATTTCGTATCAATGCATACACACTCTTCATTCAACAAAACCACATAGTTGAAGCACAAAGTTGTGTATCATTGTTACACTAGGCACAACTCCACACATAATACTCATGCATTAATGCACAACATTACTTGCATGCATATAATGACCTGGCACATTACTGTGAATGCCACCATTTGTAAAGGCAATACATGTCCAACACACAGTCATGCGTATGCCACATGTTCATGGCAATCAATTGGTACCATACAAGTTTGACACCTAGCACCAACTTGTATCGTGCTACAACTAACACCATACAAGTTTGACATTTGGAACACTCCTATCCACATGTAAAGAGCATCATAGGCATGCAATACTTGTCAACATATGTTGAAGATCTAGCAAGAAGCCTATTGTATAAATACATACACTATACTAGGAATAGATAGAGAAGAACCTAGCCAACAACTCTTCTACAAATAGGTCATTGTGCAATGTACATTTATCTCCAATGCAATACATTTACATTGCAAAGTCTTCTACTTTTTTTGAATGTGCATTTGCTTTATGATATACTCTTTCATTTAAATCCTTCTAACTCGCATGTGCGTCCCCCTATCCACCTAGGAATCAAATCATTGAAGATATACTCATGTGAATTGTTGAACTTTTAACTCTTGAAACTGTCCAACTTCATACTTGGTCTTCATTAAATAAATTCAAGTTTTTCTTGAAAATTCATCAATGACATAAACATGGTATATATTTCCAGTCAATGAAGTTGCTATCATAGATCCAAAAACATCTTAATGGATCATATCTTGAATTCCTTTAAATCTATAATCACTACTTGGAAATGCAATCTTGATGTGCTTGGCAAGTGCAAATCCCTTGCATAAACTAGTCATCTTTACCTTTAAGTCAGGTAATCAATGCACAACACCCTTCAAAGAATATAGAGCTCCATAGAGCAAGTGACCAATCTTCTACACCAATGCCCACACATTTTTTCACTGTTGTGTATCAAGATTGCCTGCATGATTGGATCAACAATCAGCCCATAAAGACCTCCTTCACGAACACATTTGGCAATCTGATGAACCCACCCTAGACAATCTAGGTACCTAGACCACCTAAAATGTCTCTTGGTGAACCTAGGACAACCCTGGGCCCAGTATAGGAGCAATTCTTGACAATCTAATGAACCTGCATTGGGCAATCTAGGTACCTAGACCACCTAGGATGTCTCTTGGTGAACCTGGGGCAGACCTGGGCTGAGTATAGGAGAAATTCTTGGCAACTTAAATTTTATTAAAGCATATAAATGCATTTACATAGTTTCCAATGTGAAGATTTCTACACTAAGATGACTTCTCCAAGTTAAATGTCCGTGTCTCTCTTTTGGATGCATCTTTTCTATTATTTTTGTTCAAGAAACATTATAGATGCCTTCGTACAGATAAATTTTGGTATATTAAATTGCTTTCGTGTATTCATATTCTTTTGCACAAAATGTTGACAACTTTTTTGAGTCAGAAAATACCTTACTCTTTAACATTTGAAAAAGACGTCATTTACAAAATTGGTGATCAGAGATTAGATTGTTTGTAAGGTCAATTGGATGATAAGAGTTCACCTGTGACAAGATGCACATGATGTTCTACAAATTTTGATCAAATAATCATGTGCATAATTCACAGTTGGTGCCATAAACCCTGAAAGAAGCATCCTTGTGTCAAGCATAAGCATTTCTATATGTTTGTGCAGGTATAATCATTAATGTGCAAAATACATCGGTTGTGAAAAAACATCCATTTTTCAGAAATAAATGAGTTAAGGAATAATCAGCTATGCATATAAAAATTATTTGTGGATAAAAAAACAAATTTGCAGAATCAGTTATGTAGAATGAATCAATTATGTAAGAATATATCAGTTAAGTCCTGCTGCAGTCATCAGTTAGTCCTCTGTCGTCATGTCAAGTACTCACCAGTTATGCAACCTTCACTTATGCAGTCATAAGTGATGCAGCAAACATCAGGAAAAAAAAAATGGCATTTACAACAAACTGAACTTACAAGTGGCAAAAAGGATCCTAAATTGGTTACAGTAAAACCCAAAGCCTGCAGGAGTTATTTCATGGATCTAAGTAATGATACAGTAAACATCAGAATAAAATGGCAGTTACAACAAACCAACCTGACAACTGGCAAAAAGTATCTTAGGTCAGTTACAGTAGGACCGGATATTGGTGGACTACTCACCGAAAACTCAGCGAGTAGTTAAAAACTCGAAAGTAATTTCCCACAGCGAGTAATAATGACTTTGACTCGCGAAAAATAATCGCCAAGTTTTTGCCAAAAACTCGGCAAACCTGTGTTTAAAACTCGGCCGCCTGTGCATAAAGGTCAAAAACGGCAAAAATCAGTTTCATTTCATCATTTCTTGACTTGTATTTTGCTGAGAGGGGGAAAAATACTTTTCCAAACACTTGCAAACTGATTTTCATCGATTTGAAGTGAATTTGAGGTGGGTTTTGAAGAAAAATCAGATTCCCAGGTAGGATTTCCGATTTTTTTCTATGGTTTTTTTAAACATTTTATTTATTTTATGTTGCATCTAGATGAACAGAAATCATTCCTAAATAGTTAAAAATGATTTTGAGTCATTGGAACAAGATTTAACACTATTTTTGACAAGTTTTGTTGAATCTTTCACTATTTGCTTGAAGAATCTCTAGTTTTAAAAAAAATCAAACCCTAATAGTTTTTTTTTAAACTTTGAATGATGTCTAAAATTATTTAAACTAATTTACATAGTTTGCTAAATTGTTTAACTAAAATATTAATTTTGTCTTTTCACTTTGTATGTGTAGGTTAACAATTAACCATTAATTCAATATGGCAACTTTGGGGGATGATTGGCCACTAGATCCATGCCCATGTCGATATATAGGCACCCGTCCTAAAGGTGCTAGAGATAGAACTCGGAGGTATGCCTATGAAGGGCCAGACCCTAGGTCAGTGATTTGTATTAAATGTGAAAAAGTATTTCATGGAGGCATAAACCGCCTCAAATACCACCTTGCAGGCATCAAAAAGCATGATGCTAGGAAATGTGTAGGGACCACCGAAGAAATAAAAAGAGACATTAATTCCATACTTGTAGCCAAGGAAGAGAAAAAATTGCAAAAGGAGAGGGCAAAACTAGCCATGAGAGTAGCCACAGCTGAATCTCAAGGTGCTTCAGTTGACATTGAAGAAGAAGAAGCACTTCAAGGCATAGTGGGATCTTATCGTAGCCCACATATCAGCACCACCTTGGCCACCACTTCTGCTTCCTCTAGTAGAGTACCTATTGCATCACCATCAGACACAACCTATAGGTAGTTATTTTGTGCCCAAGAACACACCTGGAGCACAAACATCATTAGAGGCCACTAGATGGAATAGGGAGGCACATGAGAAAACAAACATTGCATGTGCTAATTTTTGGTACTTCAACAACATCCCATTGAATGTGGCAAATAGTCCTTATTGGCTAAATTTGGTCACCGTAATGACAGTTTCAGGAAAAGGGTACAAGGCCCCTTCTCATTAAGATTTGGGTGGGAGGTTAGTAAATAGTCCACTTGATTTCATTTTTAATTATTTTTCTTGTTTATTAAATCAAAATTGTGTACTAAGACCTAATTTCACTTTGTTCATGTAGGTTGCTCACGAATGCAGTTAATAGGGCAAAAGAAGTGGTAGAGGGCCAAAGAAAAGAATGGAGAAAATATGGCTGCACCATTCTTTCCAATGGGTGGACAGATGGCAAAAATCGCACCATTAATAATTTTTTGGTTGCTTGCAAGGACAATTCGGTGTTCTTGAAATTGGTTGATGCCTCTAATAAGGTGAAAAATGCAAAAACATTGGTTTGAATGTTAGAGCACATTGTCATGGAGGTGGGAGTAGAGAATGTGGTGCAAATCATCACAGATAATGCAGCAGCATATGTGCCAGCAGGTAGAATCCTCCAAGAAAGGCACCCCACTCTTTTTTGGACACCTTTTGCAGCACATGTCCTTGACCTTCTTTTGGAGGATATAGGAAAACTTGATTGGGTGACTCCAGTTGTGGAAGATGCAAGTAGGATCATAAAATATATTTACAATCACCCTTAGGTTCTACATTTGATGAGAGAGCACACTCAAGGAAGAGATTTGGTGAGATCCAGTGTTACAAGGTTTGCAACTATTTTCTTGACATTGCATAGCATTCTTGGTGCATTGACTTCTTGAAACAAATGTTTGTGAGTCAAGCATGGCTAGACTCACCTTATTCAAAGAAGCTAAAGGAGAGGGTTTTGCATGCATAGTCTTCAACAACCATTTTGCACAAAAGATTGCAGAAATTGTGAATGTAACTTCAAAACTTGAATTTTTAATTATTTTTTATTCGAGTCTCTCATTATTAACTTGTAACTTCATTAATTAATCTTTTTGTAATTTGTATTTTTCAATTGTAGGTGTCAGAGGCCTTGGTTAGAGTTATGTGCTTGGGAGATGGGGATTGGGAGATGGGGATCAAACCCCAATGGGGTATATTTATGAGGCCATGGATAGGGCCAAGGAGTCTATAAAAAAATACTACAAGGGGGATAGACTCAAATTTGATCCCATCAGGTTAATTATTGATAGGATGTGGAACAATTAGCTCCACCAACCCATTCATGCATTAGGGTACTTCCTCAGCCCCCGTTTTAAGTTTGGGGATTCTTACTCAAATCCTAATGGAGAGGTCATGGAGGGCCTCACTACATGCATTCAGAGGATGATACCTAAGGTTGAGATGAGAGAACTCGTTGTGGCCGAACTCCAAAACTATGTGGAAGCAAGGGGTAAGCTATTCTCTTCAAAGCTAGCGAGGAGAAGAAGAACCACTCAAACCCCAAGTATAACATTTGTCATTTGGATTTTGGGGTCTAAAGTAATTGATAAAATATGTTTTCGCTTTTCTCTTTGCTTTCTAACTTCTCAATATTTTATTTTGCAGATGCTTGGTGGCAAAGTTGGGGTGGAAATACCCCAAATCTCAAAAAATTTGTGCTTTGAATCTTATGTCAGCCTTGTAGTTCATCCAATGGTGAGAGCAATTAGAGCTTGTTTGAGGCCATCCACATGAAGAAGAGGAACAAGTTAGCTCAAAAACGCTTCAATGACCTTGTCTTTGTGCAATATAATCTTCAGTTGCGCATAAGGTACAAGAAGCAAAAACTAGTCCAATTGATTTGGATGATATAGATCCTTACAGTGATTGGACATCACAAGAGCAGCCTTCATTGTTTACAAAGGATGACGTCAATGATTTGGAGAGGCAAGCTATGGAGGAGGGGGTGGATTTAGTTTCACACTAGATGACATTGAGGAGGATGAGGATGAGGAGTCATTGCCAGTGCCAGGAGAAGCTAGAGGCAGGGCTACATCTAGGATGGAGGACGAGCCATAGACTGAGTCAGACATACCAAGCGAGGAGGCACAATCACGCCCAATGTAGACTTCTAGGACTAGACCCTCTAGTTCTACCTCTCCCTTAGTTTTTACTAGAGCTAGGAAGAGGAAAATGTAATTGTAATGATGTATTTACTTTTAGTTTTACAAAAACTATTTACTATTTTGCTTCCAGCCATCAGCATTCCTCATGAGGATGCGATTTTGTACCTACTTTGCATTTGAATATATCTAGACTCAGCTTGTTTCTTTTGCGTTCTCATTTATTGACTCAATGGATGCATCTTCTCATTGAATTTTGCAAAAAAAAATGCATTTCTAATTAAATTTACGCAATTTTTTAAGTTCTCGAGTTTTTTGCTGAGTTTTTGCCGAGAACTGACTGAGTTTTTCCCGAGTTTTTTCTTCAAGCCTTGGTGAGTGTTTGATTTTGGCGAGTAGTTCAACTATGGGACCGGAAGTATGCAGGAATTATTACACTGATTTAAGCCTCAAGTAAAAGGATATATGGTAGTTACTCTTCTTGCATGGACAAGGATTTATGATCTCTGCTGATGTAAAAGCTCAATTATAAATAATTACTCTTCATACATGGATAATGATGGTAATAATGTACTGACAAGTCTGTAAATATATGGTCAATTTTGCAAATAAAATAAATATACTATAATATCCCTAAACTTCCTAATTTTTAGTACTTTTTCATTTATACATCATTTATGGTTAATTAATAAATCAATTGTTTGATCATATGGACTGTGAAAATCTTATGTTCTCAACCATGTCAATATGTCATTTGGGGAATGAATATTCCAGAATGGCAATACTTAGAAAACACATTTTGATAGTAACCTCTCAGCTTTTTGTTTCTGGATTCAACTGTGACGAAATTTTGATGCAAAAAAAATTCTACACAGTTGAATCCACAAACAAAAAGGCTTTGATAATGGACCGTGGAAATCTAGTTTCTTTGAGCAACCTCTCAGTCACTTTAATCTACTTTTATAACTGATTTGGACACTTTGTAGTGTAAGTCAACACAATTGGTTTTACTTTTGACTAAATCATTTGTATGTATTTTTGGGAAATGAACCTACATGTGGAATTCAACCTGCTGGTCCTACACAAGTTTCAATTGCAAATTAATTTTGAATCTCAAACTGTATTTCTAGGATTTTATGTTGCAAAAAGGAAGACTTTCACCTACGCCAGACAATTGAGTTTTATATAGATATAGCACTCACATTATACTTGTGAAAGAACTCAAGTTTGATGTAACATTGACTAATACCCTATGCAAATTTCAAATAAGCAACTAGGTGATAAAAGAAATCTAGTTGAGCTTTCTTTCTACTCCAACTTATATTCAATTTTGCAGGAATTGGTATGATTTCTTGTCTAAAACCTTACTAGATAATTGAGGCTCTATACTGCATCATCTATTATGAATGGCATGCAAAATCTATGAATATAAAAATGGTTCATTTGATTCTTTATCTGGATCAATGAGATGATTTTGATTATTACACACAAGCTTGTTATCTTATCCATAAATGAAAATGCTCGAGATGATGCATAGAGTTGAATGCACGGTGAAGTTGGGATAGTCAAAGATTGAATCGATGTTAATTATATGGGTATCTAGACAGCATAAAGTGGTCCCTCCACATATAATTAGTGCTATCTTGTAATTAGGTATCTCATGAGCTTCCCATCTATTTATAATTGTATATTCCTACAGATGGATCTGATATGTGTTTAGATACAAAAGACTCTAGTTGCCAATCACCGTGTTCTTATACTTTTGATGAGATTTAGACTTCCAAGTCTTTTGCATACCTCTTGGAGCATATCGAATCTATGCTAGGACTGTCTTGCACTAATTATTAAGCAAGTAGAATTTAAATATTTAAGGAATGATACCAGAACTGGTGAATAAGATTCTATCTTCTCTGAAATATATATGAAAATCATAGAACAAGATTTATCCCCTATAGTAATAACTTGTCATTTCATTCATAATTTGGAGACTTGAAACATTGAAAATTGACTCCCAACTTATTAAAATAACCGGGCGATGGACTTGGAGAGTGAACAGAAGACCTCCAAGAAGAAAAGAAGCAAGTCCTCTTCCAACGAAGATTACACTTCGAACGATGACAGTGGCAGTGATGGCGAGTCGAAGGGAAAAGTCAAGGCACTCCAAAAGGACATGAAGAGAATGATGAAGGAGTTCAAGACCATAAAAGAGGGTACCAGCAAGGGGGAAGTTGACATAGGTGTACGGACTGCAAGGCGAGTGGCCATACAACGGGGTCGTGTCCCAAAAAGACATTTTGACATTTGCCAAATCATGGGCCATTCCACCAAGGAATGCCCATACAACATGAAGGTGAGGAATCAACAACTGTTATATACCCAAACACAACCATCTACATCGGGGGCAGAGACTAACAATAACGCATCCTCTGACGGGTACAGAGGCAACCGACACAGTGGCGGAAGGGGCAATAACAACACCAACACGAGTCGAATACAATATGACTCCAAGGGTCGGTCGATGATCCAATGCCGAGCTTGCAATCAGTGGAGCCACTTTGCAAGGGACTATGACAAGGGCAACGCCCCGCAGAAGCTATGCCGCTGGTGTGGTCCTGGCAACCACGAGGATGCCAACTGCCCAAAATCCGGGGTCAACTTGCTCAACATCGAAGGAACAAGAAGTGACGAGGGGGTACTAGCCATCACACGATCACAAGTAAAACAAGTGACACGAGTGGACAAGGAAGAAATAGAGAAGGCGATGAAGGCACCAAAAGAAAGATGGAAGATGGCTACCACGTCAAGCCGGAGGGAGGTAGAACAAAATATTCTGAGACAAGTTTTACAATTAGAGAGGTACCGGTGAAACTCCAAGACCTCCTACACACCATGCCTCACTTGGGAACGACACTGTTGGGAAACTTGACCACGGAGCCAAATACCACACGTACAGACATCCCCGGCGGGTCTGCAACGAACCCGATGATACTTGTTGTAAACAGCAGAAGGTACCCGACAGTTGTCGAGATGGGCATCCTTGGCACCATCCTAACAAACACTATAGTGGACGGAGGGTCAGGAGTGAACGTCCTTCTAGAGGCAACATGGAAAAAACTAGGAAAGCCCACCTTGTGGCCACCAACCTTCAACTTACTGGGTGCAGATCAGCAGGGTATCAAACCACTTGGGACGCTGATGGCACAACCGGTCACTGTCGGTACACAACTGTTTGTACTTGACTTTGTCGTCATTCCACTGAAGCAAAAAGGCTATGACACCATACTGGGTAGAGGATGGTTAGTAACAACCAAAGCAAACCCAGTTGGTGAGTGAGGAGATAGCTTCCTCCTCTGAATCTGACTCCGAAGGAGAAAACAATTGAAGGGATGAAGGAAGGGACGAAATGGAACCGAATAGTGAAGGCGTGCTAAGATTGGGAGAATACGCAGAGGATGATGCAGATTCGCTGAACGGTCTCTTCCACTGGCAAATAGAGGATTAGGAACTCTTCCGACCAACATGCAATGTACTAAGTATTGAGGAGGTGCCGGAAACATTTCCCTCCGAGTACGGTGAATACAACGAAGGGGATGCGAAAGTAAGCGAAGTCCCGATACATAAATTTGATGAGCAAAACCCCATGAAATATAAGAAGTCGTCTGTCAGATCAATGAATCGAGGCAAAGAAGAGGAACCTAAGATCATTCCTGTCGGCGACGATTGGAATCCTGTGTGGAAGACCACAACCTTCAAAATCTTTATTCTCCTTCTGCTTCTTATGTACGGGCAAGAGATCGGGGTTCCTATAGAATTTATGGTTCCAAGCCTTTGGATGACCATTGAAAACAGACTCAGCGACAGGGAAAGCTTGAGGGAACGGCTGCACAATGAGATTAAGCCAGGAAAATTTCGGGAAGTCGGCTACAATGGGGCTGTCAAGTTGTGGACTCTCGACGAATTGCGGATACATAAGGCCATCAATGGGTCCAAATTGAAACCTTACCCGGAAAGAATGGACCCGAGAGGAGGGACAGAGCAACTGAGAGGATGGAAATGGACTCGAGAGGTCAGGCGGGTGACCCAAGAGCTGTCCAGACGGGCGACCAGAGAAGCATCCGGAAGGCAATTAGATTAAGATTTTTTATTTTTTTTAAATCTTATAATAAAAAATAAAAATAAAAATAGAGAAGGCACCGTATGGCAAAAAATGCACAAAATATTGGAAACACTATACGGTGATGTGACCATACAGCATTTAATAACCGTACGGCTTGGTCACCATACGGCAAAAGACATAGAATGTCAATTAGTCTTCAAAGTCACCATACGGCAAGCGAAGTGAAGGGAAACGCAAGGAGAAAAAAATAATAGGCCATACACACCCCACCGTACGTGGCAAAGAAGCGTGCATGTGCAAGGAGAAACGAAGTGGTTGTTGTGCGTGCGTAGCAAGAGGTACATCCGTGCGGACCATACGGCCACATAAATAGACAACCCGTACGGCATGAGAGGACAAGTGCACGTGTTCAAGCGTATATTACCGTACGGGTGGTACGGAAAGAGCTGCGTTAGAAAGAAAATACCGTACAGCAAGAATGAACACAAAGTGGTCACCGTACAGCGGAAGAGAGAGGAAATAACAAACCATCGTACGGCGCTGGTGCAAACAAGACAAAACGACACCGCACGACACAAAAGGTAAAGAGTTGATACCGTACAGTGCAGAAACCAGAAAATGGAGAGGCTCGTACGACAAAGAGACCAAACACGCACAGTTTAGACCGTACAAATGTCTGAAACAGACGGACCCATGTGTGAGTAAGGTGCCAAGTAACTGTACAGCACACAGGATTAAGACCGAATTTTGGTACGCAGCAAAATGTCGTACAGTTTCATTTATTCAAGTACACGCAAGAAGGCACAGTCACTACGGCTAGAAGGAAGAGCAGTTTCATACGGACGGCAAGGAGTGGCAGTGAAGGTTCTAAAAAAAAAATGACGACAAATCAAAATAGTTCACAATGAATAACGTATGGTACCGAAGGGAAGGACATAAGCAGGTAGTGAGGAAAACATAAGCGGTTTGCAAAAAAGAGTATGGGATCAGAAGAAAATCACAAAAATGGTGTGTTCCATGGACTTCTGTGTGGGTTTGAGGGTGTTAATTTGGTCTTGGCGACAGGGGCGCTGCCCCTCAACCCCGCTAATTTGGTCTTGGCGCCTAGGGCTCTGCCCCAGGACCCCGCGGGGGCGCTGCCCCTCGACCCTGCTGGGAGCATTGCCCCCTAGACCCCCATCATCCTTTTGAGGTACACTACAATTGTGAGTTGGGGCATCGGAACGGCATGAGGAAATTATTCAGTTTAGTTATCAATCTTTGGTAAGTGTGACTAGTTGATGAGACTTGGAGCTACTGCAGGCATGGAGTGTCTGCATGCTAGAAGTGGAGAGAGGACTGGAGCAAGCCTTTCAAGAGGGGTACTACGCTTTGAGGCACTCAGAGGAGTAGGTGTTGGCTGGACGTGAGGCTGTCTTGGCGGATGCACAGAGAGCTCGGGAGGAGCTAACCACCCGGTTGGAGGCCGTAGAGCGACACTTTGCTCAGCATACCCAGAAGTTGGAAGCGGAGAAGGCAACACGGGTGGCTATCGAGGTTAGATTGGCTCAGAAGACAATATTGTTTGAACAAGAGTTAGCGGAGGCTACAGCTGAAAAGTATGTTTTGGAGACAAATTTGGTGCAGGCACGGGAGGAATGTGATGTGACGGAAAAAGAACGACGCAACATTGATGGGGAGGGCGGCACTTCATCTTTTTCAAGGACGCCCTCCGCCCCTTCTCTTCAGTGATTTTCTTACTCTATGTAGTGTATTTCATCTCCCTGTTGTTGTAAGTCGTCGGAGACGACTTGTTTTTTGGGGGGGGATGATGTTGTCGGGATATTTGAATGTACCAATTATTATATTAATAAAATATTATGTTAGCCTCAATTGTTAGTGACCAAGAGGTTAGACAGTTACGTCACGACATTTCGGTTGTGGCCCTTCGAGTAATTTATATACCCTCTGGGAGGATGGACACGGGATATATTATTGTATTATCATTATGATGTAAATGTACTTGCCAGTCTGGAATGATTAATGAAAGTATTTATTATTCTCTGATATATTTTGTGTTTATTATATTTCTTGTAATATGTCTGTGCAATACTAAGTTTACCCCAGTGGGCAAACAAAGGTGATAAAGACATCTAAATTTAAAATGTAATAAATTGATATTTCAATTTTTCGTAATAAAAGATTATCAAAAAGTTATGTTGATAAAATGTCAAAGCTAATCTTCTCCATTTTAATAGAATTTTCCTACCTCCTTAATTGCTGCAATCTGTGATGAACATTGAATTGAAGTTGCCTAATTTTTCAGCAATCAATCTACTACCTTCTCAGAAAAGTTTGATTTATATGGCCAAAAGAATGTATGGTATTGCATCTTTGATTATTATTGAGTTACATGTGTGTAAAATGTTATCCATGTACCAACTGCACCCAAAGGTCCCATTTAATTTAGTGTGTAGAATGTGCCTCTCAGCACAAAATGTAAATCCATCTGAGCATTGTCCTTCGCCACAATTACACCAAACCATGTAGAGGAATTAACTGTGCATGTATGACAATTAACTCTACTGGCCATGCATTAAGCTTAATTACCTTGTGCCAAAGACACATGGTGACTCAAAGGAGTTATGTGAAACTTGCAGGCTATCAAACAGTAGAAAAAAATTCATCCAAAGCAATATCTGAGCTTTTCAAAACAACAATAACAGATGAAATGCAATAAATCAGATAAAAGAAGCCCACTTCTGCTCTGTACCTATGGACAATACCTGTGACAGCTGTTGCTGTGTCTTTTTCGCTGCAGCTTTAAAAGCTTTTGCATGTGATGTAAGTGTTTTCTCCTGCTTGCTTGCTTGTTTTTTCTTTGTCTCAAACCATCGACGTGCATTTGCATGTGCTGATAGTGCTAAATCAACTTCAACCTACAGAAAAAAGTTAAAAACAAATGAATGAAATATGAATATAAACTAAAACTAGTAGAAACATCAACAATTAAACGATTCCAACTTTTAAATACAAATGTCATATATGGGATACCTAAATTTAACATCCAAAAACATGCTTGCAAAAGGTCACTTGATCCCCAAAGTTTTAACAAGAAAAAATTAAAATAAACAAGGCATGTAGTTGGTAACTAATAAGTGAATCAAACAGAAATATTTGAATTCATTTAACTAAAAAAAATCAGAAACAGAATTACAAAATTCTCAAACATCATAGCAATAAATATGTGAATTATAAGCCGCATTATAAAATAAAAGGTCCAATACATGTCCAAAACAAGATTAATCATTGTGCATTTTCCAGAGTTAAAGAGCTAAGTTCATAGTCCAAATCAAAAGATGGCCTCCACTGCTTTAAAAATGCCTACAAAGTAATAGTTCACCTATCTCTCAATGCATTTACAGCTGCAATGGGCCCTACAACACATTCTTGTTATGTTAGTTTTATCAACAACCAAAAGATATACTAAGCATAAACCATGTTATTCAGTTCCCATAGTCACCATTCTTATACTATAATTTTGGAATGCATTCCCTTTGTGGCTGCAAGTGGAGGTTCTGCAGATTTGGTTGAGCAGTTACTGGTGAATTTACAATAATTTAGTGCATATACATGATAGTTAGGATGCTCTACATCTGAAATTATAAATATAATAGTATTAGTAGTATCAGCAGCAGCAGGGCATGCCATTTAAACACAAAATCCTGTTTTTTAAACAGGTACACCCTGATTCCTGTGTGACTTTAACAAGTACACCTGAACAATGGTAAAACTTGTCAATAGCATTTAAAACAGTAATAAGATGTCAATAAAAGTAAAACACAACTTACCAACAAATCACAGAATGAACACAACTTACATTGCAGTTTATTTGCTAAAAGAGTGGGAAATCAGGTTTTGACATTATTTTTCACACACTGTCAAACAAAGCACTGAAAACTCTCTCCACAACAATTTTGGTATTCACAGCTCTAGGAAAGGATTAGGAACAGCAACGAGGAATCTTTCAGAAGCACACAACACAACAGCAAACTAACACAAACACTGCACTGCAACTACATATACTTCACTTGCAACATTTAACAAATATAAACACACTGTATAACTAAAATGTCCTGCAAATTTGTGAAGCTCCAATGTAATCCCTGAATGAGAATGCCCTCTATGAATAAAGGGTTTGTGTCCTCTAACTCATGGGTTTTTGTCCACAAGCCACAATCCTGTATGAGTTTTCGTCCATAGAAGGATACTTGAACACAAAGTGCTCCAGAAGGTATATTGACATAAGATAAGATGATTTCACAAATGGAGATGTTACAAATTTTATGTTGCAACCCAAACTTGGGTACCCAAAATACCACGCCTTATTTTGGAGGGAAAACAAATTAAAATAACTCTTCAACCATCGGCCTAATCTAAAATGGGCAAACAGATTTAAGCATATAATAACAGTAAGCAAACAATCACATAGTGACACCAGATTTATCATGTGGAAACCCAGTTAGGGTGAAAACCACAGTGTGAGGAGACCTCACAAATTTTGTACTCTTCTGGAGTACGCCCTGTTAGGAGCCTTCCCGGTTAAAGGATCAAAACACACTGTTAAATGCGACCGGTTAAGGGATTTGTTATGAGGCCGGTTAGTGCTTGCCTAGTTAGAGGACTTTAGAACACCTTTCAAGATGCCACCCAATTAAGGGATTTGATACAAGAGACCTGTTAGAGTCCACCCAAATACTAGGATTTTAACTATTGTAGTTGCTAGAAAACAATAGAGGGATGGACCTTTTACAGATGGTCATACGTAGCCTGATAAGATCTATGTTTGTGCTCAACTGAGAAGCATCACCAGTCGCTGCAGGTGTCTTCTCCTCTACTTTTGTGCTTCTCTGTACAATCTTCTTTCTTCTTTTCACCCCTGGTTTCTTCAGCATACAGGTTCACTCTTTTACTCGGCAGAATGAAGGCAACTTCTATTCGCCTCAGGCAGAAGAATATATAGAGTCCTAGCCCTAATTGCGCTCATTATGCATGACCTAATTACAGATCCTTATCAGATTCATTACTCAATGGAGTACCAGTTCATTGAGGAAACATCCAATGCATGTCCTTGCTTTATCTGCCTTATGAAGAAAGCTGTAGTTGCGTGTCAAGCAACTTTCCTTCATAGGAGATAACACTTTGTTTTAAAGCCACTAATTTCAGCTTTAAATCCTCCAGACGCACCTCAAACCGATCGCCAGTTTAACTCAAAGACTTCTGGATTTAGTGCAGAAAATCTCAGTCAAAGAGTTGGTTGGAACAGATGGTTGACTATGACTTCCTTGGTTCATACCAGAGTCATTACTAGATCAGTTGAGATCCTCATGTTGTGAACAGGTAAGAGTCTTTAACCTATCATGGTCCCTTTCTTTGCTTTACCAGTTGCACTTTCCTCGGTTATATTGTTGACACCGGTTTGTTGTTGCTCTCTTTGTACTTGACTACACCAGTTGTAGCCAAGTCCTCGATTGAAGGATGAATCCTTCTTTGCTATACTGTATACATTACCCGGTTGCCGATGCTTCGTATAGTGACCGGTGGTATTTGCTAATAGTCACAACTTCTGCCAAACCATCCTCCTTTCATACAGATCTCCTTGGATCTTTAGACTTTATAGAGATGACAAGTCTCTATACTCTTTTGCCAATCAATGACAACACTAGTACCGGTAGCAGGCTTACCGGTTATCATCACTTAATGCCAACATTTCCTACTTTAAGATTACTTCCCCCTTAATATAAACACATGTGCTTAAGTAGTGCCACCTTTTTCCTAATTTTTGCTTTGAAAACACTTTGGTGCTGAGTTGAAGTTGACTGACAAAGTCATGAAGGCAGAATTATTCAGTGGCATTGCCACTCAAAAAGTGCTACATTTTTCATGTTTTGATGTTGATCTGATTTTAGGTGCCTTCCACTTATGTGTCTACCATGTTTGTTGAAATTTTTTCACCAAGCATTGACACTTGATAAGTGAGATTTCCTTGAGCAATTTTCTTTTTACATGCTATTGAATTTTCGCTACTAATTTACCATTTCAATGTCATGATTTTCTACTGATTTTGCCACTCTAAAAAACGTGACCTTATGTTTTACAAATGTTTTCCCTACGGAAAAGTTCACATAACTATTTGTCATGTCAAATTGATGCAACACCACTTGATTGTTCATTCCAAAGGCTTAGCACCTTTTCACAAGTCTTACACAATGACTTTTTAGATTACAAGCCCTCCATGCCCATCCCCGATGGCATCTATAATGTCCACGCATCCCTATATTGTTTTTTATTTGGAAAAGACTGATATTTTTTCAAAGAAAGAAAAGGGCATGTGAGACCACAAAACCACCATGGCCATTATCAAACCCTAAATCCTTAGAACATCCTGCAAGTGACAGAAAAGAATAGAAAGCTTGATTACTGTGTTAGCATTTGTCACTTTGTGTGGGAGCATTCATTGCCAAGCAAGTTACAATCCCCATGGCTGATATGGGGAATTTTATTCATCTTTAGGCATTATTTTTGCTAGTTTTTTTCAGTTTTTTATCACATACTTCTTTATAAATCAAAATGGCCTGCACGGGTTTTTCAAGAGATGAGTAAAAGGGGAAGGAACTAAATTTCACTGAGATAAGTGTTGAGGGTCCTTTTGAAAATACAAGTAATGAAGGAAGCCAAAAATCCTTTTCAATACCGTTCATTCATTGACAAATCTAATGCAAAACTCTTGTCAAAACCAACAAAAACATTATTGTAGTATGTGACCATTTTTGACAAAGACAAGTAAAAAAATTAGGAAGCAGCAAAGACTTCTTGTCATATATGCAAAACTGATTTCAATGAGAACCATATGAAATCTTAAATTTTTCCAATTTTCTAAGGCCTCAATCAATATCAAAAAATCCCAACTGTCCATCTAAAGCCATTTGAAAGTCGATAAATGTGTGGTCCCTGACATCCATTCATCCATCAAACAAAATATTGCAATCCTTTTTGCATGAAGTTCTCTTTTGATCTTCTACCACCACCTCAGTATTTTTCACAGCTCCTAATAAAAGCCCTCTAAAATCATGTACACTAAGTTCCTTGAACTATTTTTCTGGCTCTAGTCAATGCTGACCAACGTTTCACAATATGCTCATCAACACCTCATAGTGCCTCTCCTAGATGCAAATACCTTCCAGAACAGTTTGTGCACCATGCATATTGTGAGGAACAAAGAATCCCTGTAAACGCAACCAGCTAGAACTCTTTGCAGAGAATGAGACCCATATCCGTAGGCCGCAACAACAACCTACTAATTCAGTCTCTGAATCAAGAAGAGAATTATCACGACTGCAATTGCTTTACCTCTCCTCTTCTTCTCTATTTTTTCTCCTCATAGATAGCATGGGGAAGCTTCATTACTCATTCAACCTTGGGTTTCACTGAATTACACAGCTGCACATCTAAGCCAAAGGTTCAGGCAAGGTGATATTTGAAATGATTGATGTTTCCTCTCATTTAAAAGCCACAATAATTGCACAATTATTCTTGGTTCCAAAGCCAGGCTGTCATGCTTCTAAGCAAGCATTACTACAACCACTTGAGGATATCATCTCTATCTGTAAAATTCAGAACTTGAAAATAGGGGGGAAAAAACAAGGTTCAACTTTGAAATTTATACACCCTAGCTCTGAATGAAACAAGAAAATTGTTAAAAAGGAAACAAAAAATAAAAGATTGAAATCCTAGGAAAAGATAGAACACAAACAGAAAGAAAGGAAAATATAAGCAAAATCTTAATTAAAATATTAGTGACATAACTTTAAAGTCTAGTCAATAAAGCAGTCTAATCAATAATAGATCACTTGAAACTAGTCCACTTAATTGAAAATAGATGCAATGAGAATAAAGAAGTCAAAAGCACAATAGCAAGATTCAAGAAGGTAAAAAGTAAAACAATGAACATTTTTTGCTGTTTATAACAGCAGGCTGTGTTTGGAAGTGGGCAGGCAAGTTTCATGAAAGTAACCACATGTTTTGGGGCACGTGCTAGTCCAAAACTCACCTACTGAGCAACTCTGAGTTTGGGGATGAGTACTAGTGAAAAACTAGTCAGATGAGTTGCTTGCAAGGGCTGATCTACATGCAAGTACACTTGAGTTGACAAAAAACTCAAGTTATTATACAAAGCTTCATAGTGAGCCTTGATGGATCCAATTTAGGGAAAATCTTAGTTACCATAAAAAAAATATGTGGAAACACTGACTTTACAAGAAATCCTATATACAAAACAGCTCAAAAACATTATTAAGAAGAATGTTAGATCAATCATAGACATGAATGTAAACAAAAATAAACATAATATCCAATCGTAGACATGAATATAAATATAAATAAACATAATATCCATGATTTGCACATAAAAGGTAAAAAATCAAACACGAATAAAATGTTTAAGAGGATGCATAATATCTATAGGTTATGATTTATAAGTTTAAACATGTTGTCTCAAGAATTAGTTGAATAAATGATCACCTAGCTATTAAGTGTTCAGCTTGAAACTTGAAACTTACAGCACTCTCATTGCTACACAAAACATAGAATGAAGGCTGCAATGAATGAGGGAGCAACAGCCATGAGTGAAAAAACAAGTGGAGGGGACACTTATATTTGTGAGGAATTGAAGTTACAAAAGCAATCTCTACATGACAACAGACCATAGCATGCAGAACAGGTATTGTATTTTTCTATGTTGATGTGTCCAGACTCTAGAATGAGTATTCTATTTTGTCATGTTTTTTAATTTCTCCATCTAAATTGTGACCCATTTAAGCTACCTCCAAAGGGATCTTTGGCGGCACACCCATGATACAGATACTATATTGGGTAGAATGGATATAGGAAAACCAGCTTTCAAGTATTGCATAATTCATCCCAATTTCCAATGGGAGGTAAATGATGAAGATCAGATGGCACCTATCAAGGTTCCCAGAAAACATTTGATGATAGCCATGCTCCAATCCCCACCTGGAGTGCTGAGCAATATTTATCCCTCAATTCTTCTATGATGCTCACCTCGGATTGCACCACCTGCTAATGATGAGGGTGGAAAATCCTATTATTTCCTAATTAATTCCATGTACAGGAAAGAAAGTCTATAAAAAAATATTAACTTTGTAAACTAAACCTATTGGATCCTTATATTTTATTAAGTTCTTTGACAAATTATGCCATATGTGAACTCGGCCCTTACTGTTTCCCTTGCCTAAGTAACTCTCAAGTCCAAAATGTGTCACCCTGTGATAGAGCAGTTTGCTGCTTGTAGACCTGCCTATACATATTTTTGGGAGTCAGAAACAATTAAAATATTCTCCTGAGAAGCACAAATGGCAAACATTATAGGCCCCAAGACTGTACAAAACATAACTTGATATCCAATCAACAACTGGTCTTGTCAATGATGCAACAAAACACTTCTGTAATGCCCCTTATAGACTCCCCTTCCACATTCCTAAATATAACCCAGGGGTTAAATCAAAATGCTTATCTAGCATACGATTGGCAATAAGGATTAGCTTTACACAGATTGAAAAACACAATCCCCCTATGAACAATAATGAATATAAATGTAACAATAATGACTAAAACTAGACAATAACTCCAGCTATCATAGTTTCATGCTTCTTTTCTGGACTGTCAAAACGAGTCACTAGTATATCAGGATCACACATGCCAATAAGAAATGGATGCTCACTTCCAACAAAAAAGTAACAGCCAAAATTGTAGCTGAACTCTGATTGAAAATAGTTTTGGCATCAATACTGCAGTTCAAAACATGCATTGGCTCTACGTAAAGCTTCTCGTGTTCTACACACTAAAACCTCTATTTTTAGAATATTACACATAACAAAGCAATAATCAACAACATCAAGCTAAGATGGCATAGTAGAACCTCACCTTGTTTGCTGGTTGTGTCTTCTCATCTTCATCCATATCATCAAGATTATTGCTCAGTAGCAATGTAATGGAGTTCCTCTCAAGCTGCAGACTGTGGATCAACCCTGCTACAGGATTGCCAGCTTTTTTCTCTTCTTTAACCATTCGTGCAAGATCCTTCCAGTTCATCCCACTAGCAAGGGCTGCACGAACAGCAAGGATAGCTGCATCAACATCTTCAAGGTTGTACTCAATAAGCTCTGCCATCTTTATAGAATGGTCAACTTCCTTTTTCAAAGCTTGTACACGATTTTCCTGCACATATGATCACCTAAATCAACCATTTATCAAACTATCATCCGTCTACAATATGGTTGTCCAAGTTCAATTCTTGGAAATGAGTGATCTCTATCATCCATTGCAAGGTACTTTACTTTTATGGAACTGAATGCTCTTAAAGAAAAGAAGTACAGTGACACAATATTTTACTGAGCACAGCCCAGGTGCACCATAGGAGAACAGCCTTCCATGTTTTTCCTTAACAATCTGTATGTAAAACCTAATAAACTTCCATAAACATTACCCTATTTAGCAGTATCTTGTCCAATGAACCCCTAACTCTACAAACATAATAATTCCAAAATCTAAGGGAATAAGAAACTTTTAAGAGAATCTCGAGGACAAACAGCATCGCAGCTAGTAATGTTATGTCTAAGGCAAAACCCAGCTATTAACAAGTATAAATCAACTAAACATGTCATGTATTGTCTGGACAATAGATAATAAGTATTTAAAAGACAAGGTTAATATGTAACCTGATCCAAACGGATCTTATTAAGCTTTTGCATTGCTGAGTCCTCTTGAGCTCTCTGTTGTTGCTCTGATCGTTGACTCTCTATTTTACTGAAAAAATCATCCATCGATTCATCAAATGTTCCAAACTTTATAAACTCCCGTGTTTCAACTTGATGTAGCAACAGTGGAGAAAATTCATCATAAACCTGCAGAGATACCAATACATCAATTGGGATCCAAACATATAAGTCCTCAATATTAGAAAAACCAGTAGTATGCTTGGATAACAAATCTAATAACAGGAATTTACCCTAAAATATTTGACTACAAACCGAATTTCTCGATTTTAGACTGAAAATGCACTTTTAATTGAGTAGCATTCCTGAATATTGTTACATGCTAAATTTGTCATCAAAAGAATGAAACAGTCCACAAAATGTTACTTAAAAATACCTGTTACCAAGAAAAACCTAAAAGAAAATTGCATCTTAGTTAAAGATATGATTGGTAATAAAAGAATAATTGGACCAGAAAAAGATAATTGAAGTAATCTGGACAAAACATAGGACAGTGAAGCTATATTTAGCAATTTCTGCAACAACGAGGAACTTTGCATGGGACCTTTCTTTTCAAAATCCAAAATCACAACCTTGAATACTCTCAGTGCCTAGATAGAAAACTATAGATTGTGTGCCAAACTTGTAATCTCCTCTAACCAGCTTAGCAGATTCAAGTATCTTCCTGTCAAATCCTTAGCACATTTCCATATTGCAAGTTGGCATCCTACTTAGCCCAAATGTGTGAAATTTGAGGTTCAATGTCAGATTCTTTCTTGTTCGAATGCCTCAAGTTTGCAAGATTATCTCAAGTTGAAAAGCCGATTGTTTCCTATCAAAATTTTTTGTTTAATATTCTTTAATTTATGCTGCCAACTATCTACTATATTTCGGCTATTTTCAAGGCCTCTTCAATTGTATTTTACTGCAAATCTATCGTCATGTAATGGAACTACCTCTTATATTTTGCACCTTCAATAGCTGCAGCCCATATTTAACAGATTTACCTCTCAGACTGCCTTCAATATCTGCAATATGTTGCTTGAACCAGCAATTTAAGTGAAATATGGTTATGTTGGCATTGTATCGGCAAGGGGGGAATGTAGCCCAAGAGTTGCTTCAATAACCGTGCATTGAATATCTGATGATTGAAATTTCCTGCTTCCCAGTTTTGAAACTACAACAGCATACCCCATAATCTCATAATGGGAAAATAGAAAACAAGAAATAATCCTAATCTATGAGCCACCAAAGTGGATCAATGAGACTAGATGACACAACCAATAGTTCAATAATAATGACATGCGCAAGCCAAAATGGAGCTCAAACCAAAAGAAAGACAAAAAATTACAAGACACAAGCTAAGAGTACAAATAAAAACTCTGACCAACGAGACTGGGTAAACCCTAAATCAGTAGATCCTTAGCATGTCAATAGATCAATTCTTGTTTTTCAAACATTGCATACAGCCATAAGAGAGCAAAATCCATTGCCAAAGAAGAAGGTATTGCTGATAGAGACCAGATTAGAAACATGTTAGGAATATGCTCCAAAGGTTACTAATTCAGGATGCATCATAATTTGGTACTTATAAAGCCAGGGCTCATTAATTTAAACAACACAAATGAAGTATAGCTTTGTAAAATCAGGGCAATTTCACGTCATAATAAAATGGTAAAACCATACTTAGTAAGAGGATCATCACCAACCTTCTCCAACTTCCTTTCTTCATCTTGCAAACCTGCCTTTTTCCCAGGTATATTCTTCTGCATTATAATATAACCTTCTGGTACACTTGTACCTGTTATGACCTCCTCCATCCAGTCCTCAAACCGTGCAACAGCAGCAGCCAAGTCTTGCAATCTATCATTATTGAGATTTTCTAGGGTACTAGAGTCAATTTTTGTGTTTGGCTGCAAACCCGCATCTAGTATTATATGCTCTGAAAGTGCAGGTCCATATCCTAGATTATCTCCCAGGACAGTCTTCAAAGTAGCTTTCTTTCCTCCTCTGCTACTATCATTATCCATTTTTTCTGAACTTGATTGTTGGGAAGTTTTTTGCATGCTATTTTTTTGTGGCTCTTTTGTAAATGATGATGACACTTGAGGATTAATGCCACCTTCTGCAACCTTGCCTTGCAATGAAACTTCAGATTCAGATTTTCTAGCATTGCTTAGAATTGTTTGTAGCATCTCAAAGCTCGTTCTCTTGAAAGCTCGGCACATGTCAACAGGATAGCAATGATGTGGCATCATAGTCAACCCTTTCTCGTCATCCCTGCAAGTAGGAATCCTAAGATTAGCCAAAAAGAGGATATATGTTTCCAAAGGAACAAAGAAAGGAAAAGCTGCAGAATACAAATATGAGATCATAAATTGAAACAAAAGTTAACATTAAGTTTAAACACTCTCATAAGAAACCATTTGCATCTAGCTCCCAGCTACCTAGGTCCTATTCAACACAGATGACATTAGGAAAAAGATTTTGCAAATCTTATTAGATTTCAAGATATAAAGAATATACCTCCAAATGATGACAGGTGAAATTAAATAGAAAACGTATCCTGTTCAATGGTTAAGAGGTAGTAAGATTAGTGGAAAAATGGGAGGCCTGATGTTTCTAAGAATCTAGAGATTAACAACAAATATGTCACCCCTCCTAATTTTGTTAAGTTGAATTTTGAAGGTGCTTCTAGGGAGAATCCAGGTAATGTAGGTGGAGGAATTGTACTAAGAGATTCAAATGGTAGGATTGTGTATAAAGGTTCCCTTTTCACTGTTTCAGAGATAAGACTGAATAGTGAAAAAAAGTAGGAAGCTTTAGTTGCAAAGTTGGAAGCAGTGGTTTCTCAAAATATGATAAAACTGACTGTGGAAGGTGATTCTATGATTGTGATTCATACCCTTCAAAGGGAAACAAACCAAATTGGAGATCAAATGTTATGTGGATGAAGCATTGGAGATTGGAGCAAAATTTTAGAAGGTATTCTATCAGCATTCCAGGCATACTATGAATTTTGCTGCTGATTTTCTAGCAAATTAAGAGGAGATCAGGCTCCTATAAATGTGTCTGAAAGCCATCTGGATGATACCTCGGAAGGATTGGAGAATCGCTTAGATTACATGCCAGCTTAATATGTTTCAAGCAAATTAACTGGCTTTCTCTTACGATAGCAGAGATCATTTATTAACATTTTGGTTCGATGAATCTGAACCTTTTGAGCAATTAAGAAAATGTGGACAGACAGGATTGATTGCTTTGGTGGCAACCCTTGAGGAGGGTATGTTGTTATGCCGTTGTGCATGGGAAGATGAGAGTGTTTTCAAGCTGTGCATACAAAGTTAATGTGTTATTTCTTGAGAGGAGCTTGCAGATGGTGATTGCTTCAGCTGTATAAACACTTGCATTTCTGCTGTGGATGTGTTTGCTTCTAGTTGCAGTGTTTATAATGGCAAGCCTAAAAAGCTCAAATAAAGGAAACGAAGCTTTAAGAGATTTTATCTTCAAATTACCTAGTATACCGATGCGCAGGGTTTTGGCCCAAAGGCAGATCCGGATGCACGCGGAGCCGGAAGCTGATCCGGGTGCCTTGTGGATGCCACCCAGAAGCGCATCCGGGGGCCAAGATGCGCTTCCGGGTGGCATCCACAAGGCACCCGGGCACTTCCTTGGGTATCCGCGGGCCCAGCTTCTGAATAGATGCTTTTTGCCAAAAAAAAAATTAAAAGCACATTTAGATGTGTTTATTACATTTTTTATCTTGTTTTTTCTCCTAAACCCTAAAACGACCCTAAAAGAGGCCATTCAATCATTTTGCATCTCATTTTGTTTCCAGCTAGGCTCTCTTCTCATTTGGTCTCCATTTTGGCATTTTGAAGGCAAGGTGATTATTTTCAAAGAGGATCATTCGTGGGGTGAGAGATAGCTTCCACAAAGGAGTTTAAGCATCTAAGGAAAGCATTTGATCCCATTCTTGAGTCCTTTAATGAATTTTTTGAAATTTTGATGAATTTTTTCAAGTTTGGAAAGAAATTTTTCAAGTTTTTTTCATTTTTTTTCAAGAAATAAAGAAACAAGTTTAGCTATCTATTTTAGTATTTTTGTATCATTTTTTTGCACTTGTATGCTTGATGTTCATAGTTTTTTTCTAATTTAAATTTATTTATTTTCTTATTGTAGCAAGAAATTAGATTGTATTGTGCAAGAATGGCCGCCACTGGTAGTCAAAGTTCAATGGGAGGGCAAGGAGCCGATAGTTTCAAAATTGATGTAGGATCTCCTTTATGGAGACATACCACAAGAATATCACAGGTTTCAGGAGGTGGCTCATATCTTTCTAAGTGTAATTATTGTCAAAGTAACAAAGGCAATCCATTCAATAGCTCATATTCCCGGATCAAACTTCATTTTATGGGCCCTTCTGGCAAAGGAATGGAAATTTGCAAAGGCAATGATGGGAAGGGGTTGTCTAATGTACAAATAGCTTCATTTGTAAAAGAACAAGAAGTTGTTGATAAATTGGTTTAAAAATCAAAACAAACTTCTTATCAACCTCCATCCGGAAATAACAAAACGCAATTACCCACTGAATCAATTGTATCCTCCAAACATCCATTCTTGCAAGTACCTGTACCGAGAGAGGAAGAGGAAGAAGTGGAAATTAGCACTCACAAAAGAGGTCCATTGGACACCGCATTTAAAATGGAGGCAATAGAGCTTGATGATCAAGCCATTGCACGTTGCCTCTATGCCAATGGTCTTCCTTTCAACTTGATGAGATCACCATATTGGAAGGAAATGGTGGCAGCCATCAATAAAGCACCGGCTGATTACACAAGTCCCGGGTATGAAAAGGTGCATACCACTCAGTTGCAAAAAGAGAAGACTTCTATAGAGAAAGCTCTTCAACCAATTAGAACTTCTTGGAAAACTTCAGGTGTTTTTATTGTTTCTGATGGATGGAAAGATAAAAGAAACGGGCCATTGATTAATGTGATTGCAGTGTCCCCCAACGGGACAATGTTTTTGTAGCTAGTTGATTGTGAAGGGGAAATGAAAGATTCGCGGTTCATTTCTAGAATTCTCATTGAGGCCATAGAGACGGTGGGTAGTGAGAATGTGGTCCAAGTGATTACAAACAATGCCAAAAATTGTAGGAGTGCAGGGGCTTTGGTTGAGGGCCGATATGACCATATTTTTTGAACACCATGCACCGTTCACTCCCTAAACTTGGTCATGCAACAAATTGGCACTCAAATAGATTGGGTGAAGCAAATATACCAAGAGGGGGAGAAGATATAGATGTCTATGACGAATCATCACATCACAATCAATATTCAGATCATTCTCCAAATTGGAGTTGTTAAAGGTAAATTGTAATTACGAAATTTAATTTATTTATTTAACTTGAATAAATTTTATGTCATGTTCAATTATCAAATTGTATATAACTTTGCTTAGTATTTATTGACATATTGTTATTAACTTGTGCCTAGGTTGCTGAGACCCAATTTGAGTCTCATACTATTGTTATGAGACGACTTGTCAAGGTGCAAGGGGCTTTAAGGAAAATGGTTATTTCTAGCCAGTGGGGTATATGGAAGGCTTCAAATTCAGAGAGGGCCCAAAAGATCAAGGCATTGATCTTGGATGACAGTTTGTGGGCTCGTGTGCAATTTGTATTGGATTTCACAAAGTCTATCATGACTATGCTCTACTTTGCTAATACAGATAAACCTTGTTTAGGGGATGTCTATGATGGCATGGACACAATGGTAGAGAAGGTAAAACTTTCCATACAAACATGTGAGAATGACCCCACACAATGTGAAGCCTTATGCAATAAGCTAGAAACAATCATTCATCATCGTTAGGAAAAGATGACTACCCCATTGCACCTCCTTACATATGCCCTATCTCCGAGGTACTATAGCAAGGAAGTACTTGCTATGCCAAATAGAGTAGCACCATATGCAGATGAAGAAGTTGCTAATGGGTGCTACAAAGCTTTTGCAAGACTCTTCCAAGATGATGAAATGCACAAAAAAGTTAGGCTCGAATTTGGCTTATTTGCTTTGGGAGAAAAACTTAGTCCAATTGCAATAAAGGACCAAAATGACTTCAACATGGGAGCTATCACATGGTGGTACCTCTATGGTCAACCATTTAAGAATCTACAACCTCTTACAATCAAGATCCTCTCACAAGTAAGTTTCTCTTGTTTTTTGTTTACCACTTGTATTCTACAATTTAGTGCTTAACATTCTTTAATTTGCTTTTCATTCATATGTTTAATTTTGTGAACACTGTCCAGGTTGCAAGTTCTTCTACTGCTGAACAGGATTGAAGTACATACTCCTTTATCCACTCAGTGAAACGTAACCAGTTGGGCTCAAAAAAAGTTGGGGACTTGGTTTACATTTATACCAACTTGCGTCTTTTGTCACGTAAGGAGGATCACTACAAGGAAGGGGCAGCCAAGCATTGGGATGTAGCCCCTGAGCGTGCCAACTTGGATGCAACATTTCATGATCTTACTACAACCATAGATGATGATGATGATAACTTCATGACACATGGTGCATCTAGCGAAAGTGGAACCATTTTGGGTTCAAATGATACTGAACTTGCAGCAGTTGGAGATGATGAGGATGCAGATTTTCTTGAGAATCCTTATGATTCTAAATCTGATTAGTGAATCTTGAATCTTGATTGATGAATATTGAATCATGAACTAAGTTTTGATTTTGTAATTCAAATTGTATTGGAATCGTGAACATAGACGTATATGATAAAGCTTATTAGGTATTGAACAGGAACCTATTTCAATTTGAATATTTGATCAATGGTAAAGTATCATACTATCAAATGATTTAATTTTGTATATTTCTTGCATTTCTTTGCATATATATATATATATATATATATATATATATATCCAAAACCCACAAAAAAAAATTCTCACATCCGCACATCCGATTCTCGCATCCGCAACCGTATCCGCAACCGAATTGGTAACTTAGCAAATTACCATTAAAATCTTCAAAATAGCTTTAAAAATCTTTGGACTTTAGTCTATATCTTAGATGACTAAAACACATCTAGCCTTCAATTTGATAATGACAAATGTTTTATTAGAAATGAAAAGCAGTAATGCCAAACTGTAGTAGGAACGGAAGAGAGTGGCCTGTATAAATTCATCACTACTCCAAATTCCAAATCTATGTTTCTAACTCAAATGGTATTTTAAAAAACTACAAGAATTTGAAATTAGTTGCTCAAATCAGCTTGAAAGTGGAAAAAGAACCAAGCCTCAAACATATCCAGATGTAAGCTGTAAAAATGACCTTATCAAGCCTAAAACTTAGGAAGAGGCCAAATTAACCCAAACTCTGAAGTAAATCCACCAATGGATGGAACTCGGTTCTCATCCAATCCACCAAGAAACCCAAGGGATTTTGTCCCTAGGGCTTGCTGAATCTGCAAACATGAGCTCTTAAAAAATCTCAAGAATTGTAACAAGTCAAGGATGATCAATTGACTTGCCTTCACCTCCTTTTAAATGTTGGAGATATAGCTTCGGGAGATATCTTTCTCTGCAAGATACAATTAAATAAATGACTGATGTAACAGTCTCTGTTGAGACATGTTCTGACAGCCAACCATATTACCTTGCAACATCAGCGGTTTCATTGTTTCAACGGGCACTTGGCAGTCTCTTCAATTGTCTCAGCAGACTCTTCATGTGTTATGGCAAACTCTTCATTGGAAAGACAATGAAGAGTCCACCTCTTCAGCTGGAAGATATATTCATTATATTAGACGACACTTGGATCTGCTGAGGTTACGGTTTTCATATTCCTTGCTGTGGTGATCATCTGTGGTTCAATATTCTTGTTTAGAGTATTCTTTGTTAAGTGTCTGCAGATTCAGAGGAGAAATCGTTATTGCTTCAGTTTGTATTGTAAATCAGACTCCTGTTCATCATTAATAAATTGATCTTTGTGGCTGGGTTTTCCCCCCTCAAGTTGGAGTGTTTACCCAGGGTAATTTCTGAGTTTTATATTCTCTAGTTTTGTTTTGTGTTGTGTACACTGTATGTTATTTCTGCTATGAAACCAACATGGTATCAGAGCAGGTTTGAAAGGATGAGATACTAGAATTTCTATGTAGGTAAATTTTACTTGGCAGCCAGCTAAGGTTTGAGAAGTATATTATGGAGAAATACTGTAATTTCATTTCAGGTAGAACTATTTGGGGAGAATTTTTGAAAGGGCTAGCTAGGATTCATTTTAAAGGTTTTTTCAAAAGATACAGAGATTTGAGCCCCGATTTAATCTTCAGAGAGAACTGAAAATAAGAATAAAGAGGGAGAGAAACATTACGTGAGAGTGACGTCTATGGCTGACGGTACATTAGCTGCAGGATAATGAATGAGAAAAAGAAGGTTGTATGCTTGAACGCGATGTGGTTTCCCTGACAGAGATGATCACAGGATTGGCATAGGAAAAGCAGAGTGCAGAGCCTCTAGAGCTCAATAGAGGAGAGCAAGCATTATCAGGCATATGGCAAGAAGCAAAAACATGTTTCAGTACTCTTACTGCATGTGGAACTTTGGCTGTAGAGGATTCACCATTACGAATCTTTGTACAATGCACAAATGCTTTATTCGGATAAGTTATTTCAAAACTGATGTAGCCTCTTTTAAGACAAATTTGAGTGGCTGAAGATTTATTAATAATTTTTCAAAACATGTTTCAATATTCTTACTGCATGTGGAATTTTGGCTGTAGAGGATTCACCATTACAAATCTTTGTACAATGCACAAATGCTTTATTCGGATAAGTTATTTCAAAACTGATGTAGCCTATTTTGAGACAAATTTGAGTGGCTGTAGATTTATTAATAATTTTTCAATCACTGGGGAAATTATATATATATATCTTTCAAATATTCTGATTTATGTTTGTGTGTGGAGAAAATGATTAGCGCTTGAGAAGAAAGTATATATATTAATCGCCACTATTGTTTGGGCAATATTTTGTAAGGACCGTAGTTATTCTCAGAATGATGAATATCATGCTATGTGTTACATGGATTTCTAAGCTTCACCTTCGGGCCTTTATGAACTCAAGGGCAATGAATTAAGAAGGTGGGCAACTTTATAATTCTAAAGAGTTTAAATTCTGAAGCTTACAAAATCATTTCCAGAAGATAATAATTTTGAAGGTTGTGGGAATACTTGTGATGGTTGGGAGTGATGTTTGCCCCTTCTCCAACAGCAAACTCTTCCTGTAAGGGCGTGATCCCCTCCACAGTAATTTGGGATTGCAAGATAGTCTTCTGACAGACTTCTCTCTTAGATCGTGACCTTGGAACAGCAGAAGATTCTAAATGGGTATGAAGTCCCTCCCTTGCTGCTGCGTGAAATTCATTGGTTGCTTGGGCGCACAAATAAAAGTTCACATTCCCAATATATATAGCCTACAATACCAAGACATGGGTTTATAATCTTAATTCCCTAGAAGTTTCAGATTAATTCTTATTTCTGAATTATTGAAGACTTAAGATTGGAATTCCACATTCATTGCTGTTGAATATATGGTTCAAGAGATAAGTTGCTGCTGGCGTTATTGGAGTTCGATGAAATCTGCAGGATGTTGTGTATTTCAAATTGGCAGCATTTCCACATACAGATTTTCATAGGCTGTGTTTACCTATAAGGTTGTGAGTCTGGAAGGGCTCTAAAGGGAATGGAACGAAGTGATTGGACCTTTTGTGAGCTGCTCACTGGTCATGGTATTGAGGCAGAGTCAAAAAGTAAGAAGGGTTGATAAAGGTTGCTATTATGTTTATTTCTGAGCACGGTAATTCAACTTCAAATTGTAATCAGCATACAGGGCTGTATCCAGTTCCTCTCTTCAAGTATATCGAATCTCTTGCTGAACAAATTTGTAGATAAGTCCTAATATCAAATCTAATATTGTGACTCCTTTGAGAGTTTATATTTAATTATCATTGTGAAGTAATGAGATTATCTGCAATTGTTAATATTCATATTTGATGTTTTATTTTAAAGGAAGTTGCCTTCTATTATTAGGTTTGATGTTTTAATATTTATTGCCCAGACTTTCTAATGTTGGCAATTGGAAATTATATGCATGCAGAGACACTACAGTGGTATAATTCCAAACTTATTGAGCCAGCATTAATAAGGATACCTGGGCATAATCAAGAGAGTCACCATGTTGAGCAGATGAATGATTGATCTATTGACTGTGGATTACCTTCAGTCAAGATTGTTGTCATTACAGCTGGATAGGCAAAGTGTTGTTGTGTTCCATGAAGATCACAAGGAGTTTGTGCCTCTGAAGCTTCCATCAATGCATCTTGATGCTAAGGAAGCAAGTGCAGTGAATTTTGAGATCGGAAATCTGATCAGGTGGAGGAAGTTTTATGGGAATATAGTGCTAATCATGTACTGCAGTGGACCTGTGAGTCATACATTTCTCGGGTGGGAGAACGACGGGGGTACGTGCAGTAGTGGGTAACAGTGGTATTCTACTGTAGAAGCCTCATGGGAAGCACCCTGAGAAACATGAGGCTCCTCAGGATATGGACATATCCTCTAACATTCAGAGTGAGTCTGATGTACCATCCGAGTCTACTGATCCAGTTGATGTATCTAGAGATTTTGCTTGATGTTGTGGAGAATGCAACCTTTGCTGAGATCAGCAAAGGTAATCTCAGCATCAGTTGCTCTTATTATGTGCTAAAATGCATATTTCTCTAAGACAGAGAAATATGAGGTGAAAGCCCTTGAAGAGATGTTGCTCTATAATGCATATTTCTCTGAGACAGAGAAATATGAGGTGAAAGCCCTCGAGAGATGTTGCTTTTCCACACATGGGAATAGCCATGGTGGACGGTATGTTGAGAGATTCCATGACGACATCACGTTGAGTGATTTCGTGATGGGCGCTTGTGTATAGACTTCTTTCCACACATAGGAGTAGCCATGGTGGATGTCATGTTGAGAGATTTCATGATGACATCACATTGAGTGACTCCGTGATGTGAGCTTGTGCATATGGTTCTTTCCACACATGGGAGTAGTCATGGTGGATGTCATGTTGAGTAATTCCATGACATTATCACGTTGAGAGATTTCGTGATAAAAATCTTTTCCACAAATAGGTATAGCCATTATGGGTGTCATGTTGAGAGATTCCATGACATGGATATCTGGAAAGATACCTCCCTAGCTAAGAGGAAGTGTTGGAGATATAGATTCGGGAGATACCTTTCTCTATAAAATACAATTAAATAAATGACTGATGTAGTAGTCTCTGTTGATTCATATTCTGACAGCCAACCATATTACCTTGCAATGTCAATGGTTCCATTGTTTCAACAGGCACTTGAAGACAATGAAGAGTCTTCATCTTTGTAACGGCAGTCTCTTCAGTTGTCTCAGCAGACTCTTCATGTGTTGCAGCAAACACTTCATTGGAAAGACAATGAAGAGTCCGCCTCTTCAGCTGGAAGATATATTCATTACATTAGACGACACTTGGATCTTCCGAGGTTACAGTTTTCATGTTCCTTGCTGTGGTGATCATCTGTGGTTCAATATTCTTGTTTAGAGTATTCTTTGTATTCTTTGTTAAGTGTCTGCAGATTCAGCGGAGAAGTCATTATTGCTTCAGTTTGTATTGTAAATCAGACTCCTGTTTATCATTCATAAATTGATCTTTGTGGCTGGGTTTTTCCCCCTCAAGTTGGGGGTTTCTCCAAAGGTAATTTCTGAGTTTTGTGTCCTCTAGTTTTGTTTTATGCTGTGTATGTTATTTCTTCTATAAAACCAACATTAAAGACCCAGCAGAGTTCTCCAGAAGAATGTGATTTAACCTCTTTTTAAGTTTCTTGAAGAAATACTTTATTTAATGAAGTGACCTAAATATTTATTTTATTTTCAATTAAGTCAATCAATTAAATTAATTAAGATAAAATTATCCTTAATACTTGTTTTATTGGTACAACTTAAAAATAATTAATTTGATTTATTTCCTTATAATCTCCCACCTTAGCCTACACAAATAAAAATGGGCTAGATGACTCCACTAGATGATCACTCAGTTACAAATTCAAAAATAACTTACCAAAGAATCATTTACTAGCAAAGCTTACATGCTACACTGCATTCTGCTATTATAGACAAACTTTTCATTTGGACAATTTATGGGCTAAACTCTCTATATTAGACAATTCATGGGCCAAACTCTTTTTTTTCCTCTATCTCTATGTTATGGAAATGACGTTAAATTTCAAAAACAAGTAGTTTTTGTCTCTCTTTTCTTCATTTTTTTACGTTTTATTTAAATACAAATTTTCCCAATTTATATACCGATTTTTTCAAAAAAAAACTATACTTTTAGTTTGCTGATTTTTTCCCCAAAATTTTTTAGCTGCTATGAAATTTTAATTTAAAACCATGATCTAAGACTTGGATATGGAGGCACAAAAGTATTCTACATTAGTACAAGAAGCTATGGAATTTTCAGCCTATTCAAAAGGAGAATAGGATTCAAAAAGCACAAGTGCAACCATAGGTTTCCATCCCAAAAACAAAGGCAGTTCAGAAGAAAGACAAAAATATTGAGTATTTCAAGAATATGAGAAAACAAATCAAGCCTTAGAAGAAGAGAAAAAAGGGATTCATGGAAATTTGGAGGGAGCGCCAACCCTCCAATTAAAAAGCAAGCAAATAAGCCTTTTAATATCTCACTCCCATAAGGAAAACCAAAATTTTGAGCTCAGGTATGAAAAAACCAAAAGCTAAATCTAACTGAATCTCCAAAAATTCAAATGGGAGAAAATTGTTGAGGTTGGTAAAGAAGATAAAAAATCCTGCTTTCTGAGATTCCAGAATCCCATCCAAATCCTATATGCTTTTGTCAAGTGGTGATGCCAGATGCAAAATCCTGGGTGTGCTTTTTGTGGATAAGTTCCCCTCATATTCACAATTATTCCAATGATACAGCCCACTTTCTTTTAAAAACCACACAAATAAGTCTTTTAACATCTCACCTCCCACAACGAAAACCATTTTTTGTGGAATACTATGAAACAATCAATTGTTAGAGAGATTAAATCTAACCAAATCTCCAAAAGTTCGGGAGACAAAACAGTTGAGTTCTGAGAAGAAAGTTTACTGCTAATATTTTCTCAGATTCTAGAATCCAATCCTACCACATGAATTTATCAAGTGGTCGGGTCATGTACAAAACCCTTGGGTGTTTTGCATGTGGATAAGTACTCCTTCATATTCGAATTATTCCAAAGATAGAGCACAATGTGTTTTAAAAAAGAGTCATTTGACCAAAAGGAAACACCAAACTAATTAATACTCCATTTCATGAAATACCCACTGCTACATTTCAAAAGACAAAAAATTATGGTTATTCTGTCCCTCGATGTACCTAATCTCAAACATTTGAAAAAGAAATTTACAAAATTTATAATTCATCAAAATTACAGTAGTTTAATTCTTCTGAAGTAAAGCAAACCTGTGCGTTCTCAAGAGTGTAAGAACATTATAGTCAGAATCGGTCAAGAGAAGGTTTCCTTGTGCATAAAGCTCAAGAATGATATGATGTGCATTCGTACCAAGCCCAAACTGAAAATCCACAACCTACAGAATTGAAAAGAATATAAGCTTGAAATATGTAAGGAAAATCCAGCAACTTGGGTGCAAAATGGTCAGTACAACAAAAAAACACTGAACAAAATATTAGGGAATTATTATTGTCAACAAATAATACTGTAGATCTAGGATTGATGAAAAGACCGCACATTATAATTCTAAGAATCAGTTTATAAACTTCACCAAGAGGAAAGATATACATACACGATCAGTTCCAAGTTGACGAACATCTTCAAGCCTTCGCGTCCTTATATGCTTTCGTAATTTCAGAGTAAACCCTGAAGGAGTCATACTTTTGTCCCTACAGAAGATACAGCAATATCAATAAAAAGAATTAGATTCGGTTTTGAAATAATTAGCTCTTGATCAAGTTATAAATTAATGCAAATATGTAGATGCATTCAAACATAAGCAAAGAAATAAATAAAAGTACACAATATTTAAAAGGGAAAAGAGAGGAAAAAATAGACTAATACCGAACAAAAACTGTTGTATGCAATCGTATGCCACTTTCAACAAGCAACAATGTTCTCTCACTCTCTCCAGATTCTGTAACCCCACTGCTTTTCATAAGCTTGAACATATATGTCTGCAAATTGCAAAGAAATTTTGAATATTGCCAAGTATAAGCTCCAAGTTCAATAACAAGTCTAACACAAGCTTAGATATTACTTAGGAGTAAACCCCACCTCTAAACTTAATCCACAAATGAACAAAAGCAAACCACTCAGAGAAAAAAGACCAAACCATCAAGGTAAAGAATTTTGCAGCTGAGGTTTGGACTCAGAGCCTTTCTTGTCCCTTCAAAGAAAATTTAGTTGAACAAATATATAGGAGATAAAACAAAAATTAATTACTAAAAAATTGCAACATAATATTAGTCAGAGAAATATAAGAGGAATACAACTTCAATTTAACTTATTAATGCCATTCACAAATGTACAAATATTAAAAAGCATCATCTACAAAAAATAGGAGTATCTCCAAAATTTGTAATGAGTTATAGCTCTTTGAGCCTTCTAATCTACTTGTGGGTACCGACCCTCACTTTTTGACAAAATTATAAGCGAAATTCAAATTTGAAAATGGTGAAGTTGTATTGCCTCCCATTGAAGAGGCATTGAACCATACAAAAGCAATTAAAACTAAGAGTGGCATTTTGGAGATGACTGGAGAAAAGGGGAGTGAACCATTTTGATTTGTCAGTCTACTATAGAGGTGTCAAAAGTAAATAAGGAGATTGGATAAGGTGAATTGAAAGCTGTTCAAAGATGTCAAATGAAAATTAAAGTCATTAGAAGTTCAAGATGTTGAATTTTATCTTCTATTTCTATAACACTAGTAAGACGCAGAGAGCACCAAAAACCGGCTAGGATGGTTGATAGAGTTATGTGTTCCACGATTATGTTGATGGTCGTGACATTAGATAAATCAAGCATAGAGAAAATTAGTGGTGTCATTTAGAAACACATTTCTACAATATATATGTACTCAAAAGGATTTGTATCCATTCATGGTGGTATTCTATAATCCACCCAATGAACTACAACACTCATGCAAACTATCCTTCATTAATCTCAAACACATCCAGCTAATATTATTGTATCAATGAACCATTAATAAATCAATCCCTTTGAGTGTTAGGTGTAATAGCCACCCCTAGACTGAAACCAATTTTTAACAATTCTTTTTCAGCACTTGGTTGATGTGATTTTGTCAAACACTTGTCTTGCAGGATCGTTTCAGAAAATTTTCGAGTTGTTTTAAGTAATATAAGTCTTTACAATAACATTAACTTTTCAGTCTTAACAAACATTACAGCTCATTGAAAACTCATCAAGAAATTATTTTCACCACTTTATTTCTTTCTGCTATAGAAAGAAATACTCAGAAAATTATATATGGGTTTAAGATATTCAAATATAAAAATTTAAACAATTATAAAGAAACTTGATCATTATTTTTTGCAGCTGCTTCTTGATAGGTGTCCCACAAAGTAGAGGAGATTTGTGATGTACCAATCCAATTTGGCACTAAATATGTAACGATAGTTGAACTCAAGTTTTCCCATGCGGCAAGACACATAGTGCACATTTGCACTCCACACACCACTCGCACACCGCAAACCACATGCCGCACGCCACAATCCGCACAGCGCACACCAGCACACTACATGACTACACTATGCACACCACACGAGCGCATGCCACACTCTGCCTTCAACACCCCTTGGCACTCAACACCCTCCAGAGCCCTTCGGCACCTAGTAATCACTGGAGCTATGGAATCGCAGATAAAACACAAAATGCAATTCAGAGTTAATTGAATATATCAAATGCAATCACCACAGAACAATGAGTTAATTTGAGACTTGTATTCTCAAATTATATATATATGCACAGATTTGTTTTCACAAGAAGACTTCACAAATTTGGAGTACAATGTGAAATATCATAATGTTATTTCCAACAACAAACTAGGATGAGGAATGACTCCCGCCGAAACTACAAATACAAACTAGGGAGGGTCTTCCACCTTCGAAACTGCAAAAAACTGAACCACCTTTAGCCTCCAACTTCTGGCAATACAAAGAAGAGTTCAAATACATCCCATGATTGTTTACAATATTAAGCCATCTCCTTATAAAGACCTCCAAGAAGCATGTAGAAAGTTACAATAGGTCATAGGTCAACATTATTTTATTATTTTACTATCTTGGCCCCTTTATTTAATAATTAAGTCAACTAATTAAATAAGTCCTTACGATTTTATTTAAATTTTAGGGCCAAGTAATTAATTAACTTAATTAAAACACTTTATAAAAATTGGGGGCATTACAATCCTCTCAGCCCAAAGATTACTTTCCCTCAAGCAATCAACAAATTGTCTGTTGTTTGGCGGGGTCCAGGATCCCAAACTATGTGCGAACGTTGGTAGCCATATCCGATAAAATCTCCATGTCTCATCATAACCGTCTGTGCACCCTCCTTAAACCTTCTAGATCCAACATTGTGCAAATCTCCAATAAGTGTCCGCTACTCTACTCTGATATAAACAACACCCTGCCCATAATTGCCAAGAAAATCCTCAAGATCGGTTGAAGTGTTTTTGTCATCTTCAACAAGTGTTGATCCCTAATCATGTGATGCCATGCCATTCCTAATCTACATCTCCAATGTGTTCTTTGCTTCAACCAATGGTAGAGCTTTCTCATTTGAAGGATCACTGATAGAGTCCACATTTCCATAAAGTTGATTGACGAATGTTGGCTCAACAAAATTCATGCAAGCATCTTCTTCACCTTTGTGGTTGCCTTGGAGATTTGGATTTTCTCCATTTGAAGGGACAATTGTTGATTCTTGCTTTTCCATATCCTCTTGTGGCTGAAGCAAAGTTGTGAGCATACCTTCATCTTCCCTAAGGCACATGGTGTTATGTAGCTCATTGTTGATCTCCCATCTTAGATTGTTGTTGTAGATTCTATTACCCTCAAAGGATGGATACCTCATCCTCATGTCTATGTAGTCCTTGGGAATATATATACAACTGACATCCACCACCAACCCAATCCTGCTTGAAGTGCTTCAAGGACTTAGCCAAAGAGGGTTGTTGATGGATCCTTGGAGGGAAAGTTGGCATCATCGGCCTTGTATTCGATTGTTGGGAACTTCCAATAGCTTGATTTGTCCTTTCTTTTCTCAAGTGATTGAGCGTCTCCTCTATCTGTTGTCGTCCTCTTGCTAGGGTCTCACTGAGGTGTTTCTGACTTCTAGTTAACTCCCTCAACAAGGTTGTCAAATCCACATGTGCATCTTCCATTTCATCACTTGATACCATGTTTCTCCCAACAGGTTGGTAGGATCACTAGCTCTGATACCATTGTAATGTACCAATCCAATTTGGCACTAAATATGTAATGATAGTTGAACTCAAGTTTTCCCATACGACAAGACACACATTCCATGTTTGCACTCCACACGCCACTCACACATGGCACACCACACGGCTGCACACTACACACTCCACTCCGCAATCTGCATAGTGCACACCACACTACACAACTAGACTTCGCACGCACTCCACCTTCAACACCCCTTGGCACTCGGCACCCTTTAGCACCTAGTAATCACAGGAGCTATGGAATCATAGATTAAACACAAAATGCAATTCAGACTTGATTGAATATATCTAATGCAAACACCACAGAACAATAAGCTAATGTAATGTCCCCTTCTCCGTAGTAGGCCATTATGGTGCCTAATTAGTCTATCTTCCCATCCGGATAGGCTAATGGCTTCTTTTCAAAGGATGCCAGCCAGTCATAGGCTTCAATGGGCGAATATTTATCTTTGGGCCCTATTTCTAAAGTTAAATCACTTTATTTTATAAAGTGATATTATAAAGTCACTTTATGACTTAAAGTTACTTTATTTTATAAAAGTGACTTAAGTGAGCTCTTTTATCCCACATGGCTTAGTTTTTCATGCTTTCCCTCACTTCGAGGTTATAAAAGAAAAGGGTACGCCTTGGGAAAAGCACCATGAGAATTTTATAAACAAAAGATAAAGACATCTAGTTGCTTACGTGACTGCTTTTATTTCCAAGGACGCAAACCCTTTGGAAATTGTGAGAGGTTGGACATAGCCCCAACACCTCATTAAGAGTGAGATCATACAGATTTCACATTGGGATTCAATGAGTAGTGAACAGGTCAGTTTTTATATCCAGATTTAATTTCAGATTGAAGGATAGTTGCATAAGAGCTCAACTCGAACATAGTATTGACATCACAGCAACCACAAGGGAAAGTAGAGGAGTGGTCACGCCAGTTGGAGGATTGTTTAATACAGCATTTGGTGCTTAGTAAGGACGAGATTCAACACTACATAACCGCGCCAAGCCTCGGATAAAGACTTACCATGCGATTTGGGAATCTCCATCTCCTGGCGTGCTATGTTTATGCACTTATGAGACACGGCAGCGCATCTAATAGGTAGCGGTGGATGAGGCACGGGTGACTGCTTCGCCATCTGGGCATCAATATCGGCAGCAATGCGTGTCACCATAGCAAGGGAACCCAGCTCGCGCTATACGCGCTTGACCCAGCTCGCGCTATACACGTTGGAGCCAGTCCCTTCGATGTTAGTATTTGCGGCAAGGAAGACTATGGTTAGTGTGGGCTTAGTGTTTGACAACGAACATCCTTAGGCTGTAAGACATTATTGTCCAGTGTTATGCAGCAGCAGGAGGGTCGGGGTCTTTACGTGCGGAAAGAGGTCATGACTCCATCAGCACACTCACGCGAAGTTGTAGTATTTCACCAGTGCGGGATTCAGTTTATATAGAAGACTGGGCATAGAGCGAATGGGCCAGGTTGGCCATCGTATCTCCTTTCTGTTAACGTTTTGAGAACCAAAATATGAGAATGCAATAATTAGAAATACAATAACAAATGACACGATTATTATCCTAGGAAAACCCTCCTACTCGAGGGAAAAAACCCAGCCACACCAACTAATAGGTCCTTTATTCTGATCTCAAATCAAATACAGGATTTATGCTTATGATTGATGTCTTCACATAGTCAATCAATAAGCCGTTGTATACACAAAACCACAGAAATAATGTCGTCTCACTACTGAGTGATCCCAAAATCACAGAATAGACTCAATGCATATACGATTCTGCTCATACACTGAGCATGAATACGATACAAATGATTTTTCTAATACAAAGCATACATCTGCGAACACACCCAACACTTACGCATATATAAAACAAACTATATATCTCTTATACAGTGAAAACACCCTGTTGAAGCTTGTAACTCAAACAAGTGAAAAACCTTTGCTAATAATGACCAGATGCAACAACAGAATAAGTTGTAGCCGCATGAATCTCCCAGATACGACTAACACGGAAAAAGTCTTGCAGAATATAACTCGATCGTATATATATTGTTTAATTCTGGAACTCACGATGCACATATGGCACATGCCCAATCACCAACCATTCCCTCAGGAGTGCTCTATGATAATCACCTATTTTATTTTTCTTCATTGAATCGGCACTGTGATGCAACCAAGGTACCGCACACGGAAGACAAAGAGCCCACCGTTACACAAAGCACACGCGGAGCATGACGATGATGATAATACCTGATACCGGTTATGAATAGTCTCTCTCAGCACATAAGAGGAGAATACGAAGCCCAAGCGACAACAGTTACAATATAAACATTGACGTCACATGCAAAGTGTAAACCGACACCATGAATAATCAACGTGGCACTAAGGAGGATATGGGTGCCAAGTAATCACAATGACTAGGATTATGAAGCCAAGATGCACGATGCCAGGTAACACGATTCTTCCACATACGAAGCCTTTGGCACATATCATGCCACATAAATGCTATGCACGATAAGGATGAACTCTATTGTAGCTAATCAACTTTAACACTCCCTCTTAACAAGAGAGAGTTCATCCATACATCATAGTGTGTCTCAACTTGACAAGCACAATGAGGCTGCAACCAAAAATGTTAATAACAAAATCTCATCATAGATTTTTCAACATAATATTGTTATCTCAACATAACAACAATCACCATAGCTACTCCTAGAAGGTGAAATAAAGAAACATAAGATTAAAGTCGTGGAGTCACTTGCATGACTTCCACCATGCCTACTCACAGAGAGTGGAACAAGGGCTTTCACCTCAAACTTCTCCCAGAGAAGAATGCATTACCACCTTGCCTCTCGCAGAGGGTGGAACAAGGGTTTTCACCTCAAACTTCTCCCAGAGAAGAATGCATTACCACCTTGCCTACTTGCAAAGGGTGGAACAAGGGCTTTCACCTCAAACTTCTCTCGGAGAAGAATGCATTACCACCTTGCTTACTCGCAAAGGGTGGAACAAGGGCTTTCACCTCAAACTTCTCCCAGAGAAGAATGCATTAACAAGGGCTTACACCTCAAACTTCTTTTGCAAAGAAGAATGCATCAACAAGGGCTTTCACCTCAAATTTCTCCCTCTCAGAGAAAAATGCATTAAGCTCATAATAAGAACAATTGAATGATAAGAATTCCTCTCAATAGGGACAGCATTCTTGCTGCTTTGATTAACATAAGTTATAACAAAATAGAGTTGACTCCAATGTTGACCAAACAAGGAGCTTCCAAAGCCATTCTGCATTATAAGCTTGCTTGTCTTCAGCAAAGGACAAGGCACTCTCCCTCTGCCACACAAGCTCCCTCTGAATCTGATTTCTTCCTCTTAGAAGGGCTGATCAAAAGACAATCTGAAAAGGTACTTCTTCTGCAAGAGTCACCAACTCAGCTCAGGCTGCAATCTCTCATCATCCCTGTGCTTCTCAATTCATCCTGGAAGCATTTCAGAGAGATTAGTATTAGAATCGATCAAAGTAATGCTAGAAGCACACATGACTTCACTACTCCCAATATTAATGCATGAATTAACTACACAAATTCATGATCAATAATCAAAGGTATAATCAGAAAATACTTATCTCTCATTGATTAATCTTCCTCACAACTCGAGCACACTTCAGGAAGATGACACACCTCTAAAGCCGCCTCTAATCCCTTGATAACAATCAGCATCACATGCCTACCCATAATAGATATCAGATCTGATTCTCCAACAAAAACAACAAAGAAGTCTCTTTTCCATCTTCAAGAATTAAGCTTATTTTATCCTCAACATCGAACTAGTTCTACGAGCATCTACAGGATACAGATCGACCACCAGCCTAAAATGACCCTAACCGGCCATTTATTGATTCCGACCAATAAATCTTAAACAGATTTAAAATAAACAGTAACATGCAAATAACCAGAAGATATTCTCGAATAACCAGTAGATTTATTCATAAAACCGGCAAGTACAATCTTATGAAATAACTCAGAAAATCGGGTTTGTATTATACATCAGCAATACAATAACCACGAAATACACTATCCAATCCGAAATACAGTAAAGAACAATAAGACTAGATGAAAAGAACCTGATAAAAGCAATGGCGAACTCTGAATGAATCTACACTGGGATGAATTGGGTTTCCGTCCAATCCACCAAGAAATGCTGAAAGTTTCCATCCTCAAATTTCTGATTCGATAGCTGAAGCTTCTCGAATTCTCAAAGAGAAAATAATATTCATCAACTGAAGCATACTCAAATGAGACTCTCAACCTCCTCTTATGGCTGCAGCTGTGACTCTTCAGTTTCCCCATTGTGACTCTTCATATTCCCAAGTTCATCTCTTTATAATTTCACTTTAAGTCACTTTTTGAATAATTTGACCGTTGAGTAATAAAGTGAATTAATTAATAAAGTGAGGAAATCATCCGGCATTAAGAAGGAAGCCCAAACGAGCTCAGATGTCGTCATGTGATAGCTCGCCGAAAAGCTCTCGACAAGATGCTCCAAGTCCACTACTGAAAAACCGAAAATTCTAAACCCCCTGTTGACTTACTATAAATAGTAAGTGCTCTGGAAACCTGCAGAAATTGCACCGAATGGCCTGGAATTGAAACCACCTAGGCCGATCATCCCCTGGAACACTGCCACGCCACGGTTAGCCCTCTGAGCCAAGGTGAAAAGGCTAACAATCTGGCACAATATAATGTACCCAAAAAGGGGACAATACACAGCCCCTCTCGTGAGAGAGTCAAGGCTGTCCAAGCTTTGATACCATGTTAACGTTTTGAGAACCAAAATATGAGAATGCAATAATCAGAAATACAATAACAAATGACATTATTATTATCCTGGGAAAACCCTCCTACTCGAGGGAAAAACCCAGCCACACCAACTGATAGGTCCTTTATTCTGATCTCAAATCAAATACAAGATTTATGCTTATGATTGATGTCTTCACATAGTCAATCAATAAGCCGTTGTATACACAAAACCACAGAAATAATGTCATCTCACTGCTAAGTGATCCCCAAATCACAGAATAGACTCAATGCATATACGATTCTGCTCATACACTGAGCATGAATACGATACAAATGATTTTTCTAATACAGAGCATACATCTACAAACACACACAGCACTTACGCATATATAAAACAAACTATATATCTCTTATACAATGAAAACACCCTGCTGAAGCTTATAACTCAAACAAGTGAAAAACCTTTGCTAATAATGACCAGATGCAACAACAGAATAAGCAATAGCCGCATGAATCTCCCAGATACGACTAACACGGAAGAAGTCTTGCAAAATATAACTCGATCGTATATATTGTTCAAATCTGGAACTCACGATGCACCTATGGCACATGCCCAATCACCAACCATTCCCTCAGGAGTGCTCTACGATAATCACCTATTTTATTTTTCTTCATTGAATCGGCATTGCGACGCAACCAAGGTACCACACACGGAAGACAAAGAGCCCACCGTTACACAAAGCACACGCGGAGCATGACGATGATGATAATACTCTTACAAGATTCAAGAATTGGCAGATTAACAGATTTCCGGATGATTGATTGATTAACAGAGGAACAAATGTGTTCCTTATAAAGAATTACAAGGATGTTGTTTCTAAAAGAAACAACGTAGACTGAAGACGAAATTAGAAACAAAACTAAAGACGAGATAGGAAACATTCCTATCTGGACTAAAGACGAAAGAGACAAGATAGGAAACATTCCTATCTAGACTGAAAGACGGACTACAGACAAGTAGTTGACCATTATAGAAAGTATTTAACTAAGGAGATAATATCTTAATAAAGATATTAAAGATATTATCTTAATACCCTCCCTTAATGGTCAACATATTGATGTCGGAACATTCTGTGATAACTGAGACCTCCCTGGATCTACAGAATGCTGAAACCAAGAAGCTTTGCCAAAAGAGTGCTATGACTCAAAACAGACTACAATTACAAAACTTCATTTTTGTGGAAAAAATGGTAAAAACCCAGAATCTCACGCAACCTTGCGTATTACAGACAACATGAAATGATTTTTTAGGAGAAAATCAACAAACCCAAAAACAAAAACCGAAACAGATTCAGAAAGCGAAAAATGCAGCTTCGCCTATGGTCAGATTCTGCTTGTTGAGGATGCGTCGTAGTGCCCAAAACGAGCTCATCCAGGCAACGATACTCAAAGATAGTGAGCATACGTTGCTTCCAGGTGTTATAATTGTTGACATTGAATCGTTGACTGCCCTCCAACATCAGATTAGTCAGTGACGCCATCTTGCACGTTTCCTAATGCACTGAAAACGAAGATATAGAGAAGAGGCGTTGACACGTACTTCGAGGCAAATAATTGGAAGACCCAAAAAAAATTGAGAAGTACCTAGAAGAGAGCTCGAAAAACCTAGAAAGAATATGCTGTCAAAATCTGGATCCGCTAGCTCGAAAATTGAGGCATGAAAATCGAGGCACCCAGAGAAACCGGACGACAACCTAGTTGAGCTCTCGAAAAACCCACCAAGAATCTATAATCAGAAAAAAATTTCGAGCCCAAAAAATTAGGGTTTCGAAAAAAACGGCCTGCTGCAAAAAACCTCCAAAAATTAATGGCAGATTTGCAGAAAAACGTGGCTGAACAGGGCCAAAAACTGGCCAAACTCACAAACCCCAGATGTGAGCAGCAGCAGATCCCACAATGTGGGAATAAACATAAATTTATTTCGAAAAATTTGAGCAAATAATTTCGAAAGAAATTATAAATTTTTCGAAAAATTTAAAGTAATGGCTCTGATACCATGTTACAAGATTCAAGAATTGGCAGATTAACGGATTTCCGAATGATTGATTGATTAACAGAGGAACAAATGTGTTCCTTATAAAGAATTACAAGAACGTTGTTTCTAAAAGAAACAACGTAGACTGAAGACGAAATTAGAAACAGAACTAAAGACAGGATAGGAAACATTCCTATCTAGACTAAAGACGAAAGAGACAGGATAGGAAACATTCCTATCTAGACTGAAAGACGGACTACAGACAAGTAGTTGACCATTATAGAAAGTATTTAACTAAGGAGATAATATCTTAATAAAGATATTAAAGATATTATCTTAATAAATACCCAATACCGGTTATGAATAGTCTCTCTCGGCATATAAGAGGAGAATACGAAGCCCAAGCGACAACAATTACAATATAAACATTAACGGCACATGCAAAGTGTAAACCGACACCATGAATAATCAACGTGGCACTAAGGAGGATATGGGTGCCAAGTAATCACAATGACTAGGATTATGAAGCCAAGATGCACGATGCCAGGTAACACGATTCTTCCACATACGAAGCCTTTGGCACATATCATGCCACATAAATGCCACGCGCGATAAGGATGAACTCTATCGTAGCTAATCAACTTTAACACTTTCTTCTCTTTTTGTATTGTCTAAGGAATAATGACTTGCAATGTTTTAGCATTTGAAATATCAGGGAGTTTTTATTAAACCAGTATCAGTTATTAAACATTGATTAAATTTTATTATCTGCCTGGAGTTCATCTATTCGATGTTATATGAATTTACAACTTGAGTTGTTTCCGTATTGTGCATTTGTTATTTGCTTGGAGTTTATTTCTGCATTACTGAGAATACATGCACGTTGAGTAATTGCTGGAAGATACGCATTTCAGTCATATTAACACACAACGAAACGGTGACAAAACTTAAAATGAAAATACTATGAGAAGACTACACAAGGAATTACTTCCTTTTGAATAGGAAGATACGTGCACTCCGTGTAAACGATAAAATATCACCAGCAACTATTTGAACACCTTCAGATACAGCACTTCATAAATACACAGCTAAGACTGGGTCAAAATATTACAATGGTATCAGAGCTACCCGTCTTGCCAACCTAGTGGGCTTGTTTTCAGCTTAATAGCAATGTTGTGTAGGCATGCATAGCAGGCACAAGTAGTACAATTTTAGACACAACAGGGTTGGACAGGGACAGCCAGAGTCTTCAATACAGGTTGATATAGAGGACAGTCATACCGAGGCAAACGAGGAGATTGTGTTTGAACAAGGCACTCGAGGTACAGGGATGGCTGAGGAAGCTAATAGAGAGGCCAGGGAAACATTGAGGGCCATTCGTGAGGGACAGGATCACATCGTTGATGTGTTACATCAACTTACAGGGGTTATTCAGCAGTTGACAGTAGTGCCCAGGACGACCCAGAGCCATCACAGTGGTGGAGGCAATATAGTCGGATCACCTAGAGCTGCTAGAGCAGGTACTCGTACTTCAGATAGAACCCTTATGCCTACCTTCACAGAGAATAATGCAGAGGAGGAGATAGCACAACCCGAGGCAACAGCCGCACTTCCTAATAATGTGTTGGTCATGCACGATGAATGGGATATGTTACCTGACTGGGTCAAAGCTGATTTGACCTTTGTTCAGTATATGGCTCAGAAGAGAGAGTTTGGCAACGCTCAACAGGATAGGAGACCCAGGGGATAGAACAGGGATCTAAAACATGCAGAGGAATAATAAAGCCCTTCCTACATTTGATGGCAATAGTAAGACATCCGCGAGAGCTTGGATTCACAAGCTAGACACCTTCCTAACCCTTAAACCCATGTCAAACAGAGGCTATTAAGTTTGCAATCATGCATTTGGAGGGGCAGCATATGACTGGTGGCATCATGGCCTTGTCACCCACGATCATGGGCTGATTACATATTATGAGATTTTCAGCACGAAGTTGATCACACGCTTTGACAGGAAAGACATTGAGGTTTACTACAGGGAGTTAGCCCAACTGAGACAAAGTGGGTCTTTGGACCACTACATTGATAAGTTTCAGAGGATATCCATTATGGTTCCCGATATGTCTGAGAGGAGGAAGGTAATGCTGTTCATTGAGGGCCTACAGGGCAGATTTAGAAGATTGGTTAGAGTCCTCAAGCCGAGCACATTGGATGACGCTATTAAGTTAGCGCATGATTTGGATTCGTCATCTTCCATTTTGCAGCCACCCAAGAAAACTTTCAAGGGATCCTCTTCATTCCAAAAGAATAAAAATCAGACTAAGAGTACACCCCCTAGACTTGACTTTGAGACAAGGAATGAACTAAGACGAAAGAAATTGTGTTTCACATGTAGAGAGCCTTGGGCTCCATACCAAAGGTGCCTTGGGAAAGGCAAGATACATTACGTTGAGGTGGTTTCCGATGATGAGTGTGAGCAGCAAGAGGGCAGCGATGTTGAGGACAGCGATGAGGAGGCTCAAGACGAGCATTCAACAGAGGGGAAGAAGAGGGAGGTTTCCCATGAGCAGCCTCCTATTACTCTAGCATCTCTCTCAAGTATCCCCGCATGTCACTCTTTTCATCTCAAGGGAGTGGTTAGAGGACAACGGATCATTTGCCTTCTAGACATAGGTGCTACTTATAATTTTATCAGCGCCGGTTTGGTTTCCAGGAGAGGATTCCAGATAGATAGCATTTCGGAGTTTGAGGTAAAGGTGGCCGGGGGAGATTTGTTTAGCTGCACAGGGAAGATTTCAGGACTCCCGATTCACTTTGGGGATTATCTCCTAGAGGCTGAATTCTACATCATTGACTTGGATAGTCTTGACACCATTTTGGGCATGCAATGGCTACAGACCCTAGGGAGATACACTATTGATCATCAGCTGAAATAGTTAGAGTTTATGCAAGGTGATCAGTTGATTATGCTTAAGGCCATGCCAAATGGTGGATCACGATTGGTTTCAGCTCACAGGATGGAGGCCATCATTAGACACAGCAATATGGAGTGGGCAGCCCAGTGCAAACCCCGATGAAGAGATCGATAAGAATGACAGCAAGAAAGCAAGGTATGAAGATGAAGAATATGGCGTGATAGCTACCATCACTCAAGCTTCCAACCACCCTGTATTCAAGATTAGAAGCACCATCAAAGGACAAAAGGTTATCACTCTAATAGATAGTGGGGCATCCCATAATTTCAGTGGTGAAAGATTAGTTGCAAAGATGAAACTAAAAACCAAGAACTTTCAAGGATTTACTACAACCCAGGCCACAGGAGCTTTGGTTAGATGCACTAGGCTTAAACTTTGGTTCTTTCGTGGTCCCTTAGACTGCTGGTCTCGTGGACGTCATTAAAACTCCTTCAATTCAATTCAATTCATATTAGGTGCTCCTTGGATATACTCCCTAGGATGCTTTAAGTTTGATCTTCCTAATTTGAAAATTCATTTCCAGCATGACGAACAAGAATCACCTTGGAAGGATTACCCGACAGTTCCCCAAAAATACTTTCCAACAAAAGAATAGAAAGAATCTTTAGGCATGAGCAAGGAGAGTGAGCTGCCCAATGCATGATCTTGGGCAAGTCTACTCCACAAGGTTTAGCTATAAACATTAATATAACAACCCATCCTTAGAAAACATAAATAGGTATTTGACAATATTCCACCAAGTTTACCCCCCAAGAGAGGATTTGAAGTTTTAACAGATTATAGAATTGGAAAAGGGGGCAAAACCAATAATTACTACTCCTTATAGACATCCCCAAAACTATAAAGAAGGGATAGAGAAAACTATTAAAGAACTTCTAAAATGGGGCATATCCAACCAAACTCAAGCCCTTTTGCATCATCAGTAGTGCTTGTTAAAAAGAAAGATGGTACAATGAGAATGTATATAGATTACCAAGCTTTGAAAGAAAACAATAAAGAACTGCTACCCTATCCATAGAGTCGATGAGCTTATTGATGAGCTTCACAGGGCTAAATATTTCTCTATGATTGATTTGCGGTTAGGATACCACAAAATAAGAATGAGAGAAAAAAACATTCTAAAAACAAATTTCAGATGTCATTATGGACATTTCAAATTCTTGGTTCTTCCTTTTCGATTGACAAATACTCCAGCTAAATTTCAATCATGCATGAACCATACTTTCAGAAAGCAATTGAGGAAATTCCTATTGATATTTTATGATGACATGTGAATATACAACAAAACATGGGATGAGCACCTTAAACATATTGATGAAGTCTTGGGAATTCTTGAACAGGAATCGTTATGGGCCCGTTTGGTGCATGGAATACAGAATGTTGGATATAGTCAATTCTGGAATATGCTGCAATTCTGGAAGATACATATCCTCAAAATGATATCCGGAATATGTGTTGGAACCGTTTGGTTCACCCAGAAGATGACTTGAACATTTCTAGACCTTTGCGGGCGTCCTTCTCTCACTCTAATATTTGAACCATTTTGTTTGTAGACAAAATTGGGTCTTTCTCTATCTTTTCTACTTGCCAATGGACTTGGGACTTGTTGGTGCTCCTACGATATGGTTTCGTTGCTTGTCTGCGTTTACAGGATGTTGCTTTCTTCACAATTGAAGCCAAATGCAGAGCTAGATTTTGCGACTTTGTTTTTGGGTTTTGCGACTTTGCTTTTGGGTTTTGAGTCTTTGCTTTTGCGTTAAAGTTACAAACTGACAGGAATATTTTCCAAGGAGCAGCCGTCGCTACCATTTGCAATTGCAAGTTACCACCAGATGAAGAAATCCCCATATGACAACATTCTTGCACAAAAAAATCATCCCTCCCCCAAACCACCACCACAAGTATTACGTTTTAAACCTATTTTAATACGATTCTCTTCTCTTTTAGGGGATTCTCGATCTATTTGACGGATAGTTCTCAAAAAATTATAGCTCTCTGAAGACACGATATTCGCGGTTAAGGTGCAATTTAGGAAGACCACCTATATTCTTACCAAGAGACCCAGCTTGGCGCCGCAGAGTAGCCGAAAATGTAAGCGAAAATGATAGCGAACGTTGAGAACGAAAATGAATGAAAATTTGGGCGGAACATGAAATCTAATTTCGGAGGTCAAATATTATAAACAGCAAGTGGACCCAACGGCACATAAAATGGGCATTTGAAAAGTGGAATTAGAGCTTGGATTTCTAATTCCACCTTTTCAAATGGAAGATGAAATGCCTATTTTGTGGGCAAAATTGGAATTTCGAAATTCCAATTCCTGCTTGTTTGGATGGACACAAACATGGAATTCAATAATCCTAAAATCTAATTCCGGAATTAGAGCCAATATTTCATGCACCAAACGGGCCCTATATGTTAAAGCTTCAAAATGTGAATTTGGTTTAGAAGAGATTCTCTATCTTGGTCATAATTAGTGCACAGAGAGTAAGTGTGGATGAGGAGAAAATCAAGGCTATCAAAGAATGGCCCAAACCAAAAACCCTAACTCATTTAAAGGGATTTGTGGGCTTATGTAGCTATTACAAAATATTTGTTAAAGGATTCTCAAAAATTGCTGCCCCCCTCACTAATCTAACCAAAAAGGGAGTGTTCACTTGAAATGAAGTAGCCCAACAGTCCTTTGAGAATCTAAAAGAAATAATGAGTTCTTGTCTTGCCCTTGCCATCCCCGATTTTACACTACCATTTGAATTTGAATGTGATGCATCCAAAGAGGGTATTGGAGCAGTCCTCATGCCAAATAAACATCAAATTGCTTTTGCGAGTCACAAACTCGCTACAACTGAAAGGCTTTACTCTATGTATGATAGAGAAATGTTCACTATTATGCATGCATTGGCCAAATTTAGGCAATATTTGGTTTGCGAAAAATTTGTGGTTAAAACTAAACATAACAGTTTGCAATTTTTCCTAACGCAAAAAGATCTAAATGACCATGAGCGAAAAATGGGTTAGTAAAACACAAGCCTATAAATTTAATACAGAATATGTGAACGGGAAGAACAATATTGTAGCAGATGCATTGTCTCGCAAACCCTACTTGTGAAGCATAACAGGTATTACAGCAAACTGGAAGAACTCCATTATTGCTGAATATGCCAAAGATCCACATGCAAATTATATCCTTGAGGGAAACATACAAAATGAAGAATATAAAATAGCAAATGAGCGTATCCTCTATAAAGATAGGATATATCTTACACCAAGGTCAAAAATGAAGACACAAATCATCAAAGAATATCATAATAATCCCTTAGTGACTTAAGAGAGATATACTTATTATGTATGTCCAAGAGTGTATGACATGTCAGAGGAACAAAACAGAGCAAATGCATCCAGTCGGCTTCCTTCAACCTCTTCCTAAACCAAATCAAAAGTGGGGCAGTATCTCTATGGATTTCATAACAGGGCTTCCCAAAGTTAAAGGAAAAGATTGGATATATGTAGTCATGGATCGACTAAGTATGCTCATTTCATGGCCGTACTTACAGAATAAAGGCACCTCAACTAGCTGAAGTCTTCTTCAAAGAAGTATTCAGATTACGTGGATTACCAAGAAACATAATTTGTAATAGAGATAGCTGATTTCTTAGCCTATTTTGGCAAGAGCTCTTCCAGTTGGCAAGAACTGAACTAACACTCAGCACAACTTATCACCCCCAAACCAATGGTCAAACAAACATTGTGAATAAGTGGATCGAGGAATACATAAGGAATTAGTCACGGATCAACAAAACACATGGATAAAATGGTTACACCTAGGTGAATATTGCTACAATAACACTTACCACATGTCAATTGGAATGAGTCCATTTAAGGCCTTATACGACTACGAGGCAACCTCTTTTGGAAGTTTGGCACTTCAAGAAAGCCAAGTACCAATAGCTAAGGACTTCATACAGCAAAGTGTGGATATAATGAACACTCAAGGACAATCTTCACCATGCCCAAACCCAGCAAAAGATCTATGCTGATTGGAATCACACCAAGAGAACATTTGAAGTTGGAGATTTGGTTTTTCTAAGGCTGCAACCATATAAGCAGTCTTCAATGAAGGCCAGTGGAGAAGAAAAGCTAAAACCTTGATTTTATAGACCTTACAAGATAGGCGAGGTAGCTTATGAATAAGAAATTGCCTGAGAACAGCAAATTTTCACAATGTTTTCCATATATGTCAACTTAAGAAAGTCCTTGGACAAAAAACTTCTCCATGTGTAGAGTTACCTCCTCTTGATGATGAGGGTAAGCTGATCTTGGAACCAGAAGCAGTTCTCAATATGAGGGAAAAGAAATTGAGGAATAAGACCATCCTTGAATTATTAATCAAATGGAAAGACCTACCTAAGAAAGACTCTACATGGGAAGGAGAAGAAATCTTTAATGATCCGAATTTGAAATTGCTTGTGGACAAGCAAATTTGGGGAGGGCAGACTGTCATGTCCCCCGTTTGAAACCTTAAACAGATTAGACAGAGGTTATTAGGTGGTGTTGAAGATAGCAACTGAAATTGCAACGACTAATAAAAGGTGCTAGTCAGAACAGAGACCATCAGAAATGGTATAGTTAGAGCAGGATTAGATTCCAATAATTAGCAATCACGGTGGCGAATGAGCATGAGACCGGCAGCTTTGTCTAGACGGAAGGCACACAGTTACCATACTTATCACCATCGCTTCCATTGACTATGGTGCCTAACCAATGATAACCACCATCAGCAATTATATAAGGTGCCAATTAAGATTATCAATAAGCACCAATAAACAGCAAACTAATTGTGAAGGGATACGATGATAAGTCAATCATCAGAGATTGCATAAAGAGATGTGATTACATTAAGGGATGTGATTAGTGAAGAAGGGAGGCATTAATGAATAACCATGAGACGTGACTCTTAAGAAGTGACTTCTCATTCCATTTCGTAAGATATAAGAAGACTCTCAATCTATCTTCAACAGGCGTCGAATGAAGGATTACAGATTATATTTCCTCATTAGATCAGGAGGAGAATCAATGCATATTTATTTTGTTGGCAAGTGTAACAGTAAATTGGTATGCTGTAATATACCTATACATCAATACTAATTTCTATCATACTATTAAGAATAAAGAACTGATATATGATCCAATATATGCATTGAAGCTTAAAATCAGTTTATAGTAATAAAATCAGAAATATATATATATATATATATATATATATATGGTATTATATTTATACATATCTATTTATATCTAATCATAATCCATTTGAAGTTAATACACTCCTAGCCCGTTCCTTAATCGCTCACTAATGCTTGTTAAGAGGATAGACTGGTTTCGTCAGGGAGAGGCAGAATAATTCCTCACGAGGTAGGAGAATCCCAAGATGGGGTAAGGACATGTATTACCAAAACCTTGAGGGCACTTCCTTGTAGATTGGTTTCCAAGTGCCCTAAGGACAAGTAATTCCCCATCCGTCTTAGGGTTGATGATTAAGAGAGTAGGGAATCTGGGGCTTGAGAATGCTAACTGTCAAATATATTATGAATCCTTAATTAATCAATCTGATTTAATTGCATAGTGACGTATGTTAATCATTGGGAATTGACAACCTCCTAGCAGGGAATATTACACTGCTACATCTCCTCCCCTTCTTTGTACATCACTTGACTTTTCCTACATTTGCACCCTCGCTTCACCTCAAAACTACTAGTTCTTCGACAAATGTGTCTTGCACATCATCCATTGGTGGTGTGGTTAGTTGTATCAGGGAGGCTTAAGTTATTGATGTTAAAATATTACTGTATTTGTTCTATTTAGTTCCATGCATCTTGATAAAATATAAATGCTTCCACCTCATACTCTGCAACCTTGGAGAGCAAATGGTGCCACTAGGCTATGGAACAATGTTTTAATTTTGACTAATTATTGAGTTCAAAATCTCAACTATTGTTTTCTAAGCCACAATAGGCCTTTCAACCTGCAAAAATTCCTTTTTCAATACAGAGGCTTCAACACATTTTCTAATTAATACAAATCCAAATATTTATAAGAACAGACGAGATCTAGTGGGTGACTATCAAAGGAAATGAAGGGCTAATTTGTTTTGCAAGATTTGATACTCATGACTTGGGTTTTATATTCATTTACCATCGAGACAGATTCGTTGCAAAATTCTTAATGTTTTAATTATCTTTCTATCCATGTGAGGGCTTTGACAAGCAGGATGATATTATAGGCATATTGAAGTAGAGTAATGTTCCCTGTGCGACTTGCTCTCCAGGGTGTAGATGTTCTTTCAATCTATCAATGCATATTCCAAAGAAGAAAGCCCTGTTTAATGACAATTCTGTTCAAAATATATATACCAATATTCCAAGATGAAAGAAATATTTTATGAAATTAGCAAGAAAGAAAATGTCACCGGCATTCTTCGGTAATGGTCCTAAATTCCTAATTATTGGGGATGATATGCTGCGTACATTTATACGTATAAAAGACCCTTGTTACTTCCTAGTCAAGGCACTTCATAATTTGTAAAAAGCCGAAGAATGAGAAGATAGTGAAGGTTGACAATAGTGAGCACAACAACAAGATGTACCAAAGAAACAAAAGTGTACAGGTGAATGCAGAGAGGAAAGTTGCCGTAGTTTGGGCACCTTTGTTGCTGTGTTCAAGGCCCTTCGCAGACAAGGGTAGGGTCCCCCAGTTGTAGCCTCAAAGCTTCAATACTGAAAAGAATATACTAAAGAGAGGAATTACGTTATCTGAAAACTTTGATTGGGCCCCGAAAAACTAGTTTAAGCGAAGTTATTAGTAGGCGTGGTCACCACACACACACTATTATAGCCTTCAACTTAATTGCATTAAAACCTTACTGATAGTCCTATGATAGAAGTTTGATCGCTTTGCATGTTACAGTGGCACAAAATCCACATAAAGTTACAAAGGCACTGATGTAAATGGCGACAACATATTAGCAGGGGTACTTAACACATAAAAGTTTTTCTTAACGAGACAAACAAATAAGCTCGACGTTTTGGTTTCCAAATTATGTACCGCATAACATCAATCAGATCTCCAATTCAATAATTTTCAATTCTAGGACTAGCCAACAATGAATTCACCGGTAATATCGAACAAGAGGAAATAAATTACCTTAGGCGATAAATCGTATACATTAGAGCAGCGCATTCCAATGAGTCTTCGGAGGCACTTCACTTCAGCCGCCACATCGGCTGTATTCATGCGAACTTTCACCATTTTTGTGGAATTAAAATTTACCCCCTGAACGCTGAATTAATTATATCTGCAACTGACAGCAGTTGCATACAAAGGCCTTTCGCTGCGATGATATAGTAGCGAATGCGAATCGAACCTGGGTTTTTAACTTTTCTGGGAGATTCCAGCGCACCCCTTGACAGAAAAGGAACGCCTTGGTTATTTTTTTTAACAGGTTGAAAAAGAACTAAAAATCTATGTCTGCTGGCTCTCACATGACATTGAATATGTAGAAAAAATATTATAATTTATTGGGTAGGGGAGAGGGGCCAATAAGTGCGCAGGGTCCAAAATGTGCAATGTTAGGGAGCTCATAGGGCCTATATGTTAGCACCTCAAATCCATTACATATCAGCATTGATTTGAAAAGTCAAACAAAAAAGAACTATTTCTTAATACATCATATAAGAACAAGTTTTGTATTTTATATATGCACCAAATCAAAAATTAGGTCCCTTTCCAATCGCAAGCAACCTGTCATTCTTAGTGATAAGTTTTGATGCGGGTTAAAGTGGGCTCAGTACAAAAAAACCAACTATTATGCTTGTAATACAAATCATGTTTAATCACTTACATGTCAACATTAAATCTTTAAATGAGGACTACCACCTCAACCACAATGCACGATACAATCAAAACAGTGTAACATGTACAAACATTGACCCAAAACATGTTGAAGGTTGCCACCTCATTGCAACTACTCAATCTTGTACTGCCTACATAGATGTTACCACCCTAAACACTTTGACAAGACCTCATCTCATCATTCCAACCAAAATGTATCTTCATTCCTCCTTAAGCACACATGATGTGGTCACTTCAACAATAAACCACCTCCATTTTCAAAATCAACTTTATAAGGCCACCAATAACCATTAAAGGCCAATCAAATCTTAATTCAAAGTAACGATCGGATGAATTCTTTTAAGTAAAGCTTCAAATTCAAGATTCAAATTTGTAAGAGCGCACAAATTAAAGACAAGTAGGCTTCAAACCTTCTTATTCATCTCATTCAACACCCAACGAAGAACGCAAAGAAAGCAGAGCATAGTGCAACAAAAATTGAAGCTATTTATCCAAGTATGTACGTGTTTATTATTGATTTTTGTTATTTCTCTATTACCTTTGTTGTTCAATTCATTTCCATGTATCTATCAATTCTACTATTTCCTTCATTTTCATTTATTTCAGTTGTCCATACTAGTTTCTCACATCCTCATATTTTTTTGGTTGTTTCTATTGTTTCATTCATGTTCATTTCACTTATAGTTTTGTAAATATCTATGTTTCTATCCTTTCTACTATTTTGTTCATGTTCATTTCACTTACTGTTTTTTACACATCCATGTTTCTATGCTTTCTACTATTTCGTTCATATTCATTTCACTTCAAGTTTTGTATACCCTTATTTGTACTTTTACCTTCATGCTCATTTCAGTTATAGTTTTCTACACCCTTACTTCTACCGTTGCATTCATGTTCATTTCAGTTACAATTTTCTAAAGGACCAAAAAGAAAGTAGATGATACTGCACAAATAATTGAAGCTAATTTTCTAGGTATTTATGTGTTCATTAGTGCTCTCTTTTTTTCCTATATTATCCTTCATGTTTGAAACTTCTTTCTACTATTTCCTTCATGTTTATTTCACTTACAGTTTTTTTATACTATTTTTCTAATTTTCTCTTCATGTTCATTTTAGTTATAGTTTTGTATACCCTTGTTGTTTAACATCCTCAAGGTTTATTTGTATCCCTTGAAATGCATTTTGCTTTCACTATTATATTTTTTCTATATTCTCCTTGTTGTTCAATTCATATCTGTGTATCTATTATTTCTACTATTTCCTTCTTGTTCATTTTATTTTTTATTTTCTATACCCTTGTTTCACATCCTCATAGTTTGTTTCGATTTGTTGACATCCAATTTAGTTTCAATTTTTAAAGTACTTCTATATTTTTATTTCATTTCCACTTATCTATCTTATCTATCATTTCTATTATTTGTTGTTTCCTTCATGCATGTGTGTGTGTGTGTGTGTGTTGGCACTATCGGTAAGGATGCAATTGGTAAAGAGACCACCGGTAATAATCAGTGGTGTTATCATTGATGTCTATGATAACAATGTCTAAATGTTAGGGAACTGGTGACATAGTGATAAGCAAAGTGAAGTCCAGCAATGCACTTGAACAAAGTACTCGGCATAGTACTTACTATTCAGAGTTGGTGACCAGTGAAGACAATGACTGGAGCAGTGACCAGTGAAGACAATGATCGGAGTAGTGATCGATGTAGACAGAGAATAGAGAAGTGACTGGTGAAGGTAGAGACTAGAACACTACATAAGGAAAGGTGTAAACTGGCCTACAGTGATCGTTAATATATCATTGAGACCAATGTATGTCTAGTATTTGTTGAGACCGGTGAAAGGCATAGTTGACCAAAGAAGATGGTTTCAATTAACGGATATTGAGGAGATTCTTTGACTGTGATTTATTGCACAAATCATGGAGGATTTTCTGTTAAGGGAAAGTATGTGACACACATATGATGTTTCCTTTAAAGACTGAAACACTAATGGATGGTGGATTCATGGAGGATTTTCTATTAAGGGAAAGTATGTGACAAGCATCTGATGTTTCCTTTAAAGACTGAAACACGAGTGGATGGTGGACTCATGGAAGATTTTCTATTAAGGAAAAGTATGTGACATGTATTGGATGTTTCCTTTAAAAACTGAAACACGATTGGATGGTGGATTCACAAGAGATCTTCATGGGGATCACAATGGCAAAGAGAGGGAAGATATTTTGAAATTGAATTTGAGCGGTCTGCGCTTCTTTCTCTCAACTCTATAGTTGTCCTACGCTCTGCATGAAGTGTATATATTCTTCAGCTAGCGAAGAAAATCACTTTCCATCATTCTGCCAAGAAGAAAGAGTGAAACAGTGCACTGATCAAAGCTACTATAAAAGAAAGGGAAAAGAAGAAGAGAAGAAGAAAAGGAAGAGAGTGTGCAAGGAAGCACAGTAACCCGAGGAGAGCATACCAGTGGTGTCTGGTGGTGACTCTCAGTGAGTGAAACAATGATCATATTAGACTCTGCAAAGCTATTTTAGAAGATTAACCTTTCTATTGCTCTCCAACAATTGCAATAGCCAAATCCCAGTATCTGGGTGGACATTAACATGTCTCTTGTACTAAATCCTTTAATCGGGTGACATCTAGTTGATGTTTTAAAGTTCTCTAACAAGGCAGGCTTTAACAGGCCTTATTCAAAATCTTTTAACCAAGTTTCACCTAACAGTGCATTTATAATCCTTTAACAGGGAGGGCTCTTCATAGGGTGCACTTTAGAAGAGTGCAAAATTTGTGAGTTCCAACTCACACCGTGGTTTTCTCCCAATTTGGGTTTCCACGTTATATATCTGGTGCTATATGCTGTTGTGATTTTGTGTTGTTCATTTCTTTTATAGGATATGTTTTGCATGCAGTAATAGTTAGTTGATCTAAGAGTGACTTCGAGTTTTATTAGGTGTTGATTCACCCCTCCCCTCTCACCACCAGTTGGTGTGTATATATATATATATATATATATATATACATACATTATGTACTATTTCTTGTATTATTTCATTCCTCTTCATTCAATTTCTATTTTTCCTATCCTTCACTTCATGTTTCACATCCTCCTGGTATCTTGTCACAAGATTTATAATGTTAGACATTATGCAAATGACATTGGATAATTGACCACAATCCAATCTAGACAACGACCATTGAAACAACTAAGTGTTGATATTAGTAATAGAGAACAACGCTATCAGATTGTCAAGAATTATGAAACTGAGAACTCTAGGTCTTATAGCAACCTATCCTCCAAATGATGTGGATGAAGATATCCTAGCACAACAAGAATGGATTGCGAGCCAATCTCATCTAATTGACCATTTCTTTCATGCTCCATATCTTGTGATGATCTTCTACTATCGACCACACCTTGTTTCTATTCTTATCTATTCAAGGTCATTCTAGAATCATGACAAGCCAACAATCTAAATATATATTTATTAGAAAAATATGATCCACAACTCAGAGGGTGCTCATAAATTCTTTCAAACATCAAATCCTTCAAAGAGTAGTTACAGAGAAAATCCCATCATGGGTTTTTACCAAGGTATACATTAAAACTCATACTAGTTTCTTTCCCACACTTCCTTGTCATGTCTACACTCAGAAAATTATGTAGAAAGAACCCAAACCAGCTACCCCACCTCACCTAGCTGACCTAGAAATTTTTGACCATGACTCACTACTAGTCTAATTGTTAGGTTTGTTCATGTATTATTATTTCTCCTCCCTATTACCATCTCTACACCATATTAATGTACAACTGTCCATGAAAGTAAACAAACAACATTTCCATGCATGTGTCAAACAATAATAAAACCAAACAAGGGAATCATAACTCCTATGGTCAAGCATCATAGACACATTAAACCAAATTGTCAGACAATTAGAAAATGCATAAAATTTTGTCATTCAAGCATATCTATTCACATTCTTTGCCAAGCATCACTCTACAAAATGTCATAGTTAGTCAGTTCCATTTCATAGGTACACACTGTGCACTCTACTGCAATTTTGGTTTCACGTTTAATAACACATATTGTTCTTTTTGTATCACATATTTTAGTATCACATTGATCAACTATGTCTTTGTTTGTCACACATATTGTTCTTATTGTATGGAAGATGGGGAAGTCAAGTCACTCGAAGGAGAAGGAGTATTGCCTACTAAAAAGAGCAACAACAAGGTTATCTACCCATAAAAGAGGTTCTTGCTTCCCTCCATAGCATGAAACCCCACCTCCACCTCTCATTGTGAGCAATGCATAGCCTTTTGAAAGCAGTTTAGATCTAGTTACACCGACAAAGGAGGATACTATAGCAGTGACAACACCTAAAGTCACGATGCAACAAAAATAGTGGTTTGCACCCGATATGGAAGGGGCTCTCAAAGATAATGAGGACAACATGTTGATAAGGGAAGTGTCAAAGAAATAGGGTATTCCAACACTGACACTCTCTAAATGGTTGGGTGGTCTATGTCATGCCCATAAAAATTCACTCAAATACTCACCAGCTTTTTTTCTAAAAGGGTTACAAGTTTATGTTTTAGAGGTTATCAGCTGACTAAGATGAAAGGTTGAAACTGAGAGGGTGTCGATCAAATTGATTTGTTGTGAAACAAAGGTTTGTAAATTGAGTTTGGAAGTACAGAACTAAACCTACAATCGGTGAAGTTTACTAGGTTACACAGAAGGTTCAAAATCACATCAAGATGCTATAAATCCTAGTTTTTTAATTTGGTATAGAAGGGTCGAATGATTGCACCATAAGAACATTATCACCTATTGCTATGATCCCCATGAACTAATTAGTTACCCAACAATACTAGGAATCATTATATTGAAATTACATTTAATTTATATATCAGAGACGTGATAAGGGACCAAACCCTTACAAGTATGGTAAACCCACGTGGTAGACAACTTTAGAAATCTAGTTATCATCACCTTAAGATGAATGTAAATTTGATCCGTACAAACTTTAGTCAACTATTAACCATAAACAAAAAACTCATTCCTTTCGAGAAAAAAAAAAGTTGGTGTGTTTTGAGTGCAAATTATGGGCATGACAATCTCACAACCACCTCCAAGAAAGGTGCCCCAACCATCCTCACCCCTAAAGAAGAAGAGCAGATCGTACAATGGTGCCAAGAGATGTTTGTAGTTGGTCATGGGCTCAAGATTATCAACTTGAGGGTAGTTGTGGCTTAGTATGTGAGAGAAAACCCACCCCTTTCAAGGATGAAATGCTTGGCAAGTCATGGTGGTTGGGGTTTAAGGTCCCCCGTCTATAACTGACACGGTGGATAATGGAAGGCTTGGAAAAAGATGGAGTAATGAATCTAAGAGCATTTATTGTGGATGCTTTCTATGAGACTTTGTCAAAAGCATACACTACAAATCCTTATAGACCTACTCACATATGGAATTGTGATGAAACTGGCATGCAGGCAGGTTGAAATGGGGCTATGAGGGTACTTTCTAGAAGAGGAAGTCGTAACGTCTCCTACATAATTCCTAAGAGTCATGAATGGATTACCATTCTTTGTTGTGTAAATGCTTCTAGGCAAACCATTCTGGGATTCTAATTGTTTGAAGGAAAGAAGAAGTTGTGGAATTATATTTCAAAATGCAAACTAGGTGCTTGCATGGAAGCCCAAGAACATGTGTGGATGATGAAGGAGTCATTCCTAAATTGGTTACACCACTTTACCTATTCTATTCTAGGGGGTATTTCACCATCGAATCAGTTGTTGTTGATATTTGATGGTCACGATAGCCATGTTTTTGTGATAATCATCCAAGAGGTCTAAATGCTTGGAATTGACATGGTTACATTGTCGGCACATACATCTTACAAATTCTAGCCCCTTGATGTGAGTGTGTTTTCTCCATTCAAATCTCACTTTAAAAAAGAACAGGCCTAGTGGTTGGCTAGGTTTCCCAATGTTGAAATCAAAAGGGCAGAACTAGCAGAGATTGGTAACAAATATTTGACATAGGCATTGATTGTCTCTAACATTGTTGCATGATTCAAAAGGATGGGGGTATGGCCCCTCAATCATGATGCACTCATAGATGACATGAAATCCAACAACATGTTTGAAATTCATGGTGGCGAGGATGTTTCTACAGTGCCAAACATGCTAAGCCTATTTGGAGTTGATGTTCTAAATGAAGATCTAGCAGAAAACATAGCTAAACTCTATAATTGTGATTTAAATTCAAAAGCGGAGTTGGTCCATCTAGTAAAGAATCATTCAAATTCGCAAGTGAAGTTGGTTAAGCTAGCAGATAATGATCCAAATTCAGAAGTGAAGTTGGTTCAACTAGCATAGAATGAAACGAAGAGCCTTGGAATGTCACCATAATGAATATCACCCACATGGTTGGTAGAAGGGGCTGAGAATTTGGGTGTGGACTTGCAAGCCCAAGAACAAGATTCCTCTTTCACTTTACCTACACCACCCACTTCTTTTGTGCTAGAAATTGTACATTACTATGTAGAATATATGTAACCAGATAGTGATGTGGATGCAAATATGACACAAGAAACATGTGAAGGTGGGAATGAGGAAGATGAAATCATACTATCACAAGTATGTGAGACACTGGATTCTCAATAGGAAATGTTATTTAGCAAGTTTTTAAAGTTGCCCATCCACATTGTCAACCAAAAGGACAAGTTGATTGACAAAGGGATCTTCTTGAGTCACCAATCCTAGTTGTTAACATATGATGATTACATAGAATTGTTGATGAATCAGAATGTAAGGAAGAAAGAACTAGAGGAGATAATAGAGAGGAAGAAAGAGAAGATCATAGAAAATAAGGTTGCATGAAAATTCGAAAAGGAAAAGAAGGAGAATGAGAGAAAAGAAAAGGATATTCAACATAAGGAAAAGGAAAAGATGAAAGAATAAAAGAAGAAGGAGAAGAAGAGAAAAGAAAAGGATATTCAGCATAAGGAAAAGAAGAAGAGAAGAAGGAGAAGGATGAGAGACAAAAGAGAGAAAAGGAAGTGAAGGATGTGAGGCTGAGGAAAGGAAGCACGAGGAGTAGCATATTGGTTTAGAAAGAAAGAAAATGTTAAACAATTCATCCACTTCATCCATGTTGCTGCATGCATCCTGTAATGTGAGATATGATCAACATCAACATCCGAAACTATTCAATGACTTATAATTATATACCAACTTCACAATCTATTATGTTTGTTGTTGTTCATAACTATAGTGGAGGGGTTCCAACATATGCTAGAAGAGGTGGATATTGTAGCCCAATACAAGCTAGAGTGAGTAGCTCTCAAGGATCACCAGGGGACAAGAACATAGCTCCCTTTTCACCATATAGGCCATCGCTCACCTCATCACCACCTACTTTGCCTACTTGGTTTTCCTAAATTATGGATGATTTTGGTTGTTAGTTTATAGTAAATTTTTATGCATTTTGTTTCGAACGATGTTATTTTTTGTTAACAGATATGTCACAGTGCTGTCACATGTAATACGATGATTGAGCCAAGATTTGAACAAGAAGATATAGTAATTTGCATTGCATTTTGTTTATAACTCTATCAAATTTACTATTAAGGGTTTTTAATGCAACTAGAGTAGTGCAGATAATTTTGAAGGATTGGATTTTCAATTGACTTATATAGGGTAGAGGAGCCAGACTTTGGGGGTCCACATGGGTCACCATGTGGACCCCACACCAAATTATTTTTGTCGCCATACTAGTTGGCATGCTTGGAAATCCCAAATCAAAAGTTGAGCCCATTTGGAATTAACCTTCCATGTGTTCAAACTCAATTAGTCAAAGGAAAGCAAAACTTGTCATTTCGATGCATCAACCAAGACGTGTGCAATGTGTAATACCCTCCTCACAGTTTACTTTTTTAGTTTAAATGGCCAAACTCTTTTAGGTCACTCCTCATGTTGATTATCCACATATGATGATGTTATTTATATTCATGGTTTTACTAACCTCATACTTGCAACTGTATGATTGGTGTGTATGTTTTATATTTATATTTGATGTGTCTGATGTGGTTGAGGGACGAAGTTGTAGTTACTTGCTTGTGAGATCCATGTGATCGGTTGATCTCCGTCATTATTTGTTATATATTTATACATGTATGTACATGCTCATCTTTTATGCAAAATTTCAAGTACCAGGCATCGACTTCTCTAAATCATCAAGATGAGTGTGTCCTATTGCAATATCTCAATGGTAAGAGAGGGGAGATAATAGACATGTCTAAATCCTAACCTAATCATTTATTATCCAAAAATAGTGGACATGTATCTTAGTTATTACCCTCTAAATTCATCAAGGTGACGTCATTCATGAACCCTTCATTTGAGTTGATTTAGTATTTTGATGTAGTCAGTTTCTTCAAGGTTTGCATGCATGTAGGTGTGATGTGATTTTTGTGTTAAAATAGATAAAAGATTTAATTAAAGTTAAATCTGTGATTGATTACTTATATCTTATAAAATATTGGAATGTTAAAACATAATGTTATTTAATTAATGAGAATTAATTAAATACCTACGTTTATTAAAAAGAATTAATTAAAAAGTCTAGTTGTGAAAAGTAGAGATTTAAATAAATACTAAGTCTAATTAGAATTTAAATGCATAATTAAAATATAAAATAATATTTATTATTAAATTGCATATTTCAAATATGCTATGAATTGAAATTTAATTAAAAATAATTAATATCTAAACTAAATGCAAAAAGGAGTTAAGTGATTTTAATGTTGAGTTGCATATGTAGAAAATACTTTACTCTGAAATTAGAACTTTACCTTTCAATATTCAATTTGAGTGAATTGATAAAAACAAGAAATATTAATTAAATAAATTATTTTTATACAATTTAAGGTTGAGTTCCTTTTTTTATTCTGCATGAGTTTTGGAAAACCCTAGGTTTCTTAGTTTTCATTTATTAGGAGTATTTGGTCATTATTCTTTACACATGGGTTTACACATTTTGGTTAGAAGTTTGAATTGAAGGAAATTATGAAAGCTTAGAATTTTTTAGGGTTTTTAGATTGTTCTTCGCGACTTTTGTTAATTGATGGATTAAGGTAGGGTTTGAAACCCTCATAAATCCGATTTTCTTTTAAAAGATTATTTACTTTGTGCCTACTAGATTTTGTTGATGACAGTTTTGTAATTCTTTTGTTGTATGAAATTTTATTTTGAAATCTTTTTGGTTGAAGAAATCTTGTGATTGTGGAATTGTGAATACTTGGTATTTTTTGTTAAAAAAATATTGAGGAAAAGTCTTGTATTAAATCAGTTAGAATTTTTTTGTATTCTTTGTTGAAACCCTAGGAAGTAAATCAAATTAAAATAGATATATAATATTTGCTTATGAACATAATCTTTTTATAGAATCAAAAGAAATTAGTAAAGAATATATATGGAGGAAAAGATATTAAATCATGAAATTAGAAACCAATAGAAAAATAAATATATATGTATTTGGACTTTTGAAATCTATTATATATGTATATATTTTCGAATTTATATATATTTAAAAAAAAATTATTAATTTTTCAGATTTAAAAAATAAAAAAATAAATAAAATTATTATTATTTATTAATTTTCAGATTTACAAATATTAAAAAAATAATAATAATAAAATTATTATTTTTATTTATTTATTTTAAAAATAAATAAATAAATATTAATTATTTTTTTACTTGCAAGTTTTAATATTAATGTTTTCATTTATATTTATATTTGGAAAATTAATAACATTATTTTATTATTAAATACATGGTTTACTGATATGCATGGAGATTTTATTTCAATACTTATTTAAAAAGTATATATGCATGAGATTTTAAATCAACATTTTTATTAATAAGTCAAACTAGACTTTAATTAAAAAATTTGATTGTTCTTGTGTTATGGTTTGACTACTTGGTATATTCTATTGCCTTGTTTGATGTTGTTTATTTGGGGAAATTAGGTTGACTTTTAGAAACTGTATACCAAAGGCTTTGAAGTGTTTTTATGTTGATTTCAGATTTTATGTGGAGAATCTTTATAACCATTTTTCAAGTCATGATATGATCATATATGGTTATGTGATATTTGTGAGTGATCTCATATGTTGTGTTGTGTCTCGGTCTTTATTTCATTTAACCAAAAAGGTGACAATCGTTATTATAATTGAGTTTGATTTACTTGGTCACCTTATATCTTCTACTTGTGTGTGTGAAATCATACCTGCTTGTAGACACAACACTTCAGTAAAACATTATTGGTTAATAAATCAAAAAATTTGCAATGAAAACAAATATCATTAACCAAGCAATTTACTGCCTTCTAGTAGATGTGAGTATGGTATTCTCAGAAATAATCGAGATCAATGACGATGCAACACCTAAACGAATGATTTAAACAATGAAAGCTATGAAAAATGGATGCAGATTTAAGCTATGTTTTTTAAATTTCTATGCAATATGGATGAAAAATAATGTAAAATGATCTAAAACTAAATGAAATATGGGTTGAAATCTAAACTAGCAATGAAAATGAATGCTATGAAAATGAAGAAAACAATGTTTGCAAGAATCTCAAAATTTGCAATCTCTCAATTCGTCAGATCGCACGTGCAAGATTCTCCAAATTTGCAGTCGTTTGTAAAGGACTGAGGCCTGTTTATATAGAAATCCAAGGTTTTCGAGAACTCGTGTAAAGCCAAAAATCTCTCCCTGATCAACTTAGATTGATTGTTGAGTTATCAAGAAATTAGAAATAGTTAACTCACAAAATCATGCAAAATCATCTTTTTAACTCTTTTTAGAAGTTCAGATCACTCAAGTTTGCTTTTCAACTCACAATCACATGTTGAGTTCAAAAAGTTAACAAATTGAGTTTAATAGTTGATTGAGAGTTTAACTACTTTTCTGATTGTGCATGGATAATTATGAATTAATTAATTTTCTATGTGTTTTATTCTCAACTTAACTGATTTTTGAATAAAAATAATTGATTTATGAGTTAACCAATTATTTAATCAAACTTTATCCCAAAACTATATCATTAAATTTGGCAATTTAATTTAATCAATTATTTTTAGAAATTTGATTTATTGTCAAATAAAAATGATATTAATTAGGAATAGATGTAATTAAATCCAATTGAATTAATTAAGTGGCAGAATTAAGTTTAATTAATTAAATATTCAACATATTCAATTAATTGACTTTAATATAAATAAAATATTTATCACCAAATAATATTTAATGAGAGATAATTAGGATAAATTAGGAATATTCCCTAATGCAGATTTAAGATAGGATCGATTAGGGTTTCGATGTTTTGATGCGTAGATGTGCCTTGGGTTAGGACTTTAGAGTCGATTTCGATCGATTTGTCAATGTAAGAGGTCAATGGTACTGAAGCCCATTTTTGGGGTATTACATTTTGCCCCTCTTTAAATTATTGTGCGAAGCACAATGGTTCAAAGATTAATCTGTTCTTGATGTCCAGACTCACTTATGTGGTGGAGAAACTGATCTTGAAAGGTTAACCGATTCTGAGACAGAAACTGATTGAAAGTTTTGAAGATGTTGATTCAAGCCCTGATTAACCAAAGAATCTAGATGATGTTAATAGTACCAGCCATGAATCGGTGATTATGAAGAAGTGATACAACGTTTGATTCTGAACCTATGATTACAGGGAAGTGATTGTCCTGACTCCATAACTGATTGTCTAAAGGAATCGAAAGGATGCCAAATCTGAACCCTTTAGTTATGAAGAATCAAGGAAATAACACTAATGAACCAATGGTTACAAAGAGTTGATATAGTTTACAAGATTAAGAGAATACCAGATTGATATGAATTTTGATGAAATTGATATGCCCCAAGTGATGTGCCCCAAGCGATGAGGAATTTGATGAGTCATCAACTAGACGTGGTTGTTGTCTTGATTCCTGAAAGAAATTTGATTGACATAATTGATTAATGATGTGTAATACCATGCCCCCTTCAGGATGAAAATTGAAATCTACCAAGAAAGCCAATGCGAAATGATTTGAAGTAATATAATTGATTGTAGAAGTGGTTGTACAGGTTTGGAGACACTTTCTGCGTCGTTTAGGGGTCCTATTGACCAAATTTGACCATGAGTTTACCATGGTTAACCACATTGAAATTTGAAGAGTTTGATGTTAGATAATCAGTTAAGTTGAATACTAGATTTTTGTGATGTTATGAAGGTTGATTATGCAAGCAGTCATCCATCTTTGGTCCAAAAATTTTAAATCACATTTTTGACAAAGTAAATGATCTCAGATTTCGATTTTGATCCCAAAAATGGGTTCAGAATGTCAAAATTAGCTAGGGGTACAATTTTCACGCAAAATGGAGCACTTTGAAAAATTAGGTCAAAACATATATAAGGCCCAAAAGGGTCATTTTCAATTCATTTTAAACCTTCGACTTTAGAAACCTTGGGGATCCCTCTGAGAGAAAATGAAGGTTCATGTGTCTTCACATCATTTCGAGCATTCTTGGCGATATCAGAAACCTTGTCAGTATGGTAATCTGGTAAGTGAACCTTTGTGCCTCTCTATGAATTCAATTTGATATGTTTTCATGCTTTCTAGGATTTTTAGGATGATATTTGAATTTTTGCCTCATGAGATGTCGTACGACAACCTGTGGGGAGTCGTATGACATTCCAAGTCCAAATAGAGTGTCATGTTTGTTGTAGTAGATTGTCATATGGGAGACACCCATCTCTCGTACGACATTTTGTCGGGTCCCTCAAGTGTCGTATGAAATCATGTATAGTGTTGTATACCTATCAAATATCGTATGGGTTGTTGTATATTGTTGTACGACAATTAGCACCAGTCTGAAATGTCGTATGAAAAATAGTGACCATTTTTTAGGTCCTTAGGTAAATTTTTCAAAATTTTTGATTCTATAACTGAATTCCATAGCCTTTAATGCACTTATTGATATGCTCATTTTCTCATTTTCCATGCATATAGCCTTAGTTTTGATTTAATTTCTTATAGTCATCCTATTTCTATGCTTTGTAGGTCTTGTACCCAGATGTCCATGTCTATATTTCCCATCCGACTACATAGAGACTCTGTTTGGCCTTGCCTGATCCTATGAGAGTGCACCTTGTAGCTTGTGGGTTTGAGTACCTAATCAGGTTGCCTGATATTCAAGTGAACCATGGCTTGATCACCACACTTGTAGAGTGTTTTCACTTTGAGACGTAGACATTCCATCTTCTGATAGGGGAGATCATAGTTACCCCGAAGGATGTGTATAGGATTCTTCGTATTCCATTCCATGGCCCTCGCCCAGACTATCTTAGTGCAGGCAACATAGGTTTATAGGCATTTCAGACACTCTTCGGAGAAATTGAGAAGATTACACAACAAATCTCATGGGAGGTGCTCATACAACGTTATGGGTAGACTCATCATCCGGAGTGCATTATTGTTGGGATGATCGACAGGATCATGTATGACAGTCAGCAGAATGGTCTTTTGATGGGTTGGGCTCTGATGGTTCAACGATTTATGGCGAGTCCTCTAGAGTTTGGATGGGGTTAGTGTTTGCTGGCTCAAATGTTCTTAGAGATGGACAAGATCGTCTACCATGAGGGAAAGATGTTTACATCATGAGCTCTTGTTTTTCAGATATGGGCATGGGAGCACATTCCCATCTGCAGACCTATTTGCAGCAATGAGAGGCAGGCTCAAGAGCCTCTCATCTACAAGTATTTTGGATTTGTTACACAAGTCAAGATGGGGCATATAGAGTACTGGTGCCAAGTGTTGGACGACATGATAGTTGTGACTTGGAGCCCTTACCTGCAGATAGAGGCATGGCCAACAACGAGAGCTTAATTTAGGTTCTTTTATCAAAGTCAGATCTTGATAGGGTGGTCTACCACCGTCCTTGAGCAATTTTTGATCACACACATCTGTGCATGTGAATTTTGTACCTAGCTCAAGACACAACACTTCAGTAAAACATTAGAGATTAGCAAATCAAGAAATTTACAATATAAATGAACTAAGCTAACCAAGCGATTTACTACCTTCTAGTAGGTGCGAGTATGATATTCTTAGATTTAGACCGAGATCAATGACAATGCAACACCTAAACGAAAAATTTAAATGATTGAAAGCAATGAAATATGGATGTAGATTTAAGCTATATTTTTGTATTTTCTATGCAATATGATGAAAAATTGGTATGAAATTGATCTAGATGGATTGAAATATGATATACAAATTAATCTAATTAATGATATGCTATGAAAATGGATGAAAAACAATGATAAAAAACAATAGCAAAATCTTATAATCGCCTGTTCGCAAGAGCTTGATTCTCCAAGGATGCAAGTGCGTAGATGAAGGATGCAAAAACCAAAAGCTTGAAGGACCCAAGTGCTCAAAAATTGAAGGACTTTTTGTGAAGAGTTGAGTCTTGTTTTTATAGAAATCTAGGGCTTTGAGGATGCATTGAGAAAAGCCAAAAATCACTCTTGATAAACTTAGGTTGATTTTTGAGTTAACAAGAAATTAGGAATAGATCAACTCATAAAATCATGCTAAAGCACTTTTTAACTCAAAATAGAGTTCATATCACTTTTTCAACTCACAATCACATGTTGAGTTTAGAAAGTTAACAAATTGAAATTGATAATTGATTTAAAGTTGACTGCTTTTCTGATTGTGCATGATTTAATATGAATTAATTTAATAATTAAAGTGATTTATTCTCAACTTAATTGATTTTGAATTAAAATAACTGATTTATGGGTTAATCAATTATTAAATCAAACTTTATCCAAAACTATATCATTAAATATTGACAACTGGATTTAATTAATTAAATAAGAATTTAATCAATTATTCGTAGGATTTTTGATTTATTGTTAAAATTAAATAATATTAATTAGGAATAAATAGAATTAAATCTAATTAAATAATTAAGTGGAAAAATTAAATCTAATTAATTAAATACTTAACATATTCAATTAATCAATTTTAGGATAAATATGATTTATCACCAAATAATATTTAATCAAAGATAATTAGATAAATTAAGAATATTTAGGAAATATTCCCCGATGCAGAATTAAGATAAAATCAATTAGGGGTTTGATAAACTGATGTACATATGTGCCTTAGGTTAGGACTTTTTATGTCAATTTTGATCGATTTGTCGATGTAGAAGGTTAATGAACTTATAGCCCATTTTTGGGGTATTACATTTTGCCCCTCTTTGAATTACTGTGCAAAGCATAGTGGTTCAAAGAATAATATGTTTTTGATGATAATGTGGACTCAGTTGTGTGGTGGAAAAATTGATCCTAAGAGATTAACTGATTCCGAGACAGAAACTAATTGAAAGATTTGAAGATGTTTGATTCAGGTCCTGATCGACCAAAGAATTGAGATGATGTTAACTATATCAAAAATGAACCGATGATTATGAAGAAGTGCCAAAACGCCTGATTCTGAACCTTAAAATTATGAAGAAGTGACTGTCCTGACTCCAGACCTGATTGTCCAAAGGAATCGAAAGGATGCTAAATTTGAACCCTTCAGTTATGAAGAACCAAGGAAATAACACAACTGAATCGATGGTTACGAAGAGGTGATACAATTTACAAGATTGATTAGGATACCAGATTGATATGGATCTTGATGAACCTGATATGCCCCAAGCGATGAGGTCTTTTAATGAATCGTCAACTAGACGTGGTTGTTGTCTTGATCACTAAAAGAAAGATTTGATTTACAGATTTGATTGATGTGCAATACCATGCCCCCTTCGGGATGAAAATTGAAATTTGACAAGAAAAATCAACGTTTAAAAGTTTAGAAGCATGTTAATTGATTTGAAAAGTGGTTACACATGTTCAAAAATGCGTTCTACATTGTTTGGAGGTCCTGAAGACCAAGTTTGACTAGGTTTGACCATGAGTTGACCATGGTTGACCAAGTTGAAAATTTGAAAGTTTGATGTGAGAGAATCAGTTAAGTTGAATTTTGGATTTTTTTTATGATTATAAGGTTGATTATGCAAGCAGTCGGTTGTCCTGGGTCCAAAAATTTTAAATAGGGATTTTGACAAAGTAAACGATCTCATATTTCGATTTTGATCCTGAAAATGGATTCAAAACATCAAAATTAGCTAGGGGTGCCTGCTTGGTGATCTGTTAAGAAGACCTTTGTATGATACTCGGTCCTTATGATATGTTTAGCATAGTTTTGGAGAATCGTTAAGTGTTCAAGTTGATTTGTGAAGTTCGTGAGATAAATGCAATCATGCAAAGTGCAAAATGAAATGAAAACCTAGGACCTAGGACTTAGTCATTGATCATGTGTCAGTCATTTTCATCACTAAATATTTTATTAGGTAACTGGATAAATCAATACAATGCCCACTAGTTAGACAACCATAGACATATGAATATTGATTTTGTTTTTGGAATGTTGGATTAGATATAAGCACCAAGGCACAAAAGCCAGGATGACTTGAATATCATGTCCATTTTGATATAGCAATTTGTATAAGCATTAGAACATAAATGTTGTGATGACCTGAATACGCCTTGCGGACAAACTCACCAAGCAGCCGAGAGATCATTCTGAATCCGCTGTGAATTACCCGCAGTGACCCTTTATCATTCACATCCTTGGGTAAGATCGTGTTTCATAGTAGAGAAGGAGAAATCACTCAAAAAGATTACATTAGATCAAACTTCTTTCAATTTTCTAGGTATCAATGGTCAAGGTACACATGGCCATCCAATACATGATGGAGGCACTTATAATGGACACCAATTCAATCCAGAATTTCCAAAGTTGTTAGATTTTCACTCAAAGTAGAAAAAAAAGAAAAGATTATGCCCCTAGTCATCACTCTCTAAATCCTATGAAGGACATCATCGAAGAGCTCGAGGGAACGTAATATGCAAGAATCTCAATGCAAATCAGTAAGCATACGAAGAAGATTCAAACATGTCACAACAATTTGTTTTCAATGTGTTGTTGTTGTTGTTGTTTGTGTTTGATTGCAAAATCTTTTCTGGTAAAGAGACTAACTGACTGACTTAGATGTAGCTTCAAAGGATTCTAACTGGATATGACTCATCTAAAAATATATTGGAGACCATAGGATATGACATTGATTGCCCCCAAGTTTGAAACATTGATAAGATACAAACGCTTTGGCTAATTGGTGCACAGACCAACTTTATTGAAAACACAATGTGAAAGCAAACTGAGAGTTATATACAAACTAAAGCAAGACTGAAAGTTGGGAAATATCAAGATTACGCTGATAGATGGAGCATTTTGATACAAGTAGCACCTATTTGTTAGGTTTTCACCATCTTGACAGAGATTCTATTTTTGCTACCAAGGCACTTGTTTCCAAGCTTTCACCAAGGCACTTTTTTTTTTTTTTGTGAATCATCAAGGCACCTATTGCTAGGTTTTCACCAAGATGTTCATTTTTTTAGGACTTTTTCTTATTTTTATGATATTTTTCTCAAGACATTTTACCATAGACTGAATGCCTTAGGCGTAGAATTTCTTCAGATGGAAAACGTTGATTGGTTTTCAGAGTTGTTCTCCTTCAGTAGTTGAGAGTTGATAGGTGCCAGAGCCAAAAGTAGCAATGATAACAAAGGGACCCAGCCAGTTGGGTTCAAACTTCCCCTTACATTCTTGATGTGATTGATTTTTAGGATTTTCTCTCAAGACTAGATCGCCAACCTGAAATTCTTTGTGTCTGACTTTCTTATAGTAGCCTCTAGACATTCTTTTCTGATACACTCTGAGATGATCATATGCTGCTTGTTTGCACTCATCTAGTAGTTCAAGTTCTTGCAACCTAGACACTCTGTAGTCATCATCAATTACTAGACCATGCATTACGATTCTTAGTGATGAAATTTCAACCTCAATAGGTAGTACTACTTCAGACCCATAAACTAAAGTGAATAGTGTAGCCCCAGTAGGTGTTATGATACTTGTTCTGTAGGCCCAGAGAGCTGGATTGATCATGAGATGCCAGTCTCTTCCTATTTTATTAACTATACAATGCAAGATTTTCAACAGATTCTTGTTGGATGCTTCTTCTTGTTCATTGCCTTGAGGATAATATATAGATGACCAATATTGTTTTATCTTGAATTTAGAGCATAAGGAATCTAAGTCCTTTTTCTTGAATTGACCACCATTATCTGTGACTATTGTTGCAAAATTCCATACTGATATATGATGTAGTTCAAAATGAACATAGATATCTGTTTGCCAGTTGCTTGAGTCAAAGGGAGTGCTTCTACCCATTTTGTGAAATAGTCTATAGCTATAATGATATGGGTATGTCCATTGGAAGAATGTGGATATATGGCTCCTATTAGATCAAATGCCCATTGTTGAAAAGGCCATTTTGTAGTAAAGGGAATAATATCTCTCCCTGGTGCATGAATCAAGTTCCCATGTACTTGACACTTTTGACATTTCTTAGCATATTTGACAGCCTCTTTTTCCATTTCAGGCCAATAATACCCAGGCCTAATAAGTTTTTGAGCTAGTGTTAAACCATTGGAATGTGATCCACATATACCGTCGTGGACTTCTTCTAATGCATGTTGAGACTCCTCACATTTTAAACACCTAAGAAGTGTACCATCTAGACTCCATTTATATAGATCATTACCAATGATGACATACTAGGATGCGTTTCAAATAAGGTATTGTTTCTCATGGAGGTTAAAGGTATCAAGAATGATGTAGTCTTGAAGGTAGGAGAAAAGGTGTTTGTATCTGGAAGAATCATGACCAACAACAATGTAGATCATGCGGGTTTTGGGGGAATCATATGCAAGAAATGATAATGCTTCAACCGGGAACTCGTAACGTAGCTCATGTTCAAGCTTCTGTCATAGAGATGATAGCATTTCCATAGCATCAACAACTTTGTTTTCTATTCTAGGAATCTTCTCAAACGTGATAGATATGAAATATTTCTTTAGGTCATCTACCATGCATTTGTATGGACCAAGTTTCTCATCTTTTTTTTTTGGTATACATCATTGACTTGGTGTATGATTAGCTGTGAATCTCCATGAATGTGTAGCTCTGTCACTTGCCACTCAATTGCTATCTTCATGCCATTAAGTAGAGCTTCATATTCAACAATATTGTTTGTGCAAGGAAATTTTATTCTGAATGCTTTAGGTATTGAGTAACCTTGTGGTGTTATGAATAATATGCCTACTCCAGATCCATTATGTGTGTAAGATCCATTAAATAAAAGATGCCAATTCTTAGAAGATATGTGCATGATGGATGAATCAAGAAATTCCATCTATAATGGTGTATCATCGTACATTGGTGCTTTAGCTAACTGATCTGCAATAACTTGTCCTTTGATAGCTTTTCTCTCAACATATTCTATGTCAAATTTGCTCAATAGCATCACCCATTTAGCTAATCTACCTGTGAGGGAAGCTTTGTTGAGTAGGTACTTTAGTGGATCAATCTTAGCTATTAGTTGTGTTGTATGAGCTAACATGTAGTGTCTCAACTTTTGTGATGCAAAGATGATAGCTAGACAAGCTTTCTCGATCATTTAATAGTTCTTCTCATATGCTACCAATGTTCTGTTGATGTATTAGATAGCTCTTTCCTTCTTGTTTTCATCATGTTGTGCTAGTAATGCCCCTAGTGATGTATATGTGGCGGAGACATATATAATAAATGGCTTCCCTTGAATGGAGGCATCAAAATATGAGGATTCACCAAATATTGCTTTATGTGGTTGAAGTTCTTTTCACATTCCTCATTCCATGCAAAAGTCACACCTTTATGTAATGTCTTTGTGAAAGGTTGTGATATATCTACTAACTGAGATATGAAACGTCTGATTGATTGCACTCTTCCTTGTAAGGTTCTCATCTGACTGATATTTTTGGGAGGCTGTATCTCCATGATAGATTTGACTTTAGCAGGATCTACTTCAATGCCCTTATTTGAAACAATGTAACCTAAGAGCTTTCCATAAGTGACACCAAAAGCACACTTTTTAGGGTTCAGTATGAGACTAAACTTCTCCATTCTATCCAGTATTTTTCTCAAGTCATTTAAATGTTCTAATCTTATCATAGACTTAGCTAAGGTGTCATCAACATAGTCTTCAATGGTTTGATGCATCATGTCATGAAAGATAGATGTCATAGCTCATTGATATGTAGCACCAACATTCTTAAGACCAAATGGCATGATATTCCAATAGAAGGTACCCCATGCACATGTAAAAGCCATTTTATCTTGATCTTCTAGAGAAATTTTGATGTGGTTGTATCCAGAGAAACCATCCATTAAGGAATACATCTCAAAGCCCATAGTCATGTCCACTATCATATCGATGTTTGGTAGTGGAAAGTCATCCTTAGGGCATGCTTTATTTACATCTCAGAAATCTATACATAATCTTATAGATTTATCTAGTTTTGATACTGGAACAATATTAGAGATCCACTTTGCATAATCTATGACTCAGATAAATCTGGCTTTTAGTAACTTTTCTAGCTCAGCTTTGACAAGGAGTGCAACATGTGGATGCATCTTTCACAATTTCTGTTTGACATGTTTGACTCCTGGAGTGATAGAAAGATGATGCATTATCAAATCAAAATTCTAGAGCAATTTTGATTTGGTTGTATCCAAAGAAACCATCCATTAAGCAATACATCTCAAAGCCCACAGTCATGTCCACTATCATATCGATGTTTGGTAGTGGAAAGTCATCCTTAGGGCATGCTTTATTTACATCTCAGAAACCTGTACATACTCTTATAGATTTATCTGGTTTTGATACTAGAACAATATTAGAGATCCATTCTGCATAATCTATGACTCGGATAAATCTGGCTTTTAGTAACTTTTCTAGCTCAGCTTTGACAAGGAGTGCAACATGTGGATGCATCTTTCACAATTTCTATTTGACAAAGTTTGATTCCTGGAGTGATAGAAAGATGATGCATTATCAAATTTGGATCTAACCCTGGCATATTTGAATACTTCCATGCAAAGTTGATCTTCTTTTCTGTCAAGAAAGTAGTGAATGCTTCTTTCTCTTCCTCTGATAGGGATTGTGTTACATGAATTAGTTGTGGTTCCTCTAGTGTACCCAAGTTGATAGATTGAGTTGGTTCTATCAGTACTAGGGATCTATCTTGTAAATGACTTGGAAGGACATCAAATATCTCATCCTTGAGGTTTTCACCTTCGGATACGTCTTTTGTTTTTACTATTTTAGGTTCTGAGACTACCACAAAGTGGTTTTCACCCTCAAAACTCTTTTTCTTTTTTCTTTTGTTTTTCTGATTGAGATATTTGATATTTGACTTTGTCAAGCTAATGATAGGTTCACTGATGGAAGTTGTCATGGGTTCCACTACATTGAGGTAGTAGGTAAGAGCATAGTCATTTTGAAAGGTATGGATATCTTGGCTCGGATCGGTACATGTTTGGTCAATAAGCTCTGGATGTTGGATAGTCAATGTAGGGGAGGATTGGGAAATGGTGTTTATGCATATGGTATTGTCATAATTGGTCCTAACTTGACTCTCAAATTCAAAGGTGATATTACTACTCAAAATGTTCAGTTCACGAATCATCTCAGCATCATTATTGGATTCCACTTCAGCCATAGGTGGATTAGACTCGTTAAGTTCATCATTTCGCTCTAGACTCACATCAGTTTTAGGTGAATATTGGTGAATGACATCAATGTGTTTTTTAGTGATAAGCTCATCTTCTTCTAGAATAACTCCCCATTCATAGTCATTTGATTCTTCATCTAGGCCTTTGGGAAAGTCAAGAACATGTGTAAAATTAGGATGGATTCCCCAAGAAGGATTACCTTTCGAGTCTAAGCAGGATTAATATTCATGGGAGTCTATCTCAGAATCACTATTGTATCCCAAATGTTCAACTATTGTGATAGGTTCACCTTCTTTTTGTTTAATAGTAGGTTCTTGTGTATCTACCACATTGATATTCTCCTTAGGTTTCTCTTCATCCTTAAGAAGATCTAGTATTTCTTTAGGTAAATGTTCATAAGGAATAAGATTAGTGGTGTCTGAATCATCATTATCTGATTGTTGTGTTTCTTCCTTTAGCTGAATTTCTATTGATGGTTCAATCTTCTCTAAGACATGTGGAGAATTTTTGTTGAGATAAAAAGGTTTCTTTTGATATCCCATGCCTGTAGTATCTTTGGTCGTCCTTCCACAATGTTCAACTAGTTTAGTGATGCCTTTGCCTCTTGTTCCTAGAGGTCCTTTTCCAGTGTATCCCATTTTAGACATGAGTTTATGACTTGGTTCATAAGATTTGATAGGGATTTTAGGTGTTTTAGAGTCACATTTCTGAACTATTTGGGATTGAGACACATCTTTGTATAACCATGCTAATATAGCTTCTTCTTCATCAGATTCTTGTTTAGACACTTTTTCTATGATGAAACTATTGGTATATGATGTTTTGAGTACTGGGAATCACTTAAGGGTTGTCATTCATGGCAACACTTATGATGGAGTGATCTCATGTTGTGGAGATTTCCACTGGAGTCATAGTCATGAAAATGACTAAGTCCAAAATTAGGAAAATAGGGTACAATACCACAGTTTTGGATAGCGATGAAGATATATAAGGTATTATGGCTTGCAAAGTTAACTGGAGGTATTTTGGGATATGCACATGCTTTAGTTAAGATCACATGAGTTTTGGACACCTGATGTGTGAGATACAATATTCAAAAGGTATGTGAAGACAGTAAAATAGTATATTAGGATACATGAACAATTGCAAAGATTAAGGAGAGCATAATGGATATGGTAACATGCTAAGACAAGTAAATAAAGTATATTTCTGACTCTCTGATAATATAAGAGTGTCGACTCCATGTATATCATTTGAATAAGTTTCTATTATGTTTTGTATGACAATTATGAGGCCGACTAGAAGGCTAATTCTGTATAAGTATAGATTGGTTTTGTGAAAGCAAAGTATGGATGATTTTCATGATGATGGAGTAAGTTTGCGAATACAAGAGTAGAGATCAGATGTGAGATCAGTAAGAGGCCGAGCTACAATTGGAACTATCTAAGAAAGATAAGTGCTTGTATTGTTTCCCCTTTTGAGAACTATTTTGGGACGGTATTGATTGTAAGAGCAGTATGCTCACCACCTTTAACTAGGTGTTTTGTATACCCCTAACAGGGTTTTTGTAATCCTCTAACAAGGAAATGTACTATGTAACAATCAACTCCTAATAGGGCTAGATCTCCTAATAGAGACATTATATTTTAGTGCATATTTGTGGGTACCATCCCCACCGGGGTTTTCCCTTTGGCCAAGGTTTTCTCGAGAAAAAAATCATGGTGTCATGAGTAATGTGTTATGCTTATATGTTGTTTTCATTTCTCCATTACTTTGGATTGTTTATAATTGTTTAAAGTTGAAATCAAAGTTCTATAATACTGATTCACCCCCTCTCTTAGTATTACCTAATCCTAACAATTGGTATCAAAGCCAGTGGCCCTTTGAGAGAAAGCTTAACAGCTTAAGGGAGATCAAAATGGACTCAGAATATTTACAAGTGAACTTTGAAACTACACTTGAAGATCTGGATAAGATGAAAGCTAAAAATAGTGAACTAAAATTCAAATTAAGAAGAGGAGAAGGTTTCATGAGGAAACTTAACGAACAACTTGAGATTGTAAAAAATTAGAGACAAGACCTTATGGAGAAAATCAAAGAAGGTTCAGACAATGATACATCAGACAAAGTAAAGAAGCTGGAGCAAGAAAAAGAACAAATCAATCTCTTGATGACGAAGGAGATTTAGCATGAAAAGGATGAAAGAAACAAACTTGAAGAGTCACTAAAAGAAGCTAACCTGCAGATAGGAAATATGAAGACTGAACTTGACCATTACAAGGATAAATATCAGGAATTAAATAATTACAATAAAATCATCAAAGGTGAAATCACTCAAGCCAGACTACACATTGAGGAGTTGCACATGAGCAATGGAAAGAATGATGAACAAAGAACATAACAAAAATCTAAAGGAGACATGAGTGGACCTAATGAAGGTGGAAGTTCAAAAACTCAAGAAGAACCAAAAGAAGCCAAGAATGAGGAAAGACCTATTCCTAATGAAAGAACTACAAATGAAGATCCTAGAGAACAATTCAGACCCTTTAGAGGTAGATGTTTTGAATGCAACAAAGTTGGACACATGAAAAGAGATTGCAGAAGTAAAGGTAACTCTAAACCCTTTACCAGCTACTATTTTAATTGCTATGAGTATGGACACAAGAAAGTAGATTGTAGAAAACTTGATCAATCCAGGTATAAGAAAGAATATATCAGAGAAGAAACTGCAGCCAAGATCACATGTCAAAAATGTAATAACTTTGGCACACAACAAGGTACTGTAAGCTACAAACTAATCAAGAAAGAAGAAGACCACCTATTTGTTACAAATGTAACAATCTAGGTCACATTGCAAATTTTTGTAGATACAATGGAGATGACAATAGAGGAGGACCAAGGAGATCTAATGAACCAGAAAGACCACCACCTATAGTTATAAGGAAAAATATCAGTGACAATGGTAAAAGCCTAAATGATTACTTGAATGAAAGGAAGAAATCAGAGGAGGAGAAGATATGGCAAGTAAAAGTTATAAATAAGGCAGTGGTTTAGGGAGAGACAAATTATGATGTTGTGTCTTCGCATGATGAATTCTTTGAGGCATCAGCCTAGAAGGCCTCATGGCCTCATGGGGAGCAGTGGATGTAGACAAAAAAAATTATCTAGCCACTATATAAGCAGAGTAAGCTCATGTGAGCTTAGGTATAATGTGTACATATGTTTTCAAATCTGTGGATGAGATCACAACACTTGAAGTTTCATCTTTTGTGTTCACGAGTTTTGCATTGACTGGACGACATGAGAAGTTGAGCTACCTATGTTTAATGCACACACTCAACTTGTGATAGATAAAAGACTTGAAAGATTTCATTTCTCCACCATTTGTTGATCAATGACTAAGGAGAGAAGAAGTGTGAAGGTAGAGCAATAATCTAGCAAAGAGATTTTGTGCTCACGTGAAGCCAAGTATCAGATTTGTGCGAATTTAAGGTATTTAGACCTAATCTCTTTGGAAATTCATGGATGCACCAGTAATTTATGATGTGGTAGACAAACCTAGGTATAAGTTCAAAAGGCATCCATACAAACCCTGTGAGCATGATTCAGAAGGGGCGTTCTCTCAAACCCCTATAGGTGTGTTACATGTAGAGGATATTAGGGCATACATACACTGTAAGTATGAGATTATTGGGGAGGTTAACATCCTCTATGAGTTGAACAGTATGATAGAAGCAAATGGATCATTGATAAAAGAATTCAAACATTTAAAGGACCTACAATACTCAAGTTAACTTGACTCACTAAATTTATAGAAGTCGAATGGTTCAAGATCATCCTGAGTAGAGTTCATGATCAGTTCTTGTGGATAGGTGATCAACCTGTTAAGATATGTGCTCAGTTGATCCATGATATCACAGGGCTTGACAATGAAGGAGCCCTACCTGTTAGTGAGAAGAACCTTAGAAAAGAAGTTGAAACCCTAACACACTCTAAATGGGACAAGAGGGAAATGATTGTAAATGATATATATTTACAAGATGTCAAATTGGTAGCAATGCTAATTAGCTACAAGTTATTTCATAGTTCTAGACTTAATTCTATTTTAGCTGGAGTTATAATGATGACATACAGAATGGTAAAAGAAAACAAGAAATACAACTTGTGTGAAATACTAGCTCAACAATTCATTGAGAATGTGAAAGTTATAAAGAAGGACAAATATAAGGCATTCAAATTTGGATCATTAATAGTTCACATGTACATTCATGTTATTCACAACTTTCTTGGTATGCATCCTAGAGCATGGAAAGATAATGAACCCACTGGTCTACAAATCTCAGACAGTTATAGAAGATAGAAAAAGGACTGGGTAGATGGAGAATTGTTTGGGATGATTAAAATCATGCAGAGGCAGATGAAAGAAAGATATAGAATTCCATAAAGCCTAGTAGAAAAGTATGAGGAGACCATCTGTTTCATGGTTGAAACTGATTGTGTTTGCTTTGAGGTAGTTGAGCCTAGAACAAAATGGTGTTATCCTATAGGATATGAGGTAAGTGCTGAAATACTATCTATGCAATTAGAGCATGTATTGGCAGCAAAAAAGGACCCTACTCAAGAAAGATGGGGTACATACAGAGAAAATATGAAAAATTTAGAGAAGAACAAGAGAAAGTGAGAAGAAAGAGGAAAGTTAGCAAGATAGTAGAAGATATCACTGCAATGGTGGGTATTACAAAAGCACAATTGATAGACATCAAAAACAAGATGGAGGCATCTTCTAGTACTACCACTAACTCACCCATTCCATTGGAAGTAGAGTAGAAAGTTACTACTGATAACATTATTGATTTATCAGTCCCTCAAGAGGAAGAAACACATGAAGTTGAAACTACAACAATTCCTAGAAGATCATCTAGGACAATCAAGCAGGTCAGTCCAAAAGAAAAAGAGACAGAGGCAAAAAGGAAGAAGAAGGAAGAAAAAGTTATGGAGAAAGAGGAAGAGAAAATGGTTCAAAAGAGTCCACAAATCCTATGGAAACCTGATATGAAAGCACTACAGAAGAGGGTTATCAAGGATGGAAATATGATATCTATAAACATATATTATGAGAGATATAGCCCTGAGGATCAAGCAATCATTGAGGACACTATCATTGAGAATTTTTTAGTTTTCAAAAAGAATTTGCTGGAAGTTGAAGCCAGTATCCCCAAAGATCTATACAACAAGCTGGAAATCAAAAAATAGTTATCACATTCAGAGGATGAGAACATAAGAAATAAGACAATTGATGATATGTTGCTGATTGTGTCTATTTAGGAAAGAGAAAGAATCATAAAGGCACTAAAACCTCTTCTAAGAACAAAGACCAGACTAGTCAAGATAATGGCTAGAAGATATGATGAGGTCATTGAAGATACCCAAAAGGCATTAGACCAAGTTCTAATGCATGACATGCCTAAAAAGGTGTCACCTCTTGAGACTGCTAAACCTATATCCTTGGGTTTAGGAGATAGCTCATAGGCAATTGATGAGAGTGCTCAAGTTGACTTGCAACCAGACTTCATTGTCACTAGTGTGCCTGTTAGCCTTGACACTTCACAGGATATAAATGATCCATTCATGGACAAGATGGACAGTGCGATGGAGGTTGAAGATCAAGAATAGATAGAAGAAAGAAAATCAGAAGAGAAACTAGAAGAAAGAGTATAGGAAAAGGAGTTACAGCAAGAAGAACATTAAGAAAAATAACCTAAGTCAGAGGAAGCCACTGAAATTAGACTAGATACATCCCTATTATTGGTAAGTGTGGCCAAACCAGTGAGTTCTGATGTGGACAACATGGATGAAGATGAACTGATGAGACTCTCATTCATGGCCTTTGCTAAAGCTAAGGAGAGATCAATACAAAAAGGAGATAAAAGAGCTAAGATAATTGTCAGGGCTGTAGAGATGGTGAACAAGCTACTCCCCTTGCTAGTTATCCTAAAAGACAAGGATGAAGTTGAGAATCTCACTACAGTATTGAATATTCTTGATAGTCACTTTGACTCATTGCTAAAAACAACAGAGGAGAAGGCTAAAAAGAACTTCTTGGAGAAGAAGTTGAGTGAAGTTCATAAGTCTATTTCATGGGACTTATACATTCTAAATGCTACCACTCTTAAAGCCAAGAGTTGTGTAGCACAAGGCAAGAAACTATACAACTATTGCATAAATCCCTACAGACACTTGAAGAATGTTGAGGAGGCCATAGGCAAAGATAGGGCCAATCTTGATAGTATAATGGATAGTTGTGAATCATCTACACAAACTATGGGAGAAATAGATAAGGAAACATCCAGACTACTGGAGAAAATAGGAGTACTGGAAATGGAGAAAGGGAGAGTTGCAGACAAGTTTGGCTCATTAAGAAGCCTATTGACTCCCAAGCTCTCAATATTGGAGACTCGTCTCTCTAAGATGATAAAGGTTAAAAGTTCAATGATAGTACCCACTCTCACTGAGCTTAAGGCAATAGAGACAACATCATATGCACTGAATGGATTAATCCATGTCAGTGAACTACTGATAAGTTCATGGATTGAGGAAGTTAAGACCTTGGAAATATCCTTCCAAGATGTCTTAAATCTGGTGAGTAAGCACTAAACCATTTGTGCTTAAGCTCTGCAATTTTGTCTATACCTTTTCCATTGATGTCAAAGGGAGAGGAAGAAAAAGGAAAATGAGGAAGAGAGTTATATGTTAAAAAAAAGAGATGTAGATGTGTGTGAGTGATTTACACCTTCATGAAATAACAAGATTTAAAGAGAATTTACACTATTCAAAGCAAACTAATCTAAATAATGCATAAATTAATCTAAATATCTCATGGTTCTCTAAATTGAAGTAGTAAGTGAGGCTCTCAGCTGCAAATCCTCACTAGTGACACTCTAATTATGAGAATTGAACTAAGAATGATATGCAAACTAGATCTAATTATCAAATTCTAACTCTATTTGATAAGAAATCTACAAAATGATCAACAATTTAAGCTAATTATCAATGAAAATGCTAAGTGAGTGATGTGGATGCAAATTGCAAGAGCTTTGCTGCAATTCAAAGATATGGAGTGGATGATTTATGCCTCAAAATGCCTTCTATTTATAAGATTTTCCCAAGGGTAGGGGGTAGAGTGAGATAACCATGGTTATGCTTGGTAAGGTCAATTGGCTTTGCTTTGTCCCTAAATGGGGGGACAAACATTTAAATGGTTTCAAAAGGCTGGACCATTTCAACAAAAGTGAGTGATTTGTGTCCATTTTGTCTCCTTTTTTTGCTTTGTTGAGAGAATTTATGATTTATTAATTAATTAAAGTAATTAAATTTAGCCATGAAGGGTAAGAGGTTCATTTTGATTTTTGCTTTCAACAACTATGTCATTAATTGAATTTAATCAATTTCTTAGTGTTTTTCCCCTTTTCAAGCTTTATTTAATCATTTAATCATTTAATTGAATTTTCCTTTGATTTGAATTGCCTTTTGTTCCATTTATCGATTTTTAGTGCTATTTTGATGATTTGATTGCACCTTTTGATTGAATTAAGCCTTTGCCAATTTTCTGTGTCTACAAATGCCCCTCTTTGAGTCGATGTGTGAAGAACACCGATTCAAAGATTTCGTTGGTATGATGATCTGATTCAGGTCCTGGTTCTGATATGCCTCTGATCGTTCTGATTGATGTACTTCCTGATGATGATGATGTACCTCTGATGATGATGCTGATATGATTCTGATGCCTCTGATATGATATGGGTCCTGATTTGATGATAGGTCCTGGGTTTACTGATAAAGGTCCTGGGTTAATTGATAAAGGTCCTGGGTTGATTAATTGCTGATACGTTGATAGATTTGATATGATAACAGATTTGATATGAAACTGATATGAAATTGATTTGCCTCCTGATATGATACTGATATGATATGCTGCCTGATATGATATGATATGATACTGATATGATACTGATATGATATGCCCTACTGATACTGATATGATATGCCTCACTGATAAATGTTTTTGATGCGATGCCCATTTGATACTCTGATGCCCCCTCAGAAATAAAACATATTGATCCCTTGATTTGAATGATTTTGAGTAGTTGGAATATGTTTTGATTTCTGATACCGTTTGAAAGAAACAATCAAGTTTTGATTCATGCCCCGGCTAATGAAAATGTCATATAATAGGTCCAAAGTGCATTTTTTAAGTGTTTATTAGGACCAATTTCACTTTAAATAGGGTAAAACCCCTCATTTTACTATTCATTTGCACCGTTCCCTCTTGAGATTTGAGCTCTAATTTTAGCCTTTTTTACACGATGGTGGTCCCACATCGCGAGCATCAGTTTGAAAGAGCGCGCCGGTTCAATCGGAGAGCGACCGATGGTCCTCTGGTATGTCATTCAAATTTTCCTCATGTTTCAAAAGTTGCATTTATGACCTCATTTAATGCATTTTAAAATTTTGATTCTGCGTTTGTGAAAAGAAATGTCGCCTCCGTGCTTTTTAATTTCGCCTGAAAAATTTAAAATGTCGCCTTTGGTAAATTTGATATCGCCTTCCTTAGGTTTGCTCACGCATTTAGAAAATCCTTTATCGCCTGCGGATAATTTAATATCGCTTAGGGTTTTTAAGCATTTTAATTGTGTATCGCGTGACAATCTTGAATAATAAAATGTCGCCTGCGGAAAATCTTATACCGCTTCCGTGAAATTAAGTCACGCGGATGATTAAAATCACGCGTATGGAGAAATAGATGTCGCCTCTGGTAAAAGAAATGACGTGGGAAAGAAAAGTCACGTAAGTAAAAAAAAAATTATTTGAGACTTTTCTAAGACGTCTGATTTCTCGATTGCGTCAACTTGATTGATATCGATCACGTCAATGAATTCAATCGAATGTTCAGTTAGGGTGTTCCCCTTGTTTGATTTCAACAATGAATTAGGACATAGGTAACTATAATATCGAAGAATAAGGTAAATCAATCTTCATCACGAATGATAGGTCATGAATCTAATCGTCCATTCATGTTATGCTCAAATGCTTAGAGACATAAAACTAGGATCATCCTTCCTCAATGCTTAGAGTTAGGATTTGATAGGTCTGATAGGTATATTTAAATTGATGACTATGATTGATTGTTTGATTTCCTGATAGTAAGTTACTCATGTGATTCCATTGTTTTGATTAAACAGGAGGATGTCCCTGTTCTGTACCTCCGAACTGTACCACACTGGGTGATGGAGCTTAGGGAGCAGTTGACTGACACCGAGAGGCGAGTGATTAGGCACTGTGGTACACTATGTGTATTAGAGCTTCCTCGGTTCTAGATGAACCGAGGTTTGATTACCGCTGTCGCAGAGCGTTGGCACTTTGAGACAAACACGTTTTGGCTACCACAGGGCGAGATGACGATTACACCTGAGGATGTTTATAGATTGCTACAGATCCTGACTCATGGAGAGATAGCATATTATGATGCAGTCTATGATGGGACGTATTGTCGATGAGTATTCAGAGATCCGTCTATAGGTGATGATTGTATCTTATGGCCTAAGTTTGCCTCATTTCTTGTTTTACTAGCATTATTAGGTGCTATCATTGGTGGTGTATTATTACCTGATCGACGAGGTCGCGGATTTTCAGTGGGATGGGGTAGGATTATCAAGGATTTGCTACATCAGCCTCGACGCTTTGACTGGGGATCTTGTGTGTTGGCACAGCTTTATCACGATTTTCATGAGGTGGTTTATAGGAGATCAGCTTCGTTATCTACTGGGATTCATATTTTGCAGCTGTGGATATGGGAGCACTTACCAGTCAGTCATCCTATATCAGATCAAGATCATCCCTTAGGATATCCTTTTGCATGGCAGTATACTGGTATGGTGACACAGCATCACTTGGGTCATTTGGAGTATTGGTGGCGTCAGATTGATGACATGGATGAGGTCTATTGGAGACCATATGTCGAGGTCAAGGATTGGAGAGAGGATAGCTTGGAGTTACCATATATGTTTTCTCCTCGATGGATGATCGGCAGGATCGACTCTGTTCTTGAGAGATTCTTGGCAGGTAGAGTGCTACAACAGTTTGGGCGGATTCAGCCTATGCCTCAGGGATCTGTAGTATATGCTTGTTCTAGTGTAGAGCGTGCTACTTGGGGTCACATGCCTTCATACGATGATGCTATTGAGCAGATATCACTACTGGGTTATATGGATTGGGATATGAGGTTACACATCAGAGATGCCAGAGTTACTCAGGAGTATCTAGCTTGGTTGATGGAGCATCCTATGCCTCGATTTACAGACCCTGCAGAGCCAGTGCCTGGGCGAGATGATGATGGTGATGATGTCGGTGGTGGGAGGAGATGCAGAGGTAGACCATGAGGTAGGGTGGTGATTAGACTTAGAGGATGAGCGAGAGATGTACAAATACAGGCACCACCTCCTCCTCCTTCTCATCCTACAGTAGCACAGAGACAGAGGATAGATCGTCAGGATCATGTGAGGGCTGCTAGGCAGGATCCAGTTGCAGGACAGGATACGGGAGCAGGATTACAGCAGGCTACCGTGGATGGTCAGGATACAGGTGCACAGTAGATGCCAGCAGCTTTTTCCCGTGATCGGGGAAAAGCTCCTATAGATACAGGTGATCCTCAGAGTACCTATGAGGTTGGGGAGAGTTCTAGTACTACCCAGCTATGAGCAAATGTGGGAGCATTACGGACAGAGGTATCACAGATGTCTTCTATGATTCAGTAGTTAGTATCAGGTTTGGCTCCATTGGTTCCTCTCCTTGTTGCTATGGTTGGTCAGACGCCTCCTCAGCCACCTCAGTAGCCTCCATCACAGCCTCCTCCACAGCCTCCTCCAAGACCTCCTCCCTGTGGTGACGAGAGTTGAGCTATGAGTGCTCTTATTGATCATTTGTGTACTGATGCTGAGATACTTGATGTTGTACCATAGTCTTGTGACCTTGGTGTCACCTTTCTAGTTGTACTTTGATACTTAGTTGACATTGATGCCCCTGTTGATGGGCGATTATAGAGTTGATTTATGATATCATTGTTATACTTGATGCATTGAGTTTTTGAGTAGACATGTGATATGAGGACATTTATGATCTTTCCTGCTTTTACTTGATGATATATGAGATTTCCTTTAGATGCTGCTATATGTGTTTATCTAATGCATTTTTTTTTGGATGGATGTGTCTATGGATGCAACGTATCTTATGTATGATATAGATAGATGGATGCATTTCTTTCTCATGTATGGATGCAGTTTTTTTTTGATATGTTATCTCTCATGTATGCAATTTGTATGTATGCACATGTAAATGATTATTTCCTTCTTTTCCTTGATAATATATCTATGTAATGATTAATGATGTGGAATGAATGCAAAAAGTATAATCTCAGGTTTTTATTGTAGAAAAGATGATATTGAAGTGATGTTGTCCTTGCTGATTTAACCCTGTTGATGATGTTATGTACCCCCTTTTTTGATGCGAAATGAAACCCTTGGGAAAAAAATGCATGTGCAATTAATCTAACATGATAATGCAATTAACCTTTTATATGAATGTAGCTAAGTGTCACTAGCTTTTAGCAAATAAATGCCTTGAGGATATATTTTCATCATTGAGCACTTGGGACCGGAAAGTCAATACAATCCCCACTGCCCACTGACATGATGATATGAATATCGCTTTTGTTTTTACTGCTCATATGGTAACCTCCGTTTTGCTTTCCCATCGGTCTCATCGATACGACTATCACTGATTACCCACAATCATGAGAGTACGAATACCGATTTTGTCAGATTCTATGTTGCAAGTGGATTTTGTCATTTAGATATGAAGAATCTAAATATCCAAGGTATCCGGTTGCGTAAACAAACAAAGGTTAACTCATTGTTTTATAAGATAATCCTCGATGGTTCTTTGATGACCATGTCTTTAGATGAATTCTCATAAGACAATGAATCTTCCTCCAAACAGTCACTTCATAGTCAAGAAAAATATCATGTCTCCATCATTGCCAATCTAGTTGAAACATCATTGATTAGCTAAAAAGACTTGATACAAATTGAATTAATGTAAGTAAACAGATTTTTAACCAACTTTTCAAAAGAATCTAACTAAGTGTTTTGCATTGTTTTCTGATCTTCAAAAAAATATTTCCAAGTGTTTGATCATGGAATGATGTTTGATTTTTAATCCTGAATAATAAGTCAATTTAGGCTCAAGGATTTTGTTGTGGTAGTCAACCTCTTGGTTAGTAAACAATGATATCAATCAAAGGTTTACAAAAATCTGATCTCTCTTCTGAAAATGTTGATCCCTTTCTACTTGTGACTGAATGTTGCTCATTTGAATCCTTTTTGAGGTACCCACTTTCCAATCCGTTTATGCTGCCCCCAAGTATTTGATGTATCAGTTTTGACAACTTTGGGCAATGCAAAGGATGATGCTACAAAATGTTATTATGACTATGTACAAATGACGGATGCAATGAAGGTTTAGACAAATGGGATGATGAGATGCATTATGTACACATGTGACTAGGAAAGAAATGACTTAAGGGAACCAAAAGTGCTTGTTGCCAAGTTTTCACCTTTGGGTGGTCTCTTTTTTTGCTACCGAGGCACCTATTTGCTAGGTTTTCACCAAGGCACTTTTCTCTTTTTCATTTTTTTTTGTATTTTTCTTTTTTTTTTCTTTTTTTGTATTTTTCTTTATCACCTTGGCACCTATTTGCTAGGTTTTCACCAAGAGATAGTTTTTCAAATGTTTTTTTTGCTTTCTTCATGCTCAATTTTCCACTGTTTTTGATCTTTCTTCTTTTCCAATGTTTTTGGATTTTCCATTTTCTCTTGTTTTTGGTATTTTCAAGATCCCTTTTCAACTATGTACAATAATTATGATGCTCTCTCATCTGATACTCTTTATACTCTTTCATCTGCTTTAGGTGTAGAACCTCTTCAAATGAATGCTGTTTATGGGTTCTTGTAATTCTTCACCGTTACAATCTGATAACTTATATGTTCTAGTTCCAAAGGATGACACTATCACAAATGGGCCTATCCAATTAGCTTCCCACTTTCCTTTCTTTTCCCTTTCAGCTTGATTTTTGGGATTTTCTCTTAGTACCAAGTCTCCTACTTGAAAAGTTCTTGGTTTGATGTGTTTGTTGTAATTGCGTGCAATCCTATTTTGATAAACTCTTAAATGCTCATAAGCTTGAGTCTGGTGTTCCTCTAACAATTCCAATTGTTGTAGTCTGGCAATCCTATAATCCTCATCAGTGATCAATCCTCTTAATGAAACCCGTAGAGATGGAATTTCAACTTCTAATGGTAGAACTGCTTCGGTTCCATAGACTAAAGAGAATGGGGTGGCTCCTGTAGGTGTTCTGATACTAGTTCTGTAAGCCCATAGTGCGGGATTTATTTGCATGTGCCAATCTCTTCCTGATTTATTAACTGATCTTTTTAATATTTTGAGGATATTTTTGTTCGTTGCTTCAGCTTGTCCATTGCCTTGTGGATAATAAATGGATGACGAATGATGTGTAATGTGAAATGTCATGCAAAGTTCATCAATATCCTAATTTTTGAATTGTTTCCCATTATCCATGATAATGGCATGTGGAATACCATAGCGACAAATTATGTGGTTTAAAATGAACATTGAAATTTGTTTGCCGGTTGCTGTTGTTAATGGAACTGCTTCCACCCATTTGGTGAAGTATTATGTTGCTGTGATGATATACTTGTGTCTGTTTGAAGATGGAGGATGTATGATTCCAATCAAGTCAAAACCCCATGGATAAAAAGGCCATGGTGTAATGAATGGGTGTAATTCTTGAGCCGGTGCATGTATCATATTACCATGATATTGACATTTGCTGCATGTCTTCACAAATTGACAAGCATCCTTTTCTAATGTTGTCCAAAAGTACCCTAAACGAAGGATTTTCTTAGCTAGATTAAGACCGCTTGAGTGTGACCCGCAAATGCCTTCGTGGACCTCGCGTAAAGCTAACTTAGACTCTTCTTCCTCTAGACATCTAAGTAACGTCCCATCAAGACCCTTACGATACAATGTGTTTGAAAGGATTAGGTAACGGGCGGCTTGGCGTATGAAGTTACATTTTTGGGCACGAGTTTGGTCTATGGGGAGTACTTGGTCTTTAAGGTAAGTATAGATGGGTCCATACCAAGGAGAGTCATGTCCATGTAAAAGAGCAACAATTTGGGTGTCAAGAAGGTTGAATGCCGGTTTTACCAACTCTTCCACCAAGAACTCATACTTCTCATTTTGATCTGGTTTTTGTAACAATGAAGCCAAGGTAGCCATGGCATCTGCTGCTCTATTCTTTTCTCTTGGAATCTGTTCAAATGTGATCAAAGCAAAGTACTTCTTCCATCCATCAATCAAGGTTTTATATTTCATCAATGTTATGTCTTTGGTATTGTATTCATTATTAACCTGATTGATTATGAGTTGGGAATCTCCATACACTTGTAATTCTGCAATATTCCATTCCAAAGCCATTTTGATGCCAATGACTAATGCCTCATATTCTGCTATGTTATTGGTGCATGGAAATAAGAGTTTATAGGACTTTGGAATGGTGTACCCTTGAGGGGTAACCAATAATATACCTACTCCAGAACCTCCTTGTGTGTAAGATCCATCAAAATATAATTTCCATGTCTTTGCTTCTATGTTGACAATTTCTGCATCTGGAAATTCAATTTGCATGGTTTGTGTAGACTCCATTGGGTTATCTGCTAAGTGATCTGCTATCACTTGTCCTTTAATTGCTCTTCTATCAACATATTCAATATCAAATTCACTTAGGATCATGACCCATTTTGCTATTCTACCTGTTAAAGCAGTTTTACTTAGCAAGTATTTGAGAGGATCAATCTTGGCAATTAATTTGATCTTATGCATCAACATATAATGTCTTAGTTTTTGAGATGCAAAAACCACTGCTAGACATGCTCTTTCCATGAATGAATAATTGAGTTCATATTTTATTAAGGTTCTACTAAGATAGTAGATTGCCCTTTCTTTTCCTTGCTCATCTTCTTGTGCCAACAATATGCCTAGAGACCTTTCTGTGGCTGATATGTATAACAACAGTTCTTTACCCTTGATAGGTGACATAAGAATAGGTGGGTTTATCAAATAAGTCTTCAAAGTAGCAAAGGCCTTATCACATTCTTCATCCCACATAAATGTAGTGTCCTTGTGTAACAATCTGGTGAAGGAGTGACACTTTTCTGCTAATTGAGAGATAAATATCCTTATTGATGGAATCTTTCCTTGTAGTGACCTCATTTGGCTAATATTTCTTGGAATCTCCATTTCTAGAATGGCTTGTACTTTTTCAGGATCAACTTCAATGCCTTTTCCTGACACTATATAACCCAATAACTTGCCGGATTGGACACCAAAGGCACACTTCTTTGGGTTTAATCTAACTTTGAATTGTTCTAATCGAATGAATATTTTTCTTAGGATTTGTAAATGCTCTTCTCTATTGTGGGATTTTGCTAGAATGTCGTCCACATAATCTTCTAAGAAAGTGTGCATCATGTCATGGAAAATAGTTGTCATGGCCCTTTGATATGTAGCTCCAGCATTTTTTAAACCGAAGGGCATGACATTCCAACAAAAAGTACCCCAAGGGCAAGTAAATGCTGTCTTTTCTTGGTCTTCGGGAGCAATCTTGATTTGGTTGTAGCCACTAAATCCATCCATTAATGAGTACATTGCGTGACCTGCTGTCAAATCCACTATGGTATCAATGCTTGGCAATGAGAAGTCATCTTTGGGACATGCAAGGTTTAAATCTCTGAAATCCGTACACACACAGATAGATTTATCATGCTTAGTAACCAGCACAATGTTAGAGATCCAATCAGCATATGCTATTGTTCTTATGAATCCCACCTTTAACAATTTTTCCAATTCTACCTTGACTAGGAGAGCCACATGTGGGTGCATTTTCCTTAGTTTTTGCTTCACAGGTTTAACTCTGGGTCTAACATTCAGATGATGCATTATGAAATCAGGATCCAGTCTGGGCATATCGGCATATGACCATGCAAAATTTACTTGTTGTTCTTGGAAGAATTTGATAAAGTCCTCTCTTTCAAGAGATGTAAGTGATGCAGCCAAGTGTACAACCTTTGGCTCTAGTTCTGTACCAATGTTAACTTTTTCTGTTGGTTCTATAAGAATAGATGACCTTTCTTCTTCATGTTTAGGCAAAGTATCCAATCTCTCTTCTAATGGTGCCACAGTTGGGTTTTCACCAAAAGAAACATCTTTTATTTTCATTGTTTTTGGTTCTAATGGTGCCACAGTTGGGTTTTCACCAAAAGAAACGTCTTTTATTTTCATTGTTTTTGGTTCTAATGGTGCCACAGTTGGGTTTTCACCAATAGAACTTCTCATTTTTTTATTTTTTTTCATTTTTTTCTTTTTTTGACTAAGAGATTGGACCCTTGTTATTGTCATCATGTCCGTATTGAGTTCGTTGGTGAAAGAGGGTTCAACCGCATTGAGATATTGGTTTGTTGCTTGGTCATTTGGGAAGTAAAGTAAGTCATGTGGTTTAGTTTGATCCCAATCAATGAGGTCTGGATGTATCCAAATTAAGGAGTTATTGGGTAAGGTATCATCAATAGGATTTATGGACATGACTTCGTTTGAGGGTTCATACATTGTATCGTTTAGATCTATGATGTGCGCTTCCTCAAGATGATCCATGGAAGCAGGGTCAAAGTCCCCTTCACTTGAATCCTCATCGACCTCTACGAGAAACAATGTGGGAAAAGCCACAAGCGGGTTAAAACTAGCGTTTGAATTTCCCTCCTCTGAAGGTGTCCAAAATGTTTCTATCCATGCTCCACTACTAGATGCTTGTTCTATATTAGGCCTTTGAATAAGAGATTCTTCATTAATTGGAGCATCTTGTTTTGGGATTTTTGCATAAGTATGTATAGCAATGAATTCTTTATCTTGACATGACTCATCTAATAAAGTATCCCATTCATAATCCCTAGAGTCATCACTATCTCCTTCGGATTCTAATGCATTTATTTGAGGATGAAAATCATGCATTGGACTTGAACTTTCTCCCTTATATTGAAAACCTACTCCGGATTTTTCATGACTTGCCCTCCAAATAGGTTCAATAGGTTCTAATAATCCTCTATTTCTTTGGCCTAGGGGTCCTCTTCCTTTGTATCCCATCTTTTGCATAATATCAAATCCTTTCCCATATTGTTTGGTTTGTATATTGACATGCTAAATTCTTTCCATGGGAGTGTCTAAGGTACCATCCTCATCATGATAAAGCCATTGAAGGACATCATCTTCTTCCTTATCCCATGTTGCTTTTCTATCTTCCCTCACAAAATAAGAATTATACTTATGTGGAAGATGCTCTTTTGAGGGTTTACCATGTGACTTAGGAGACATGGGCATGTCAAATAGAGAAACAGTATATTCTCCTACCCCTTTTGAACTAATCTTGTATTGTTTGTCAAATTTGTTCATCATCTCACTCATGTATTGATAATGAGCTGCTTTAGCTTGTTCTTTTTCCTCTTTAGTAGGTTTGTAGATCACTGTCTCCAATTTAGGTGCCACATATGGACTTTCCATCACATTTGGACCCTCGTAGCTCACTTTTTCCTTACCCTTAGTTGATGTAGTTGAGCTAGCTTGAAGAGGATTTTGTGCATCTTCATTAGTGATTCTTGGAACAACTCCTTCACGATTATGTGGAATGTATAATTCATGCAAGGGTTTGAGTGCATTACAATATTGAAATGGATTTGAGTCTCCTCCAACTGTGATTTCTTCACCCATGTATGGGAACTTGATGCATTGGTGGTATGTGGATGGGACAACTTGCATCTCATGAATCCATGGTCTTCCCAATAAGATGTTATAGGTTAATTTCATGTCCAACACTTGACATTTGGTTTCCTTCTTGACTGGTCCCACTTGGATGGGCAACACAATCATGCCTTTAGAAGCTCTTCCAGCTTCATCATAAGCTTTTATGGTGATTTTCTTTGTAGGGTCAATGCAAGACTCGGATAGACCTAAGGATTTTACAAGACTCAATGTGCATATGTTAAGGCCAGCCCCTCCATCAATAAGGGCTCTTTTGACTCTATGCCTTTCGATCAAAACCTCTATATGTAATGGCAAATTTTGAGGATGAGTTATAGACATGTCATCTTGATCAGAAAATGAAAGACAATGAGGAGCCACAAGATGTCCTACCATATTTTGAAATTTTTCTTCCCCTAAGGTAGTAGAAACATGTGTCTCTTCCAAAGCTTTTTCCAAAATCTCTTTATGATTTGGTGACAACTTCAATAACTCTAAGATTGAGATTTGTGCTGGAGTACGTTGCAATTGGTCCACCAAACTATAAGGCCTTGCTGCTGTAGGAGGTTGTTTGACCATAATGTTGGATGGTGGGAGATTGGTGTTTTGAGGGACTATCCCTTGTAAAGTCATTCTAGAATTCTACCCTCTTGTAATAACATTTGTTGCTTCCTTTTGAGGCTGTTCATTAATGATGATAGCATTAACAATATGATCATATGATGGCGCAAAGTTGAGATTATTGACACTTTGTTTCTTGCCATTTGATGACTCACCTTTATCATGTTTGTAAAAAGGTTGTTTGAAGGCTGTATGATCTTCATTATTTTGGGGTCCATCAACAGTGATTATGTTATTATCTATCAAGTCTTGCACCACATTCTTTAATTGTAGACATTCATTTGTAGTGTGCCCGCGAATCCTATGATATTCACAATGATGCTTAGCATCCCACCAACCCAGCTTGTGGTCTGGTTCATAAGGCTTAATAGCGGGTAATGTAATAACATTGTTAGCTATGAGAGCCTTTAATGCAGTTTCAAGTGATTCTCCCAAGGGTGTAAAGTGTCTTGCAGGAGTGGGCTTCAAATACTTATCATACTTGCTATTTTGATCCTTGTTTCCTTGATTATTCTTGTTGGCATTGTTGTTGTTGTTGTTGGAAGGTGCATTATATGCTTGATTAGTATTATTCACTTGATTTGGTGTCTTTGTAAGGGAAAATGGAATCACCTTCAAGTTGCTGGATTCCACTACACCATCATTAACAATGCCTTTGTTGTTATTCTTTGCAGCATAACGGCTATTGTTGTTGTACCAACTATTATTTGGATTGTTGTTGTTGGAGTTAGAGTTATTCTTATTTTCCTTGTACAATTTCAACTCTCCACTCTTAATCAACACTTCTTCTATTGTAATTCCATTATCAATCAAATCTTGGAAGGTTTTAGGACATTTCATCCTTAGTCTATAATTCAGTTCGCTTCTTAAACCGTTAATAAAGATATCCATTTTTTCTTTCTCCGATACACTTCTTGGATATCTAGAAAATGCAGTCCTCCATCTTTGCAAGAATGTGAGAAAGGCTTCTCCATCTTGTTGCTTCGTGTTACATAACGTTATCATTGTGACCTCATGTTTGATGTTATAAGAGTAATGAGTCATGAATTTAGAAGCTAACTCTTCAAAGGATTTTATGCCGGATGGTAGTTTTGAAAACCAATCCATGGCCGTTCCTCCCAAGCTTCTTGGGAATAGTCTCATTAAATAGGTTGATTCATGCATGAATTCAAGACTCAATGCACAAAACCCCCGAAGATGATCATGTGGGTCAGATGTTCCTTCATACCTCTCATATTTAGGAAATGTTATATTAATGGGAAAAGGCACCATGACCAAACTCTTATCGAATGGAAAAGGACATAATGTTTCAATAGAGAAAGGCTTAGGAGCCCCGTTTTATTTCAAACTGTCAATTTCCATTTGTAATGCCTTGAATTGTTCCCTTATTGCTTCCATAGGGTCTTCTATTTCCTTGGGCTTTAATTGCTCTATGTCAAAATCTTTAGGTAGCTTTACCCCCGTTTGTATTAAGTCCATGAAGTGTTTTTCTTTATCCATAAGCATGGTCTTTTTCATTAGTTCTATGAAATAAGGACATTGTCTTACCTCTAACGCTCTTTCAACCATGGCTTCTTCCGCAGTTGGGGGTAAGTTTGTATTATGAGGAGGAAATAAGTTGTTGCCTTGTGAATTTGCCTCTTGAGAATTAGGATCTCTTCCTCCATTATTAGAATTTCCTTGATTGTTGTTAAGATCCATACCCCCATTCATGTTGTTCCCTTGATTGTTGTTAGGATCTATACCCCCATTCATGTTGTTCCCTTGGTTGTTGGGATCGATATTTCCTAGGGTACCGCTAAACATCTTGTTAATGTCCTTTGCCTTAGCGGGTTTTTCAGTCACTCGTGAAGTAATGAAAGTGTTCTTTGGAAATGGGAGCTCTTCTCCGTTGTAGGTCCCGTCTGTTTGTAATGCTTTCTTTATAGAAAGTGACCTTGTAATAACAGGCATGAACAAACTTTAAGGGTATGTTGACTTTCTTCTCTTGATAAGCTATTTTTTTGGAATAAGGTAAAAGTTTTTGATCAATTTTAAATGGTTTAAAATTTTAATGGTGTTTTGATCAATAACTTTGGAATATCTTGTTTGAAAATAAAAACAATCTCAACACACACATCAATTGGGTACCATATCCCTAGAATGCTCTAATGTGTATATTTTTGAACATTTTCACAGGTTTAAACACAAGAATAGCTTCCACACAATCTACCTAGCACATAATTGGTTCGTAAACATGGCTCTAATAGGTAGTTTTGCTATTTTACCGTTATGTAGTAAGTTTTCCGTTCAAAATAGATCTTAGCTTTTCATCCCCCAAATATGTTAAGGGGCTTCCCACATGCACAAAAGCATGATTTTGCGCAATCCGTTAGGACTACTAGAGGAAGTTTGAAAGAGCTAAAATCCATTTTGTCGTGTACCCCATTAAGGATACCCTCGTTTCATTTTATAGTGGGTCAGATTCTCGTGGCAAAAGCAAGTGTATCCCACTTTGGGCTGTCCCTCTCACCAGCCCTTTTAAGGCAATCTCGGGAGGTGAGCCCACTAAGTTTTAAACATGTTCATTTGAAAGCATGAAAAGTGGATTTGGTAGAGCAAGTTTGGGAATTTGATTCACTCAAAAAGTGAAGAGCATATCCCTATTGCTTTTCCCTTATCCCAAACACTCACAATCAATTTGGTTCTTTTTCAACCCCGTGACAAAGGGGTTCTTAGAATTGAAATGTTTGTTCTTTTCCTTTTATGATTAAACTATGTTTTGAACTTTGAAATGCCACAAGCTAAGGGAATGTGCAAGCTTGATGAGAAAAATACCTCAAACGATGCTAGCAAAGGCTAGGCACATTTTTAAGTAGTAGATTTTTTGTTTTCTCTCCAAATCCTTCTCTTACCTTAGCAAAACGTTCCCTCCACCAACAAGTTAGTTAGCACAATACAAACAAAGTGAGGGGAAACCAAAATCAAAGCTTAAAATGATATAATTGATTATGCTTTTGATTCTTTTTACCAAAATATTTGCAAAATTCTTACAAACTTAAGGACTAAACTCCCAATTTAATGAGACATATTTTTGTTTGTAAGCATCTACAACAACAATGTATTTAGCATATAATTCTACTTCTTTCTCTAAATCATTATTGAGAACAAAGGTAGAATGTACCCGGTTTTCTTTCCTTATCCTTTTAGAGATCAATTTCTCCTCTAGATTATGCCTTCTCTCTGGTTTTTGCACTTTCTTATGACAGACCATGCTCTTGAGACAAAAAAAATGACAGTGAAGTTAGCATACAGTCATCATTTTAACATTTTTGACAAAATAGAGAAAATATAGCCAGGCGACATCATCCAGACTACAGGCGAGATAAAATTTAATAAAGACGTGACTACTTTAACCGCGAGCATCACCAAAAGGGGCTCAAGCGAGATTAAAATAGGCAAGTGCGATATCAAATTTTGCAAACGCGTGAAATCTTTAATACACGCGACAAAAGTAATTACTCTGATACAATCTAAATCCTCAATCAGGCGACATTGTCCATGCTAAACGCGAGATCTAATTTAATAAAGACGTAATTACTTTAACCGCGAGCATCACCATAAGGGGCTCAAGCGAGATTAAAGTAATCAAGTGCGATATCAAATTATAATAATGCGTAAACTCTTTACTAGACGCGACAAATTAATTCAAATAAGCGACATTTTATTAATCGAAGGTGACATTTAAAATTAATCAAAGCGAGAAATTAAATGAATAAGGCAGGAAACTCCCTTTACACCAGGCGTAAAATGATTCCTCAGCCGCGGCTTTTAATTCTCTCCAGGCGACATCTAAATGACCAAAGGCATCAGCTGCTTGTCCGTGACGTGAGAATTTGATTTCTACAGGCGTGATTTCTTTCACCAGAAGCGTGATTCTGCAGGCTGAAAAGCGTGATCGTTCAGACTCCAGGTGACATTTTAATTTCCGAGCGTGACATCTCTTTGCTTTAGGCATGACTTCTTTACCGGCAGGTGTGATTTCTTTTCTGTAACCTGCAAACAGTGAGCAAAATCATGCAATTCTAACCTAAATTTTGCAAATAACGTGGAAATTATGATGAATTTGAGGCCTAGGGCCCCACGGTGGGCGCCATTTGTGTGTGAGTGATTTACACCTTCATGAAATAATAAGATTTAAAGAGAATTTACACTATTCAAAGCAAACTAATCTAAATAATGCATAAATTAATCTAAATATCTCATGGTTCTCTAAATTGAAGTAGTAAGTGAGGCTCTCAGCTGCAAATCCTCACTAGTGACACTCTAATTATGAGAATTGAACTAAGAATGATATGCAAACTAGATCTAATTATCAAATTCTAACTCTATTTGATAAGAAATCTACAAAATGATCAACAATTTAAGCTAATTATCAATGAAAATGCTAAGTGAGTGATGTGGATGCAAATTGCAAGAGCTTTTCTGCAATTCAAAGATATGGAGTGGATGATTTATGCCTCAAAATGCCTTCTATTTATAAGATTTTCCCAAGGGTAGGGGGTAGAGTGAGATAACCATGGTTATGCTTGGGTAAGGTCAATTGGCTTTGCTTTGTCCCTAAATGGGGGGACAAACATTTAAATGGTTTCAAAAGGCTGGACCATTTCAACAAAAGTGAGTGATTTGTGTCCATTTTGTCTCCTTTTTTTGCTTTGTTGAGAGAATTTATGATTTATTAATTAATTAAAGTAATTAAATTTAGCCATGAAGGGTAAGAGGTTCATTTTGATTTTTGCTTTCAACAACTATGTCATTAATTGAATTTAATCAATTTCTTAATGTTTTTCCCCTTTTCAAACTTTATTTAATCATTGAATCATTTAATTGAATTTTCCTTTGATTTGAATTGCCTTTTGTTCCATTTATCGATTTTTAGTGCTATTTTGATGATTTGATTGCACCTTTTGATTGAATTAAGCCTTTGCCAATTTTCTGTGTCTATAGTAGAAAACAAAAATATATAGAAAAGAGAAAAAGGAAAAGAAGGTTGTGTTGTAACACTTAGTCATTTTTCTAAGTGTTGCCATCAATGACAAAGGGAGAGATTATTGGCATATGATGTTTTAAGTACTAGGAATCACTTAAGGGTTATCATTCATGGCAACACTTATGATGGAGTGATCGCATGTTGTGGAGATTTCCACTAGAGTCACAGTCATGAAAATTACTAAGTTCAGAATCAGGAAAACAAGGTACAGTGCCCCAGTTTTGGATATCGATGAAGATATACACATTATTATGGCTTACGAAGTTAACTGGAGGTATTTCAGGATATGCACTTGCTTCAGTTAAGATCGCATGAGTTTTGGACACTTGATGTGTGAGAAACAGTGGTCAGAAGGTATGCAAAGATAGTAAAACAATATATCAGGGTACATGAGCAGTTGCGAAGATTAAGGAGAGCATAATGGATATGGTAACGTACTAAGACAAGTAAATAAAGTATATTACCAAATATTTGATAATATAAGAGTGCTGAATCCATGTATATCATTTGCATAAGTTTCTATTATGTTTTGTATGATAATTATGAGGCCGACTTGAAGGCTAATTTTGTAAGTATAGATTGGTTTTGTGAAAGCGAAGTATGGATGATTTTCATGATGATGGAGTAATTTTTTGAATACAAGAGCAGAGATTAGTAAGAGGCCAAGCTATAATTGGAACTAACTAAGCAAGATAAGTGCTTGTATTGTTTCCCCTTTTGAGAACTATTTTGGGATAGTATCGATTGTAAGAGTAGTGTGCTCACCACCTTTAACTAGGTGTTTTGTATACCCCTAATAGGGTTTTTGTAACCCTCTAATAAGGAAATGTACTATGTAACAATAAGCTCCTAATAAGGCTAGATCTCCTAACATAGACATTATATTTTAGTGCATATTTGTGGGTACCATCCCCACCGGGGTTTTCCCTTTGGCCAGGTTTTCCTCGAGAACAAAATCATGGTGTCATGAGTAATGTGTTATGCTTATATGTTATTTTCATTTCTGCATTACTTTGGATTGTTTATAATTGTTTAAAGTTGAAATCAAAGTTTTGTAATACTTATTCACTCCCCCTCTTAGTATTACCTAATCCTAACAAAAAATCCTATTAAATATCAGTTGGGATTCTTTAGCTGTAGGTTTCACCTTGTCTTAATGTTGTCCATAAGATTTTGGGGACAATGAGAGAGACGTGAGAGATAGGACTGGTTCCATTATGTATTCTCCCATGCCTATGTCTTTGATTTCAACCTCTGTTACAATTTCCTCCATCTTGGATGTTGATGCAATATCTGTTTGCTTGGTGAAAGCTTCCCTATTATGTGGAACAAGTTTGTCAACACTTTCTTTCAAGGCATTGCAAGATGTAGATATGTCATCTGGAATTGTTACCTCTACTCCATCATAAGGAAAGTTCACACATTGATGGTACGTTGATGGAATAGCTTGCATTTCATGTATCCAAGTCCTCCCTAGAAGAATATTGTAAGCTAAAGGAAGATCTAGAACTTGACAGGTGATGTCTCTGATAATTGGTCCTATTTTGATAGGTAGGACAATTGTTCCTTTGGAAGATCTTTCTTGCTCATCGTATTCTTTTATTGTTATCTTCTTTTTAGGATCAATAGCATCTTTTGATAATCCCAGTTGTGTGACCAATTTGTAGGAATAGATGTTTAGACTGGCACCTCGATCTATCAACATGTGTTTTACATGATGGTTTTGGATCAAGACTTCAATGTGCAACAGCTGGTTATGCGGATGACTCAATGAATTGTCATCTTTCTCTAAAAAGGAGATATAATGGGGTGATGTCAGATGACCAACCATAGTTTGGAATCTATCTAGATCAAGATTGTCAAGAAAATTGAAACCGAGCAGAGCTTTATCCAGAATAGCCCTATGAGCAGGAGATATCTGAAGCAACTCAAACATGGATATTTTTGCATTGGTGTGTTGGACTATACTGTATGATGCCACTCTAGTCTCTTTAGGATTTGATGATTTTGAGGCAGCCCTCTATTTAGAAGCAGATGAAAGATTGAAAGGCACCTTATGGGCATTTGATGAACTCAAGTTTTGTCCTTGTAGATGTACCTGAGCTTGTGATCAAGTTACTGCATTTGTTGATTGATTATCTCTATCTTTTTTTACAATAGTGATGACATTGCAATGTTTAGATAGGCATGGTTCAACCATGTTAATGACATCATTGTTTATAGAGTAGGCATAATTGACTTTAGCACCCATGTTAGGCTTAGAAGATGAATCTCCTTGATTATGCTTTAGAAATGGTTCCGTGAATGCTGTATGATCATTGTTGGTTTTATGGTTGTCAATTACAATTTCTCCTTCATCAATGTTGTCTTGTATGAGATGCTTCAAGTGCATGTAGTTATTGGTTTTATGACCTTTGTTTCGATGGAACTCATAGAAATCGGTCTCTTTCCACCATTTTGGTTTAACTTCAAGATCATATGGTTTTATCTCAAGCAACGTGATGATTTTGTTTGCCAATAATGTTTTCAAGGCAGATTCTAAGGACTCACCCAAAGGAGTGAACTTGCGCTTTGGTTTTGTAACCCATGTTTTATAGCCATTAGACTTTTTGGTAGATTTAGATGCCTTTTGTTCAAAAGCTTTTATGACTTGAGTGCCCATGGTAAGATTGAATGCAGGTGCCTTTGATGGGGTACTGATGTGATTGATAACACCATCTGTCACAACATTCTTGTTCTTGTTCCAGAATTTGCCTTTGTCTTTGTTGTTGGAACTAGAACCAGATTCATACTTTCTATCTTGGTTAATCAATATGTCTCCCTTACAAGAAAGCACATTTTCAATCTTTATGGCATTTTCCACCATTTTTTCAAAAGAAGTATGATTTTGCATTTGCAGATGGTAGTTGAGTTCCAGAATTAGATTGTTGATGAATATTTCAAGTTTTTCAGTTTTCAGAATAGATCTAGCATAGAGTGAAAACTTCTTTCTCCATCTTTTGAGGAAAGTCAGGAAGGGTTCTCCTGTCTTTTGTTTCAGATTACAAATATCGATCATGATGATTGGATGTTGAATATTGTAGGAGTATTGTTGGTAGAATAGTTTGATTAAATTCTCAAAAGTCTTGATTGTTGGAGGCATTTTAGAGAACCAATAAATGGATGACCCTCCCAGAGATCATGGAAAAAGACTCATTAGGTAAGTTGGTTCATGCATAAACTCCATGGATTGAGCATAGAATTCTTTGACATGATCTTGAGGATCAGAGTTTCGATCATACTTATCATATTTTGGTATCTCCACTCTTTTTGGGAATGGTGGCATGTACAAGTTTGTATCAAATGGAAAGGGGCATAGGGCCTCCATAGAAAATTCTTTAGGTTCTTTCTCTTTTTCCATCTTGTTTAAGAGAAAGATTAAGACAACTGAAGAATGAATTGATTCAAGAAGATCGAATGATGCAACCTTGTCAAGATTGGATTGGTTGATTTATGATTTGGACATAAATGTAGGATACTATGCCCTAGATGTATGGGTAGACACCTAAAAGAGAGCAGACACAAGCTCACAACACTTAGCCATTTTGAGGATTGAATTGGAAGATGAGTTTGACAAGGTTTTGACACAAGATGAAATGAGATTCAAATCGATAAATCAAAAGACTAGATCAAACTCAAGAGACCACTTTAGGCAAATTGATTGGATTCTTCTAGTTTTCTACTTTATTCCTGACATAGTGAATATTTTGATAGAATCTAGGATTTGGCTGTAAAAATTGGATCTTTGACAAATTTTGAAGGTTTTTGGCAACTTTGATAAAAATTTGATACAAGTTTCTCCAAGCTCGTATGAGTTTGGGTTAGGTCTGGCATGACAATTGGTGAAGCTTGTACAATAATTGACACTAGGATTGATTTTGCTTAGATTTTGCTGACAACACTCGTACGACAATGTACAGTCTCCTATATGACAATCTAGGGGTTCTGGCATGATAGTTGACAAAAACTTGTATGAGTTTTGAACCTTCAGGATGAATTTTGACACCAAAAAGGATTTTTGCTTCAGATTTTTGCAATTTTTCAGTTTTTAGTGTTTTCAGTATTAGATTGTTTACAAATTTCTCTGTCCAGGTTTGAAGATTTGTGTAATAGTTTATCTCAGGTTTGTATGTTTGAAATAACCAAGTAAATATCAGGCACGCAAGACAACAATTAAGGGAGAAAGCAATCATCTTCAAACAATGAGCAAGGGACAAAACAACCTTGTACATGAACAAGAATAGTGACTTATTATTCTAATCCCTAAGAATGCTACTTGTGTATGTTTTCAAAATGTTTTGCAATCACGCACATAGTCCTAGAAAATAAAAATTTGGTTGCACTAGGGTTCTTAGTGATGGTTTGACTCTGCAACTTTTGTAATCTCAAGAGGGCGAAATCCAATCTAGGTGCACCAAGGTTTTGACACAGTCTGAGAATTTAATCAATCAGGAGCTGTTGAGGAGATCTAATAGCCCAACAAGAGACTACACCTATGGAGATTTCTTCCACAAAGACATTTATATAGCGGTTGCTGCTACCATAATGAAAATGGCTATTACCACTTTAGATTCCATCCATGTGGTTGACCCAATAAAGGGAATGTCCATTATGGTTAACCCTCTCTAATAAGGAGACTCACAAAATAGACCACATGGGGACTTAGTTTAGATTCAAGGATATGAGTTTCTGATGCTACCCAAAAGGGAATAGAGCATCATCCTCTAGCCTCTTCACTTCATCAAAACATAGCAAACAGATCAATTGACACGCTAAGACTGAAACCACCTCACCAAGGTTCGTGATGTCAACAACATCTACCGAGCTCTCTAAGTGGGACCAAGAGAGAACGTATTGATCAAAGTTGAGGACTAAACCAAGTAAGACTATGAGATAATAATAGTATCCTCCCTACCTACAAGGGGATCTATCTTCGAGAAGAGCTTTGCATGTAAAATAAGTGAATGAAGCCCACTCTCTCAAGAACTCCACAAATAGTGTTCATAGGGCCTAATTACTATGTGTAACAGATATGCAAAAAGTAAATCTATGTTCTTTTTAGAGCCCAAAATTGAACGTGTGATTTATGAAAGTGAGAAAAACATTCAAGCTAAACACATGAGAGGTTTGTTTTATGTCCCAAATCAAAATGTTATTAAATGTAGCAAAATACCTCAATTCCCACGCAACGCGCTTAGTAGATTTTACCTGATTTTCAATTTTATTGAGCTTTCTCGTGAGCCAAAACAACAAGTATCAATTAGAAATAGAAAGTATCAAAAGTTAGGGTTAGCTGTCAATCCAAATCTAAAAAATCAAATCTGAAAGACTTCCTAGAAATTTGATACGACAATTGAAATTCTGATGCCAAAACTTGTATGATAGTGTGCACTTCCCGTACGACAGTTCAGGCACAAAATGACAGTGGGTCAGTACACACATGACAATTCAACTCCCAAATGACAATACACATACAATCGGTACAACACTTGAGATTGCCACTTGTCGTATGATAGTCAGAGGGTTCTGGTACGACAATCTGTCAAGTGTCATACAAAAATTGTACGGACATAAAATAAAAATTGTAGTTTTGAGAGAAATTGCTAGAAAAGAATGGAAACCTATTTTAGGGCCCCACGATGGGCGCTAGAAATGTGCGTGTGAATTTTGTACCTAGTTGGAGACACAACACTTCTATAAAACATTAGAGGTTAGCAAATCAAGAAATCTGCAATATAAGTGAACTAAGCTAACCAGGTGATTTACTGTCTTCTAGTAGGTGTGAGTATGGTATTCTCAGATTCAAACCGAGATAAGTGACAATGCAACACCTAAATGAAGGATTTAAATAATTGAAAGCAATGAAATATGGATGCAGCTTTAAGCCATATTTTTGTATTTTCTATGCAATATGATGAAAAACTGGTATGAAATTGATCTAGATGGATTGAAATATGATATGAAAATTAATCTAATCAATGATATGCTATGAATGCTATGAATGCTATGAATGCTATGAAAATGGATGAAAAACAATGATAAAAAATAATAGAAAAATCTCACAATCGCCTGTTCGCAAGAGCTTGATTCTTCAAGGATGCAAGTGCACAGATGAAGGATGCAAAAACCAAAAGCTTGAAGGACCCAAGTGCTAAAAAATTGAAGGACCTTTTGTGAAGAGCTGGGTCTTGTTTTTATAGAAATCCAAGGCTTTGAGGATGCATTGAGAAAAACCAAAAATCACTCTTGATAAACTTAGGTTGATTTTTGAGTTAACAAGAAATTAGGAATAGATCAACTCATAAAATCATGCAAAAACACTTTTTAACTCAAAATAGAGTTCAGATCACTTTTTCAACTCACAATCACATGTTGAGTTTAGAAAGTTAACAAATTGAAATTGATAATTGATTTAAAGTTGACTGCTTTTCTGATTGTGCATGATTTAATATGAATTAATTTAATAATTAAAGTGATTTATTCTCAACTTAATTGATGTTGAATTAAAATAACTGATTTATGGGTTAATCAATTATTAAATCAAACTTTATCCAAAACTATATCATTAAATATTGGCAACTGGATTTAATTAATTAAATAAGAATTTAATCAATTATTTGTAAGATTTTTGATTTATTGTCAAAATTAAATAATATTAATTAGGATTAAATAGAATTAAATCTAATTAAATAATTAAGTGGCAAAATTAAATCCAATTAATTAAATATTTAACATATTCAATTAATCAAATTTAGGATAAATATGATTTATTGCCAAATAATATTTAATCAAAGACAATTAGATAAATTAGGAATATTTAGGAAATATTCCCCGATGAAGAATTAAGATAAAATCAATTAGGGTTTTGATAAATTGATGTACAGATGTGCCTTAGGTTAGGACTTTTTATGTCGATTTTGATCGAATTTGTCAATGTAGAAGGTTAATGAACCTATAGCCCATTTTTCGGGTATTACAACATTTGGAGACAGTATGGGCTTATTCAGGATGAGCCACAGGAGTTTGCCTCATATGCCAGGCAGGTTCAAGAGACTGGTCTAGGATGGTCACCCAAGTTATCACATGCATTATGTAGCCAAGAGTATAGCAAGCTCCAGAGTAGGGATTGGGACTATCAACCTCAAGTAGTTGATGCAATTGTTGCTAATACATACATTGCATATATTGCAGAGCATCCCATGAGGTGATTCTCTGATCCTAGAGAGTTGATTCTGATGTTGGAGGATGTAGAGGATGTGATAGGTGCCCCTATGGGTAGAGGAAAAAGGTGTAGGGAGGTACAGATCGTGATTGTGCATCCTACACCACCGAGGTCGAGAGTTGTTGTTACACTCTCAAGACCATCTGGACAGATGAGACCTCCACTCATACCACAAGCTATTCTAGTAGGTAGACTAATAGTTTTGTAGTGTCGAGACAATAGGGGTGAGGGTGGGACATTAGGCTGGACTGGTAGCACTGTAGGTGTAGATGAGGTACTAGGTGCACATCATGATGCACCTATTGAGGAGTCACAGGATGCCCCAGATTTTGATCTAGGAGTAGAGGTTCGATGCTGTAAGGTGCAGATAGATACAGGTACCAAAGGCAATGAGGTGATGGAGGATGTAGAGGTGGCGACAGAGGTAAATCCTGGACTCAAGCATACACCTCAGGACATTATTAGATGAGTATGTCACCAGCTCTGAGATCAGAGAGCACACAACCTATCACTAGAGGTACAACTGCATGAGCAGGATAGGAAGCTAAGAGAGAGTGATGCTAAGGTCAGGTGGTTGCAGGCTGAGGTGATTCACCAAATAGGTCATGTTGCATACTATGTGTCAACATACTTTTCAGTTGTGCCTCCTACGCAGAGGGTTACCTCATATTCAGAGTATATGCTAGCATATGAGGGAGCCAGAGCGCCACGTGCAAAGCCACCACTTGATGCACCTACAGGAGGAGGAGCAGTTCTTGATGTCAAGGACCAGGTGGATAGTTGATACCTTGTGTTCCTCATTTTTGACATTTTTGATCTTTTGTACCAGATAGCTCATTGAAGCTCATTCTTATTTTTGTATCATGTGCCCTTAGTGCACCCCTTATACTATATCGAGATTTATATATATGAGATCATTCGTATTGGTTTTGACTTCATTGCACTTGTCATTTTGATTGATGATGTATTATCATGTGATGCAATTGTATGAAATATTTTCCTTTCACTGTTGGATATAGGAATATGCAATGAATGTTTACTTTGAATGTATGAATATGTAATGTACAATGCAATGTAGATGGTAAATGAATACATGCAATGTATGATTCTCTGTATGCTTTTGATGGATGTACATGTATGTATGCAATGAATATATGAAATGTTTATGAAAATGGGATGTTATGCAATGATGCACATGATATTTTTGTAGGTACATTGAAGAGCTCAAGTGCTTAGTTATTGTCAAAATAGATGTTTAACCCAGGATGATGACTTCTTGCGGATTAGTTTGTAGGGACCTTCATACGATGCTCAGTCCTTGTGATATGTTTTTAGTGCAATTTTGGAGAATATCAAACATCATGCTTTATTCAGATCATGAGAAAGATGCAACCATGCAAAACGCAAATGAAATGCAAGACCTAGGACTTAGTCACTGACCATATGTCAATTTTTATCATCACTAAATATTTTTAGGTAACACCGAATAGTCGATACAATATGCACTGGCTAGGCAACCATGAACATATGAATATTGACTTTTATTTTGAAATGTTAGATTTAGATATAAGCACCAAGGCACAAAAGCCATGATGACCTAAATATCATGTCCATTTTGATTTAGCAATTTGTATAAGCACCAGAACATAAACATTGTGATGACCTGAATACATCTTACATACAAACACACTAAGGAGTTGGGAGATAGTCCTTGTTCCAATGTGAATTACCCGCAGTGATCCTTTATCGTTCACATCGTTGGGTAATGTTGCGTATCACAATAGAAATAAGAAATCACTCAAAAAGACAAAGTTAGATTTGAGTTCCCTAAAGCATCCAGGTATCAATGGTTGAGGTACACGTGGCTATCTAATCATGATGGAGGCACTTATAGTGGACACTAATTCAATCCAAAATTTTCAAAGTTATTAGATTTTTACTTACAAACAGAAGAAAAAGAAAAGATTATGCCCCAGTCATCACTCTCTAAATAATTATGAAAGGACATCATCGATGAGCTCGAGAGAACATATTATGCAAAATCTCAATGTGAATCAATTAGCATACAAAAAGATTAAAGCATTTGTGCAGAGATTGTTTTTTGTTTATTGCTGTAGTTTGTTTAGTGTTGTCATTGGGTGCAAAATCCTTTTTTGGTAGGGAGACAGACAAACTAACTCGAATATAGCTTTGAAGGACTTTGATTGGAGATGACTCATCTAAGGTATACTAAGGGCTGTAGGATAAGACATTGGTTTCCCCTAAGTTTGAAACATTGATAGGATACAAACACTTTTGTTGCTTGGTGCGTAGACCAACTTTATTGAAAACATGATGCGAAAGCAAACAAGGAGATATGTACAAACTAAAGTAGTACTAAAATCTAGGAAATACCAAGATTGTGCTGGTAAATGGAGCATTTTGTACAAGTGGTGCCCATTTGCCAGGTTTTCACCATCTTGGTAGAGATTCTATTTTTGCTACCAAGGTGCCTATTTACCAAGTTTTCACGAAGGCACTTTTTCTTTTTCTTTTTTTTTTGTATTTTTCATGTTTTCAATTTTTTTGTATTTTTCCATTTTGTATTTTTTTTTTTGTGAACCATCAAGGTGCCTATTGCTAGGTTTTCACCAAGATGCTCATTTTTTTAGGACTTTTTCCAAATTTTATGCATTTTTCAGGACATTTTCGCAGACTGAATATCTTTAGGCATAGAATTTCTTGAGATGGAGAACGTTGATTAGTTCTTGGAGATTTTCTCCTTCATTCGTTGAGAGTTGATAGGCTCCAGAGCCAAAATTAGCAGTGAAAACAAAGGGACCTAGCTAGTTGGGTTCGAACTTCCCCTTGCATTCTCGATGGGATTGATTTTTAGTATTTTCTCTCAAGACTAGATCGCCAACCTGAAATTCTTTGTGTTTGAATTTCTTATTATAGCCTCTAGACATTCATTTCTGATATACTCTGGGATGATCATAGGCAATTTGTCTATGCTCATCTAGTAGTTCAAGCTCTTGTAACCTAGACACTCTGTAATCATCATCATTTTCAAAACCATGCATTATGATTCTTAGTGATGGGATTTAAACCTCAATAGGTAGTACCACTTCAACCCCATATACTAAAGCAAAAGGAGTAGCCCCAGTGTGCATTTTGATATTTGTTTTGTAGGCCCAAAGAGCTGGATTTATCATCAGGTGTCAGTCTCTTCCTATCTTGTTAACTGTTAGGTGTAGAATTTTCAATAAGTTCTTGTTAGATACTTTAGCTTGTCCATTCCCTTATGGATAGTAAATGGATGACCAATGTTGAGTGATCTTAAATTTAGAGCATAAGTAATCTAGGTCCTTGTTCTTGAATTGGCCTCCATTGTCTATAATGATGGAGTGTGGTATACCATACCTACAAATGATGTAATTCAGTATAAACATAGAGATTTGTTTGTTAGTGGCTTGTGTCAAAGGAACTGCTTCCACCCATTTTGTGAAGTAATCTATAACTATTATGATATGGGTAATGTCCATTTGATGAATGTGGATAAATAGCCCCTATCAAATCAAACACCCATTATTGAAAAGGTCATTGTGTTGTAAAGGGAATCAAATATCTCCCTAGTGCATGAATCAAGTTTCCATGAACCTGACACTTCTAACAATTCTTAGCATATTTTACGACCTCTTTTTCCATGTCTGGCCAATAGTACCTTTCCCTAATGAGTTTTCAGGCTAGTGTCAAACTATTGGAATGTAATCCAAAAATACCTTCGTGGACTTCCTCTAATGCACTTTGTGACTCTTCACATTCTAAACACCTAAGAAGTGTACCATCCAGACTTCATTTGTATAAATCATTACCAATGATGATATACCATGATGTGTTTCAAATAAGGTAGCATTTTTCATGATGGTTAAAGGTATCAGGAATGATTTGGTCTCAAAGGTAGGAGTATATTTTTTTGAAGCGAGAGGAATCATGACCAACAATGTTGCAGATCATACGGGTTTCTAGACAATCATAAGTGGGGAATGAAAGTGCTTCCACCAGGAACTCGTAGTGTAGCTCATGTTAGAGCTATTGTAGTAAAGATGATAGCATTTCCATAGCATCAACAACCTTTTTCTCCATTTTAGGAATCTATTCAAATGTGACTGTAATGAAGTATTTCTTTAGATCATCTACCATGCGCTAGTATGGAATGAGTTTCTCATCTTTTGTTTGATAAACATCATTGACTTGGTGTATGACCAATTGTGAGTCTCCATGAACATGTAATTTTGTCACTCTCCATTCGATTGCTATTTTTATACCATTTAGTAAAGCTTCATATTCTGCTATGTTGTTGGTACAAGGGAACTTGATCCAAAATGCCTTTGGAATGGAGCAACCTTGTGGTGTTATGAACAATATGCCAGCTCCAGACTCGTTCTGTGTGTAGGATCCATCAAAGAATAAGTGCCATGTTCTGGAAGATATGTGCATGATAGAGGAATCTAGGAATTCCATTTGCATTGGTTGGTCATCAAACATTTGTGTTTTAGCTAACTGATCTGCAATGACTTGTCCTTTGATAACTTTTCTTTCAACATACTCGATGTCAAATTTTCTCAGTAGTATTACCCATTTGGCTAGTCTACTTGTGAGGGAAGCTTTGCTCAATAAGTACTTCAATGGATCAATATTTGCTATTAATTGTGTAGTATGAGCTAACATGTAGTGTCTTAGCTTCTGTGATGCAAAGATAATAGCTAGACATGCTTTTTCTATCATGGAATAGTTTTTATCATAGGCTAACAATGTTTTGCTGATGTAGTAGATAGCTCTTTCCTTCTTATTCTCATCGTGTTGTGCTAGTAATGCCCCCAGTGAAGTATATGTAGCAGAGACATACAATATTAATGGCTTCCCTTGAATAGGAGGCATGAGAATTGGTGGATTTTCCAAATATTGTTTGATATGATTGAAGTTCTTTTCACATTCCTCATTCCATGTGAAGGTCACACATTTATGCAATGTCTTTGTAAAAGGTTGTGATATGTCTACTAGCTAAGATATGAAGCATCTAATTGATTGTACCCTTCCTTGTAAGGTCCTCATTGGACTGATGTTTTTAGGAGGTTGCATCTCCATGATCGCTTTGACTTTTGCTAGATCCACTTCAATACCTTTCTTTGAAACAATGTACCCTAGAAGTTTTCCTTAAGTGACACCAAAGGCACATTTCTTAGGATTTAGTCTAAGTCTAAATTTCTCCATTCTATCTAGTATTGTACCCAAGTTAGCTAGGTGTTCAGATCTTTTCATTGATTTAGCCAAAGTGTCATCAACATAATCTTCCATGTCTTTATGCATCATATTGTGAAAGATAGACATCATAGCTCTCTGATATGTAGCACCAACATTCTTAAGACCAAATGACATGATGTTCCAGCAGAAAGTACCCCATGCACAAGTAAAAGCTATCTTCTCTTGATCTTCTGGAGCTATCTTGATTTGGTTGTATCCAGAGAAACCATCCATTAAAGAGTACATTTCAAAGCCCAGATTCATGTCCACTATCATATCAATATTTGGTAGTGGAAAATCATCCTTAGGGAACACTTTGTTTACATTTCTAAAGTATGTGCATAATCTGATTGATTTTTCTAGTTTTGATACTAGAAGAATGTTCGAGATCCATTATGCATAATCAATGACTCAAATAAATCTAGCTTTTAATAGTTTCTCTAACTCAACTTTGCCGAGGAGTGCCACATGAGGATGCATTTTACGTAACTTTTGCTTGATTGGTTTAACTCATGGGGTGATAGAGAGATGATACATGATGAGATTGGGATCTAATCCAGGCATATCTAAGTATTTCCATGCAAACTTGATTTTCTTCTCTGTTAAGAATTTTGTGAATGCTTGTTTTTCTTCTTCTGATAGAGATTGTACTACATGAATCAATTGAGGTTCCTTAGTTGTGCCCAAATTGATAGATTGAGTTGGTTCTATCAATACTAGAGATCTATCCTATAAATGGCTTAGAAGGACATCAAATATCTCATCCTTAGGCACCTCAGAGAGGTTTTCACCTTTAGATACATCTTTTGTTTTTACTATTTTAGGTTCTGAGACTGCCACATAGTGGTTTTCACCATCAAAACTCTTTTTCTTTTTAATTTTATTCTTTTGACTGAGATATTTGATATCCAACTCTATCATGCTGATGCTAGGTTCACTGATGGAAGTCGTCATGGGTTCTACTATGTTTAGGTAGCATGCGAGAGCATAGTTTGTTCAAAAAGTATGGATGTCTTGGCTTGGATCATTAGATGTTTGGTCAATAAGCTCACGATGTTGGATAGTAAGTGTAGGGAAGGATTGGGTAATAGTGTTTACACATACAGTGTTATCATCATTGGATCTAATTTGACTCTTGAATATAAGGATGATATTACTACTGAGAATGTTTAGTTTGTTAAGTGTCTCAACGTCATAAGATCATGTGTTAGTGATAAGTGAATCAGACTCTCAAGGTCTGTCATTTCGTTCTAGACTCATTTTGGACATAGGTGCATATTGGTGAATGACATCTATATATTTTTATGTTATAAGCTCATCTTCTTTTGGAACAATTCCCCATTCACAGTCATTTGATTCTTCATTTAGATCCCTGGGAAAATCATGAATATGTGTGAAATAGAGATAGAATCCCCAAGAAAGATTGCCTTCAGAGTCTGAGCGGAATTCATATTCATGGGAGTCTATCTCAGAATCACTATTATGTCCCAAATGTTCATCTATTATGATAGGTTCACCTTCTTCTTCTTGTTTGTCTTTAGGATCAGTCAGTTCTGGTGTTGGAACTGTCTGTTGTTTAGTAGTAGGTTCTTGTGTGTCTACCACGTTGATTTTTTTAGGTTCCTTTTCATTTTTAAGAAGATCTAAGATATGTTGAGGTATATGTTCATAAGGAAAAACATCAATTGGATATGAATCATCATTATGAGAGTGTTTTATTTCTTTCTATTGCTGAATATCTATTTTTGATTCTATCTGTTCTAGGACATGTGTAGAGCTTCCACTAAGATGAAAAGGTTTCTTGTGATAACCTATGCCTATAGTATCCTTGGTTGTCCTCCCATAGTGTTTAATGGGTCTAATGATGCCTTTGCCTCTTATTCCTAGAAGTCCTTTTCCTATGTATCTCATTTTAGACATTAGCTCGTGACCCGGTCCATATGATTTTGTAGGAATATTAGGTATTTGAGAGTCACATTTTTGAATTGTCTATGATTGAGACTCATCTTTGTATAGCCAAGATAATATAGCCTCTTCCTCATTTGATTCTTGTTTGGAAACATGTTCGGTGATGAAACTCCCATCAAATATAACCTAAGGTTCTTTGATTGTAGGTCTTACTTTCTCGAAAGGTTGTCCATAAGACTTTGGTGAAAGTGGGAGGGATGTAAGGGATATGATTGGTTCCATTTTGTATTCTCTCATGCCTGTGTCTTTGCTCTTGAATATTTTTGATAGGTCTTCCATTTTAGATGTAGATGCTATGTCTATTTTTTTGGTAGAAGACTCTATGTTATGTGGAACAAGTTTATCTACACTTTCTTTCAAAGAGTTGCAAGATGCTGACATGTCTGTAGGTATAGTAACCTCTACTCCATCATAGGGAAATTTGAGACATTGATGGTATGTTGATGAAATATATTACATCTTGTGAATCTAGGGCCTTAGAATAATGTTATAGGCCAAGGGGAGATCAAGTACTTGATAGGTAATATCTCTGATGACAGGTCATGTTTTGATAGGTAGCACAATGAATCCTTTGGAATTCCTTTCTTGTTCATCATATGCTTTTAAGGTTATCTTCTTTTTAGGATCAATATCATCTTTTGACAATCTTAGTTGTGTAACCAATTTTTAGGAACAAATATTAAGACCAATGCCTCCATCTATCAATACACGTTTGACATGACAATTTTGGATTAGGACTTAAATATGCAAGGGCTGGTTATGTGGATGACTTAGTGAGTTGTCATCTTCTTCTGAAAAGGATATGTACTAAGGGGACTTCAAGTGACCCACCATTGTTTGGAATCTGTCAAGATCAAGATCTTCAAGAACATTAGAGCCAATTAGAGCTTTGTCTAGAATTGTGGGATGAACAGGAGAGATTTGCAACAACTCACATATAGAGATTTTGGCATTAGTGTGTTGTAGTTACTAGATGATGTTGTATGATACTACTTTGGACTCTTTAGAATTTGAAGATTTGGAAGTATTCCTTTGTTTAGATGCATATGCAAGAGTAAATGGTACCTTCGGGGCATTTGATGAACCTGAGTTTTGTCCTTGGAGAGTTACCTAAGCTTGAGATCGAGTAACTGCATTAGTTGTCTTGTTATCTCTGTCCTTTTTAAAAATAGTGATGATATTGCAGTGTTCAGACATGCATGGTTCTACCATATTGATGACTTCATTATTACCATAATAAGTGTAATTGACTTTAGCACCCATGTTTGGTTTAGAAGACAAATCTCTTTGATTATGCTTCAGAAAAGGTTCCATGAATGTTGTATGATCGTTATTGGATTTATGGTTGTTAATCACAATTTCTCCAATGTCAATTTTATCTTGAATGAGATGTTTTAGACACATGTAGTTATTGGTTTTATGACCCTTGTTTTGATGGAAATCACATAAATCAGTCTCTTTCCACCATTTAGGTTTGACTTCAGGGTCATATGGTTTGATCTTAGTAATGTGATGATATTATTTGGCAATAGAGTTTTCATGGTAGATTCCAAGGACTCACCTAAAGGAGTGAACTTGCACTTTAGTGTTGTAACCCAAGGCTTATAGTCAGTTGAATTTTTAGTAGGTTTAGTTGCCTTCATTTTTGAAGCTTTTATGGCTTGGGTGCCAATAGTGAGATTAAATGCTTGTACTTTAGGTGGAGCACTGATATGATCAACAACACCATCTGTGACAATGTTTTTATTCTTATTCAGATTTTTCCCTTATCTTTGTTGGAACTAGAACCTGAATCGTACTTGCTTTCTTTATGAGGTGATATGTCTCCCTTGCAAACAAGCACATTTTTTTAATCTTTATGGCATTTTCCACCATTTTATCAAAAGAGGTATGATTCTACATTTGAAGATGATAATTGATTTTCAGAACCAGATTATTGATAAAGATTTCTAGTTTCTCGTTCTCCGGAATTGGTCAGGCATAGAGTGAAAACTTCTTCCCCCAGTGTTTGAGGAAGGTCAAGAAGGTTTCTCTTGAATTTTGTTTCAGATTTCAGATGTCGATCATGGTGACCAAATGTTGGATATTGTATGAGTATTGTTGATAGAACGATTTGATTAACTCCTCAAAGGTCTTGATAGTTAGAGGCACCTTAGAGAACCAATTGATAACTACCCCTCCCAAAGATTGTGGGAAGAGACACATTAAGTATATTGGTTCATGCATAAACTCCATCGATAGAGTACATAATTCTCTGACATGATCTTGAGGATCAGAATTTCCATCATATTTTTTATATTTGGGTAGTTCCACTCTTTTTGGGAATGATGGCATGTACAAGCTTTGATAGAATGGAAATGGACATAGGGCCTCCATAGAGAATTCCTTGGGTTCTTTCTCCTTTTCCAACTTGTTAAGTTTTACTTACATGACATGCATTTGTTTCATCATAGCTGTGATGAGAGTTTCTTCCTCTTGTGTGATGATGTTTTAACATTAAAGTCTTGAGGAAATTTGGCTCCTTATTGAGCCAATTGTAGGAAATATTCCTCTTTCTCTTCTTGTAAGAAGTGTTTCACCATTCTTTTAAAGAGGTCATCATTATGATATCATTCAACTTCTGATGGTGTTGGTTCTTGATCTCTGCCATGATTAGATTGGTGACCTTGTGATCCCTAGTGTAATCACTTGAAAATGGAAAAGATCATTTAAGTGAGCAACCAAGGAAAAATCAAGGCAACAAGCTAAAATCAAAGCAGAATTGCAATTAAGCCATAATCCAAATTTAATTAAAAATAAAAAGCCATAAAATTAATTAAAATCAAATAAATCATGATAAATCAATTAATTATGCAATTAATCTAATTAATTGCATAGTTCAATTAAATCAAATCAACCCATTCAAGGGGTACACATGGCTAAGGATATTAATTAAATTAACTAAATCCTATTTTCCCTCAACCACCAAATGGGAGGAAAATTCATCAACCAATAGGATTTGAGAACCAAGCTCACATGGATCAAGCTCACATCAAATCTTCACCACCCATAGGGAGGAAGAATCTTGTCCACCCATTTTGTCCTCTTGTCCCAAGCTTTGAGGACAAAATATTTAAATGGTCTCCAAAGGTGGAACCATGGACTCAACCCTCATCAAACCATGATCAAATCAACTACACTCCCTACCCTTGCGAAAATATATAAAAGAAAGGCATAATTCAAGCAATAATCATCCACAATTTTTGAGAAGCATCAAACCTCTTGCAATTTTAAGTTAGAAAAGGCAAATCTAGAGCTAATTAGTTATAATTTATTTTGGAACTAATCTTTTAGGTTGTTTATCATTTCTTTCTCATATTAGGACTATCACTAGTGAGAGCTTGCTGAGAGCTCATCATTAGCATCCCTAATTAGAAAGCCATAAAGTGCTCAATCATCTTTAATTTTACTTAATTGAATTGCATTTGTGGTAATTTAATTATTATTTTGAATTATTGATGATACTAACCCTATGAAGGTACTAATCCTAGTACACACCTGGTTACCCCCACCTTGAGACATAGTGGCATTTTGATTATCTCCTGGGATTGATTGAGGAGGATTAGAGTAACCTTTCAAATGTAGATTACCCAGGGTGTCTTCTTCGTAAAGATTTGTGTCATAGGGTTGATGAAAGGTCTGAACAATGAAAGATAATGAAGGTGAGACCTTTGGTTCTTCTCTGGGTTTTCTATGTGAGAAAGCTCTAATTTCAACCATTAACCTTGGGTGAACACTTAAAACTAGATATGACCAATGAGAGATAGTATGATTTAGGAAAGATCAGGTGATGCAACCTTGTCAAGATTGGTTTTTGAAAAGATAGATTGGACATAAATGAGGGATGTTGTGTTTGATATGCATGGGTAGACACCCAAAAGATGGTGGACACAAATTCACAACACTTAGTCATTTGAAGATATTGAATCAGGGTTTGTTTTGACAAGATTTTGACACAAGATGAGACAAGATTCAGACTAATCAATCAAATGGCTAATCAAGCTCAATTGGTCACTTTAGGAAAATAAGATGAATTTGTTGTTGCTCTGCTATGTTCCTGACATAGTGAGAATTTTGACAGAATCTAGATAATAATTGTTGGTTGACTGAATTTCTAACAAGATTTTTAACTTTTTGGCAATTTTTGGTAAACTGTCGTATGACAGTATCCAGACTCGTACGACACAGAATGGGGTCTGGGATGAATTTTGCAAAAAATCATACAACACTTGATGCCAAGGTGTTGGAAAGTTGTCTATACTAAAGTATATGACTAGATATAGTGTTGTCATTATGGCAACAAAGTCATATAGTAGTTTTGAGTCAGCACACCAAGTGTAAAGATTAGAAATCAGTTAAGTGTTGAAGATTGGACAACATACAGAGTTCTTGTAGCTCAGAGCACTTGCACCCATGCGTACAGATGAATTATGGTATGCGCCCTAGAAGTTAAGGTTGTTAGACTATACTTATGCTTAGTCTAAGAGCACATAAGTAGATATGCAAAGATGTGAAAGTTACAGCCAGTTGAAGTTGCACAACCAGTGTGTGCCAGTAGAGAACAAAGCATAGAGCTGACAGTGACTATTTTGGTTTGCGATTGTAAATTAATGTTGTAGAGGCTATGCGCCCATTGTATTTAGGTTGTTGACATATGTACATGTATAATTGTAAGCACACTTAAGCCAATTCATTTGGAAGCATTATTTGTAATTAGTTATAGGGCCGACCTAATTGTATAATTGATATAAGCACATAAATATAAGGTGTGCCCATTGTATTCAGTATGGAAGTAGTATAAAAGTCATGTGAAGTAGAGAAGAGTTATGAAAAGAGAGCATATGATGTATTAGAGCTTTGCAAGAGGTCAAAGCATCAATGCACCAAAGGAACTGATCTGACAAGCAGTGTCACAACAACATTTCACCTACATATATAGCGTGTATCTGATCTCAAAAGGTTGTAGCCTTCATCATTTGAGCAGTGAGCTCTAGGATAGTGTGTCCACTCCCCTAACAGGGATCATTGTAAAAGACTCCTAATAGGGTCTGACCCTTAAACAAGTCTACTATACTAAAAGCATTGTAAAACTACTCCTAATAGGGTAAAGGATCTTCTAACAAGGATCACAAAACACTAGTGCAAAATATTAGTGGGTATCAAGTCCCACCGAGGTTTTTACCTATTTGGGTTTCCCTATAACCATATTGGTGTCATGTGTTGATTTCATGTTTCATGTTTATGTGAATATTTAATTTAGTACTTAAGCATTTATAATTTAGTATTCAAATTTAAGTGAAAAGTTAAAATACAGTGAACACTGATTCACCCCCCCTCCCCCTCTCAGTGTTCCCATTCCTAACAATTGGTATCAGAGCTCTGGTCCTCAGCAAAGAAGTTTAACCACTTGAGGAGATCATGGACAAAGAAGATTTGAAGAAGAATCTTGAAGCATCTCTTGAAGACCTGGACAACTCAGAAAGAGAAATTGAAAAACTAAAAGAAAAAGCCAGTGGTGCTCAATTAGTTATCAAGAAACTAATAAAGGATTTGAAGGGACACTCTAACAGTGATCTTGAAGAAAAAGACAAGAAGTTGAATGAAGAAAATGCATCCTTAGTGAGTTAGCTTGAAGAACTTGATGACAAACTGATGAACAATCAAGATGTCTACAATGAAAAAGTAAAGGAGAACCTTCAACTCAATGAAGAGTTAAGGGAAGCAAATTTAGAAATCTTGGATCTAAAGAATTGCAAAGCAAGATTGGAGTCTAAATTGAAAGATACAAAGAACCACATTGACAAATTGCACACCAGTTCTGATTTGATAGAATCTCAGTTGTATGTAAGAAGAGTCAAAGGAGACACTAGCTGTATTGGATACAATGAAGCAAAAAATCAGATTGATAAGATGTGAGCAAGAAAGGAGACACAAAAGGAATCTACTGATACTGAGAAGACTGAAGATCAAACCAAAGACAATGGTAGTCCTCCTAAAAATGAGCGCAAGCCTATTGAACACACCTATTTTGCATGTAACAAGCATGGACACATTGCAAGAAACTATACAAAGGTAAAGCCTTTTAATGGTTATTGTTATACATGTAATAGATTTGGTCATAGAGAAATAAATTGCAAGACTAGTAAGAAGAATAGGATTCAACATGATCAAAGAAATTAGAATCAGACCAATGCAAGAAGTTCTTAGAATGTTACATGTTAGATATGTAACTATAATGGTCATACAATAAAATAATGTAGAATGGTGACTCATGTCAATGCGTTGAGGAATAATAGACCTCCAGTGATTTTTCACACCTATAACAAGGCTGGACATATCTCAAAGTTTTGTAGATCAAGGATGCAAGGTCAGGAAAGCCCTAAAAAGGTCAAAGAACCAGTTTTGGATCCTGAAGCAAAAGTCAAGTTTATGAAGGCATCAGAAGATGTGAGCATGATTTGGTTAGATGGAAAGAAAGAAAATGTTGATGGTAATGTATTGGATGCATCTCCAGTGGACGCACCCTCTACATCTGCATGAATGGCCCTCAGGGTCATAGGGGGAGCTAATTTAGCTCTAGACCCCTGCATGGCTGATATACTCATCCTCAGAGTATGCGCCTTTGGACTTAAGCTATTGGAGTGTATTGGAACCTTTGTGCAAGAGAGCACATGTTGATTGTTAGCAGAACTCAAGTTTGAAAATTTAAAGTGACAGCCTGGTTTATGCGAGTTGCATTAATGGTGAATTTCTTACTTTAAGTACACAAAAAGATGTTTGTTTACTCATTGCATTCATACTCAAAGTGATTGGAGAGCAGATTGAGCCTTGGAAGTTCTTGTGAAGAGTTGGAGATTAAGTTATTAGTGATTTCAGTGTAATTGATTGGTTGCAAGAAACCCTAACTCGTTGCGCTGGTTCGGAAGTCATCAAAACATCTCAGAGATCCTTTGGAAAGTGAATATCAAGTAAGTCATGGCCACTTCTATTGTTTTTGATGTTGCTGAGAAGAAGCGGTATGTTTTCAAGAGGCACCCATTTAAATCAACCCTAGATGATTTAGAGGGAGCATTCTCCCGCACGCCGATGGGCGTCATGCATGTAGAAGACATAAGGGCTTACATTTATTGTAAGAAGGAACATGTTGGACTGGATAGGTTAAGGGTGCACATGGACATAATGTTAAAACCAAACAAAAACTTCATGGATGAATACACAAAATGGAATGATCACCCCATTGTTGAATATGCCACGACATATGAGTTATATGAGGAAGAATGTATTCAAATATTATTGAGTAGAATCCATGATGACTTGTTTTGGATTGGAGATGTACTAGTAAGAATCATAGGAGACCTAATTCATGAGATGATAGGCCTTTCTAAGACAAGCACCATCCTTCCTATGGGTAAGGATGTCAGGAAAATAGTGGAGCAAGTGTGTAAATCAAGAAGTGATAAGCCCGACATGACCATTGAGCCTATAGAGTAGCCAAACATCAAGTTGATATCAATGATACTTGGTTATAGGTTTCATCATACCAGCAGGGTGAATAGTGTGTCTACAGGCACTATTCTAGCAGCCATCCATCTTGTGCAGGAAGATGGAGAGTTCAACTTGTGTGAGATCTTGCAAACATAGTTGATAGACAATATGATGAAGGGTGCTCCCCTTAATACCATAAACACATAACAAAAATAGAGAAACAACAACAATAATATGCAAGAACAGAAAATTGGCTTCTTATTATCTCCATAAATGTGGAATTACAAAATTTCAGAATTACAATATGCAAAGCCACATGGGCATTCCCTTACAATATTCTGTAGGACAAAGCCTCGAACTATTACCCAGATCTACTACCCAGAACTATTCTGAACTGCCTAAGACAATAATACAACCTTCGTTATATAGGCAATTTTCCACCGCCTGGGAAGGTTCCAAAATTTTTAGCCAATAAGGCCAACCAAACTTAGAATTATTTTATTTTACATTTTATTACATCATAGTCGGCTCAAGATAACCTTTGAAACCCAAACAGAAATTTTGAAGAAAATTATTTTTCACCATTTCAGGTGGCCCAACTTCCGAAGACCATAAGTCATCACCCGTTGACCCGCTCGGCTATTATAACCCCATTTCGGAAATGCCACGAAGCGCTCTACAGGCTTGACTAGCACAAGTGCCCATCACCCAAATTTTTGACCTCATCCGGGGCCTCTAAAGCCTTCAAAACTGAGTTCAAAGTTTCTGTACCCTGCTGCCAATACCGAAAATCTTCAATATCTTCCAATATACACTTGATCTGGCAATGAAACTTTACTGGCAAACTTATATGACCAAAATGAACCTCCAAGAAAGAAATCAGATCATTCTGAGTACATACGAAAATTACCAAAAATAGTAACTTTCCGTAAATAGTAGCTCTGCACAAAATAGCCCTTATTGAAAATAAAAATAGAAATATTTTTGGGTGATGCAAGATTGCTCTTACACCCAGGATGCTCCTGCATCACAATATCAAAGCCATCAAACATGACAAGACTAAGGTATTCAGGCTTGGGTCCCTATCATCTATATGTACCTCTATATAGTTGGTAAAGTGTCAGACTTGTATCTAGACAAGTCCATTCCTACCATGCCATAGATATCAAACAAAGCATGCACTGAAAGAACACTTAGAGATTTCATTACCTTGGAATTGAAGACCTTTAGAGCAAGGATGTAGATGAGGCACAAGATTCCTGAAAGTATTGTGGAGAAGTATGGTGGAGATTGATACTACTTGTATGGAAGTTGTTGAGCCTAGAACGAAGTGGATTCATCCACTTGGCTATGAGGTTGAAGAACATGTTCTTGAACCTTATGCATAGGTACTGCTATTAGCACCCAAAAATGAAAATGAACCTAGGTGGGGAACCTATGAAGAAAAGACTAGAGAAGTTGATGCTCAGCTGAATAGTGCTGCAACTAAAAGAAAGGTTACAAAAGTTACATCAGAGATCTTGAGGATACATGGTGTATCTCAAGCAAATCTTGACAAGGCTAGGGAAGATAAGATTTCTCTAGAATTGAAGAGTGCAACAGTAGAGGAAGAACATGAAGATCCTAAGATGAAGAAGATTAAGATTGAAAAAGATGACAGTCAGAAGGATAAGGAAGATAGTACTCCTTCTGCACCCAAAGATACTCCTCCAGAGTATAAGCCTTTATTCAAGAGGAAGAAAGAAGCAAGCAATAGTCATCCATCCTCGCGAGCATTAAGGAGCAAGAAAAACACTCAAGCACCTCCTCAGGAAGGATTCAGACCTAACCTCAAAGTTCTATATGGAAGAATTGTTGATGAGGGAAGGATTGATCAAATAGGGAAGTTCTATGAATCATACAATGAGATTGATAAGTCTGAAATTCATGGTATGATTATCAAACATATGATAAAGTTCAAAAAGATAGTTCTTGAATTGAAAATAGAAATACCAGATAATGTATGGGACATTCTATAAAATCTCAAAAGATAAGTAAATGAAGAAGACCTAAGGATCAGGGAAAAAGTGCTAGAAGACACTCTGCCTGTATGTTCTAAAGAAGAAATGGATTTGATATTTAATTTGGTGAAGCCACACCTTAGAACAAAGATGAGAACTCTTCACATCATGAATAAAGATTATGAGTTGATTACAAAGGAAACAAAGAAGGCCTTTGAAAAGGTGTTATTGAAGCAACAGATCAAACCACCTATTGTGCCCATCACTCATGCACCCATCAAGGAAGATAAAGTGGAAGAACCCACTAATGTACTAATGATAGGTCCTCAGGACTCAGCGCCCATAGCAAAAACTCAAATAGAAGTAGATCAGTTTGTGCCTATGATAGAATCACCCAAAGATAGCACAATTATCATAGATAATGTGGAAATAGCCATGGCGGCTATTGATAAGGAGTTGGACAAGTTTGAGGAAGCATTTTTCAGCACTGAGGAAGCATAAATCTTATGCAACAATACCCCTCCCACTCAGCAAGAAGAAGTAATCATAGAAAATATATCTGATGAGAAAGAAGAAGAAAAGAAAGGAGTAGAGGTAGAAAAGAAAGATGAATCTTCTATTGATTTTCTCAAGGTGAAGCAAGAGGTGATGGATAGCACTCCCATCACTCCCACCTCAGCATTGTTGTCAAGTTTCACACCTGACACTAGTAGTTTGGACTCCTAGAAGGAAGAAGACCTGATTAAGTTCAGCGTCCTAGCTATGGAGAAGGCTAAGGAGAAGCAAGTAATGGGAAATCCTCTCCTAGTGAAATTAGTAAATATTTTGAATAGTTTGCTGCCAAAGGATAAGAAAATGGTAAATATACATTCAGTTGATGATGTGAGCATAGTCATCTCATAGTTCAAGGTGAATTTCTCAAGCCTAGAAGAATCTGTGGCCATAGTAGCAGAGGAGAAGTACTTAAAGAAGAGACTCAATGAGCTCATGAGTAATTTTGCACTAGACTTAAACTCTCTTAAGTCTGGTCAAGCATCATTGAAGGAGTTTGCAGATCAAGGAAGGAAAGTCATTGCAGTATCCATGGATCGGGATAAGTTCACTGATGCCCATCTCAAGAAGATCAAAGATGCAGAGGCAATGATTGAGAAGATAAAGATTTCAGTGTTAGATACTTCCAATGATGTAAATATATGTAACAATGTCTATCAAGGTCAGTTGGACATAATTGAGAAGGCAGAGAAAGAAATGGAGAAGATAAGGTCTAGACAGATGCAATTGAGGAATGCTCTTGCGCCCTCACTAGACATTCTCAGTCAAAACATAAAGGAGATTGATGCAACCATGATAACCTATGATCAAGGTCTAAGCATATAATTGGAGAAGATGGAGAAGCTTCAATATGCATTATGCGCCCATCTACATATAGTCAATTCTCTGATAACCTTTTGAAAGAAGGAGATCTAGAAACTCAAGATTGCATATCTTGATGTTTTCCCTTAGTGAGTGTATGTAGATAAAGTTTTTTTTTAATGCACCTTTGTCATTAATGTCAAAGAGGGAGTTGTATATAATATGGAGTATATAAGATGTATAAGGAGATATAAGAGTTTGTATAAAATGTATAGAAGACAAAAGTTTTTTGTGTAAAGGATTAGTTAGAGACTTGGCCATATTCCTTTGTTGCCATCAATGAAAAAGGGGGAGATTGTTGGCAAGTTGTCTATACTAAAGTATATGACTAGATATAGTGTTGTCATTATGGCAACAAATTCATATAGCAGTTTGGAGTTAGTGCACCAAGTGTAAAGATAAGAAATTAGTTAAGTGTTGAAGACTGGACAGCATAGAGAGTTCCTACAGCTCAGAGCACCTATGCCCATGTGTACGAATGAATTATGGTATGCACCCTAGAATTTAAGCTTGTTAGACTATACTTATGCTTAGTCTAAGAGCGCATAAGTAGATATGAAAAGATGTGAAAGTTATAGTCAGTTGAAGTTGCACAACCAGTGTGTGCGAACATAGAACCGAGCATAGAGCCGACAATGACTATTTTGGTTTGCAATGGTAAATTAATATTGTAGAGGCTATGCACCCATTGTATTTAGGTTGCCAACATATGTACATGTATAATTGTAAGCATGCTTAAGCCAATTCATTTGGAAGCATTATTTGTAATTAGTTATAGGGCCAACCTAATTATATAATTGATATGAGTGCATAAACATAAGGTGCACCCATTGTATTCGGTATGGAAGTAGTATAAAAGTCATGTGAAGAAGAGTAGAGGTATGTGAAGAGAGCATATGATGTATTAGAGCTTTGTAAGAGGTCAAAGCCTCAACGCACCAAAGGAACTGATCTAACAAGCAGTGTCACAACAATAGTTCACTTGCATATATAGTGTGTATCTGATCTCAGAAGGTTGTAGCCTTCATCATTTGAGCAGTGAGCTCTAGGACAGTGTGTCCACTCCCCTAACATGGATCATTATAAAAGATTCCTAACAGGGTTCAACCGTTAACTGGGTCTACTATACTAAAATCATTGTAAAGCTACTCCTAACAGGGTAAAGGATCTTCTAACAAGGATCACAAAACACTAGTGCAGAATATTAGTGGGTATCAAGTCCCATCGGGGTTTTTACCTATTTGGGTTTCCTCGTAACCATATTGGTGTCATGTGTTGATTTCATGTTTCATGTTTATGTGAATGTTTAATTCAGTACTTAAGCATTTATAATTTAGTATTCAGATTTAAGTGAAAAGTTAAAATATAGTGAACACTAATTCAGCCCCCCCCCTCTTAGTGTTCCCATTCCTAATAGAAGGTTCACTTTTGATGCAATTTTTGGATAATTCTCGTATGACATAGTAAGGCTCCTTGTACGAATCTTCATGGGCTTTGATATGATAGTTGATAGATTGGAGCAATTATCGTATGATAATTGTAGGCTCAGGATGATAATTTTCACCAGAAAAGGTTTTTTCTTAGAATTTTTCAAGTTTTTCCAGATCTTGGTCTCAACTATTTTGCAAAATTTTTTGTCCAAATTTTTTAAGATTTGTGTATTGGATTGTCAAAGGTTTTTTATCATAGCAATAGGCTCATAATCATAGAAAACATAAGGGAACTAACTCAATGAATCAATCACACCTATCTTAACCTAGCTAGGAGAAGAGATGTATTACTTGCTCATTGACTTAGGAACACACTCAGAGACTCCTCAGAATATGAAGGTCCAACAACATGCAATGGATGTTGAAGCCCATATTATTCAAGTTCAAGTGTCAAAGAGGGCTCAATATGATGAGTATCTTGGGGTGATTACTATTCACCTCACACAAGCACTAAAAATCCTTTAGGGGTGGATCAGTAGCAAACTAGCTTAGGATTTTAATCAAGGCATGCGTTCACAACTGTCTCCCATAGTCCTACAAGAAGGATTTAGGCTATTAATCCTATGAGAACTCTGATCAGTGTAGTTTCACAACCAAGATTTAAGTGGCTCTGCTCTACACAAAATCAAAGAGTGTTCATGGAATGAATCCAAGGAACAAGCATAGCTATGTCTTTTGAGGCTTTAACTTCAAGGAAGCGTTAAATTTATAGTGGGGTGGAAGAGTCAGCTTAAGACTTGTCCCCACTTGGGTCATTCTCAGGAGCTTTTTACCTCTTTGGCAGGCCCTCTAAAGGATTAAAGTAAATGTGAGATTGGGGACCACAAGATCTGGGTTTCTGATTCTCTAAAAGAGAAGAGCATAATCCCCTGACCTGGGTTTCTGATTCTCTAAAAGAGAAGAGCATAATCCCCTAACCTTGTCCTTTTCCCTATCTAAAACACATCAATCAGAGTTAATCTAGAGACAGTACGAAAATTGGCATTAGGGAAGATACCTTTTGGGTTTCTAATTTTCCTAAGAAGGAGAAGAGCATAATCCCCTCAATATCTGCCTAAATGGCAATAAGAGCATGTACCTAGTTAGCTAGATGCCTATGAAAAATGAGATCTAAGAAAACAAAATATTTTCTCGTAGAAGATTCGGCAACCTGTAAAACCACTCGTCAGAAATCTTGTTGGATTGAGCATCTTTGACAATCAATTTTTCTGAAAAAGGGTTATCTACAAAAGAGGGTTTGGAAGTCAAGACAAGATGAGGCTAAAGAATGTGGTTTTTATGCTTGGTCTTCGTATTTTATCCTAAAAAGGTGTGTTAGGCTATGAAAATGATCAAGTAGCAGCAAGTGGCAAATGTCAGAGTTAGTTGTTAGTTGAAATCTTAAATCAAATATCTTGAAAATGATAAAAAATTCTGATACGACAATTGAAAATTAGAGTCAAAACTCAGATGACAATATACCATTTCACATATGACACTCTGGGCATGATACGATTCTGGGTTCCTACACACACGATAATCCAAATCTCATATGACAATACCTAACAACCGATATGACAATGTAAAATGTCATCTGTCGTACGATAGACAAAATATTCTGATATGACAGTCTAGAAGTGTCGTACAAGATTGTATGAAAGAAAAATTAAAAATCAAAGCTTGAATTGTAAATGTCAGAAAATGATGAAATCAAAGATGGAAACCCACTGTCGGGCCCCACGGTGGGCACCAAAAATGTGCGCATGAAATTGTACCTGCTTGTAGATACAACACTTCAGTAAAACATTATTGGTTAATATATCAAAAAATTTGCAATGAAAACAAATATCATTAACCAAATGATTTATTGCCTTCTAGTAGATGCGAGTATGGTATTCTCAGAAATAACCAAGATCAGTGACAATGCAACACCTAAACAAAGGATTTAAATGATAAAAGCTATGAAAAATGGATGTAGATTTAAGCTATGTTTTTGAATTTTCTATGCAATATGGATGAAAAATAATGTAAAATGATCTAAAACTAGATGAAATATGGGTTGAAATCTAAACTAGCAATGAAAATGAAGAAAACAATTTTAGCAAGAATCTCAAAATTTGCAATCTCTCAATTCGCTAGATCGCACATGCAAGATTCTCCAAATTCATAGTCATTTGTAAAGAATTGAGGCCTATTTATATAGAAATCTAGGGTTTTCGAGAACTCATGGAAAGCCAAAAATCTCTCCCTGATCAACTTAGATTGATTGTTGAGTTATCAAGAAATTAGAAATAGTTAACTCACAAAATCATGCAAAATCATCTTTTTAACTATTTTTAGAAGTTCAGATCACTCAAGTCTGCTTTTCAACTCACAATCACATGTTGAGTTCAAAAAGTTAACAAATTGAGTTTAATAGTTGATTGAAAGTTTAAATGCTTTTTTGATTGTGCATGGATAATTATGAATTAATTAATTTTCCATGTGTTTTATTCTCAACTTAACTGATTTTTGAATAAAAATAACTGATTTATGGGTTAATCAAATATTATTTAATCAAACTTTATCCCAAAACTATATCATTAAATTTGACAATTTGATTTAATTAATTAAATAAATATTTAATCAATTATTTTTTGAAATTTGATTTATTATCAAATAAAATAATATTAATTAGGAATAAATGTAATTAAATCCAACTGAATTAATTAAGCGACATAATTAAGTTTACTTAATTAAATATTCAACATAGTCAATTAATTGACTTTAGGATAATTAAAATATTTATCACCAAATAATATTTAATTAGAGATAATTAGGAATATTTAGAAATATTCCCTGACGTAGAATTAAGATAGGATTGATTAGGGTTTTGATGTGCAGATGTGCCTTAGGTTAGGACTTTAGAGTCGATTTTGATCAATTTTTCAATGTAAGAGGTCAATGGTACTAAAGCCCATTTTTTGAGGTATTACACTACTACGATTGTTCTACGTTCTGGATTATTATCTTTATGTATTATGTTACTCCATGTTTGGAGATAGATCTCATTGATGCTTTGATTATCGTTGGTCTTGTGATATAAGACTACATGGATTGTTATTATTTTATTGAGATATCCATTATGGGATTGATGATCTTTGGTAATGTCTATATTGAGACGAACTATTTGATCCTTGTATATGATGTGTTGTTATCTAGTATGCTAGTTATTATTTTACTTTGGTGATTATCATGGTTTATGATTTATTAGAAGCTTTTGTGGTTTTAGTTCATTCTTCTCTTTTTAATTTTTGGTTAGAGCATTAGGATAGGTTATCTAAGTGTATAGATAGGAAGTGGCTTGTTTTGGAGGTGTCAGAGCTCAGAAGTGGCTACTTTGGTATCCTTTGCAAGTTACTTAATGAAGTGATAACTTAAATACATTGAGAGTTTTAAAATAAATTAATAAGATAATGTGTGACTCACCCATGCCTAAGTACTTGATTGAGGTCTTGACTAGGATGGGAGTAGGAAGATTCTTACCACCTACATGGATTGGATATATCATAGTTGGTACCTCATCTGTATGAGAGGATTACTAATATCGCATAAAGTCACTAGGGTGTTGAGGTCTAGAGAGACTACCAGGATAACCTTAGAGTTGGCTCATGTGATGAAACTTCCCTTTATGCATCTTAGGTTTCCTACGTGTGTCTGTTGCATGTGGTTGAGTATGTTTTATCTTTGTAGAACTGGTGTTGTACCTTTTTGAGATAGAGAGCTTTCAGGATCCCTTGACTAGGTGTTGTACTGTGTTGGTTTTCAATGTTTGATATCCAAGTGGGGTTTGTTGTTATCTCCTCAGCACAGTGGGAGTGGAGCTTTGGTTCCAAGTGGTCAGGTGGTAATGATTCTTTTACCATTTGAGATTCTGATGTCCTCGTACTAGTGTTGGATGATCCTTGTAGCAGTTGTATCTTCTTGTTTATCATTGGAGATTTACTCTTATATTTTATTTATTATATTATAATTTATACTTAGATTATATTTATATACCCTACAACTTGTGCAATGGATTTGGGTTAATCCTTGTCCTTCTGATACAAGTCACCCCGCAACAGCACATATCTTTGAGCTTGTAATCTCAGGCTCCTCTTTTGTCTATCATTCAGGCCTTGTAGGCAACTTGTAGTTCTGAGAAAGTGTACAATACTTGTATACCATGGTTGCATCTCAATTCTTATAACCATTCCTTCACCAATGGTAACATTATTCACATGGAATAAGTCCAAATTTTCTTCTTTCATTAAATTTGCTAAGCCTAAGCCTCTTACCAACTTAGTGATATAAAGTTCCAAATCAAACTCTTGGATTCTATTAATCCATTTGCATCTCTTTCCTATAATGATGTACTCCCATCTCCCCATTAGGAATGTCAATAATGGGGCATATGACAGCTCTCTCTGGTCCTCTTCCCATGGTGCCTTCCCTAGGTATAGCCGCCAGGTGATCCTATCCAGGATCCTGTCAAGTGTCTCCCGCCAATAATCAATGTCACCTACTCCTTGATAAGTCAGTAGATCCCCCTAGCTATATGCCATAGGCTCCTATGGCTGCCTGTCAATCTGGCCTAAGGGTTGCATCATAGCTATGTGCACTCACACCCATACCTGTAAGAGAAAAGAAAAACCAAAACTCCTCCCCAAAGTCCTTGCCCCATGGTACACAATCTGGTGTAGGTCTTGGTACATCTCTGCTAGCATGAGAGTCCCCCATGCTATTGGAACCCCCAAATCAATGATCTGAATGATCCATGGAATGAGTTCTAGGGTCACTCTTGTACCTCCTACATCAGGGGCAATGTACCCCGAAAGTAGTCTGCACACATAGAAATAAAGTCACCATGCTTTCGACATTGCTGTTGCATGGTGTGCCAATGATAACTATCCATGGCACAAGACTGGTGCTACACCTAGCCCTAGCAGTGGGGCCACCACCTGTAGCTCGGTGTATGTCCCTACTACCATTGGTGTGCCTCAAATTGGCAGCTGTAAAATCTAGTACATGTTCTCCAGTGTCATGGTCATCTCTCATGTCGGTAGGTGGAAGGTCGTCATCTCCAAGTGTCATCGCTTGCACAAAGTTGTCACCAATGCAAGGAAAGTTCACCTCTGGGGCATGTGAGCCAAGTATCTAAACCCCAATGCATCCACTCATTCCCACTTCACTAGTGTGAACTACTCTCCCATCGCTAGTACCGCTACATGTCTCTCCCAACTTGTCAGTCGATCCAACAACCACTACACCCAAACCAAGCCAAAATGTCAATCCTTCTTCTTTGCCAAAACTTCTTTCCTTCCCTCATTCCCACCACCTGTCTCTTTCCCACGTTCCTGCCAAATCTTTTTCCCTGTGTTTCTGTGAAGATTCCTTTTTTACCCACGATCCCGGCATCACAGGATCACATGGGTTCCCTATCCCTGTCTCGGTGCAGGAACACATTCCTGCACTGCCCGTCTAAACCCCCTTCCCTAGGAATATATTTTTTATGCACCCCATTGAGTTTTTTCTCCATGAATGCGATCCCGCCAAAATGTCTTGTGGGATCATGGTCTTGCCAAACATTTCCCATATCCCACAAACTTTTGCGATCCCGCAAAAAGTCTATTTAGTCAACCCCAACCCTCTCCCTTTTCATTTATTGCAGGAACACATTCCCACGCTTGTAGGATTGTATGTTTTTCTCACATAACATGAAATAAATGCAAAAATACCTAAAGGATAGGATGAGTTTGTCGATCCTACCTATCAGTTAGGGACCCCATGTCATTGAACATGTCGCATGATGTTTGATCGGTAAGTCGGTCGCTCTCTCTCCGCCATTCTGCTTCTTCACTCAGAGCTCCAAATTCTCTCTTTTTCAAGGTCTATGGTGTGCAAATGACTTATTTTTTCCCTTCTTGACCCTTATTAAGGCCCTTTCGAGCCCTACTTTTCCTCCCAGATGCCTTTTCACCCACCCTTTCCTCCCCTCATACCGAATCTTGCCACTTATTATCTTTTTCATCCCTCTCTTGCCCATTCCCACTCTCTTCTTTTCTCACATCACCCCTTCCTCACCTTTCTTTTTGAGATAGTATCAGGGCCCTTTTTTTTTCTATCCTTGCCGCCCTCTCGAGGAGGCATCAACTAGCATAAATATCCTAGCCCACAATCTAGGGCATTTTTTCCATCTAGTCCATTCTTCGTATCGTCTATTATTTTTAAAATGTCTTTGAGATAGCATTATTTTAACACTATGTCGAAGAGGGGCAAAATGTAGACACCTAAATCTGATTACACAATTTGTAATCTTATTTGGTTTTCTCCTAAGACATCCTATTAATTAAATTCTATTATTTGGTTAATTTATTTCATCCCCTAGTTAATTAATTTAATTAATTAATTATAGTCCAATTAATTATCTAAATGACAAACCTATAGTCTGATAATTAATTAATCCCTATTCCTCTATTAATTTAAATGAATATACTTATCTATTTAAAATTATTCATGAAACCCCATTTTCCTCTCACTAATAATTAAATAAATATTTAATTCCAACCTTAACCCTCAACCAAACCTATCTCAAAACTCCTAACATGTAGTTCATACTCAACCCAACCTATTCACCCATACTAATTAGTCTTAATTAGCTAATGATCCATAATTAGCTAATCCAACCCCCCACTCATTCTCTCTCCTCCCATCACATCCTCCTAAACCTCACACTGGCCTCCTAATCCAAGCCTAATCACCTCCTAAACATTTGCACAATCATAATCCATGGATTAAGAAATCTTAAGCCAACCCAAGTCAACCCTCATGTCACATCCTCACATCTCCCAATTCTCTCACCTCACGTCAACCTTAAATGCTCTTACACATCTCTTACACACTCCATCCTTCCCTTATACATTTTTCCCCTCTCACATCTCCCAAAATGGTCACATTCTCCCATTTCTTCCAACCTCTCCCATTGTGCCACTTGTCACAATGAGATGCATTTGAGAAAACACAATCCATGTGCTCCCCCTCAAATGCATCTTGACCCTTCCTTAGGTTTGCATCTTGACCGTTCATTCATCTCTCCTCTTGCCCATAAATTGAGCCCTCTTCTCCTTCATTTTCATCCACCTTTTATGCAAAGTTATCATGCTAGTTTGAGAGCCTAAAAAGTACCAAACTACCATCATAATGCTAAAATCCTCCCACACTTTGAAGGTTGAAGAATAGTTCATGAGCACACACCAATCTATTGGACAAATCCAAGCATCAAGAAGGCTTTTTGAGGGTTTCCATCTTCATTTCATGCTTTCTTTGTCTAATCTTTATATGATGAAATAGATTAGTATGTTGAATTTTTAACTTGTTTTTATGTTCCTAACACACTAGTTTTAATGCATACATTTTGGCACGCCTGATGGGACCCACTTCTAGGGTCATTTTCTCATCTTTTTAATTCATTTTACATTAGAAAACTAACCAAACACTAATGTTTTTTTTTGTTTGAGTGCTTTGCAAGTATTTTTTAGGGGTTTTGTAGGTTGGAGGTGAAAGAAAACATATTTGCGCCATCATTCCCATCTTTGGATTTTACATAGTAGAAAACACACACACACACACACACACACACAGTTTTGCAGGAACGTGGGTACGATCAGCAGGAATGCGGGCATAGTTGGTGGGATTGACTGTATAGTCGGTAGGATCGCATTCCTGTGAAGGACCCTTCTATTCTCTATCTAAATTCTACTTTTGGCCTAATTTCACTAGTCATTTCTCTCTGACATAACTCTGGGATCGCTTTCCTGCAATGTGGGAATACTGTTTGACCAAATAGAACCATGTTTATACGAGTTGTAAACCATAAGGCATTAATTAAAAACCTTGAAATTTATTCCTGCATTCCTACAACATAGGATCGCCAGTTGAATTTATGGGATAACACATTGACCTTGTAGGATTGCGTCCTCATGTATCATACTAAACTTGGCATTTATCATTTTCTTTGAAATTTTGTTGCTCTAATAGTCCTGCAGGACTGCTTGTACGGTCTGCAGGAACACTATTTTTGGTTTACAGGATTGCAGGAATTGGCAAGAACGTTGGTTAAATTTTTTTAAAAATAGAATTTATACACTTGTATTTGGTGCACTAAAATGAACATTGAATGTATACACAACACCTCATCCTTTCGATTTGGGCTTAAAATGAACAGAGGCTAAAAAAAAACAATCAAACATTTCCTTTGGTGTTTTAAAATCAATCCAAAATTCAATCTTGAATGCTTAAGGGAAAAAGAATCAATGCGATAAACATTTCATTTGGTGTTTTAAAATAAATCCAAAATTCAATTTTGAATGCTTAAGGGACAATAAACCAATGCAATGAAACATTTCAATTTTGGGGCTTAAAAAGAATAAAAAACAAAGTCTTGATTGCTAAAAGGAAGTAACATGACTTGTTGTTTTTGAAAAGAATCAAATTTTATTTTAAGTATTGTCATTTGCTTTCCAAAGAGCCTTGTATGTTAAAAATGAGTGTTTAATGTTCTAGGATAGAAAACACTTAATCTAATCTAGGTTCAATTTGGAATGAAGACTTCTTGGCGGGTTTGAAGGAGTGTTTTTCAACACATCCTTAGAGATTTTCAATTCTTCCAAAAACTTTGATAAAGTAAGCAACACAAGAATAATTAACTTGTATCCATATCCTCTCCCCTCACCTTCATGGAAATTGGGTGAAAAGAAAGATCAAGTTCAATTGGTTTTGCTTCTAGCAAGGCCTGTATAGAGAGAAGCACTTCCTCTTTAGAGAACCTCAAACCGGTAATTCCCTGATTGGTATATAAATAAGGTGTTGAGAAAACTCTCACCTTATCCCCTTAAGCTTAGGTGAGGCATGTTGATGGTAGCCCAAGGTAGGTGAATATCCCTACAATTTTAGCATGGTTAACTAGGCTCTTAAGTGAGTCACACACATATAAACTGATTGGGGGGACACCATGGATCTTACTAAAAGCCATTAATCAGAGGCCCACATGATCTACTCCTGAAGGTATCAAAATATTTGTGCAAGGACTGACCCAAGTGGTTTCCTGGGTCACCTGAAGATTACTCACTATTTTTATTCCTCTTTTGGGATACCAAGTTGTGGGAAAAGATTTTGATACCAGCCTGTCTTGTAGGTAGGAATTTTTTGTGTGTGTTCTAGAAGTTATCAGACCTAGTGGAAACATTTTTTGGATGTACACAAATCAAAGTTACAAAGTTCTTTGCCAAAGAGATCATTTGCCTATTCTCCCACAAGATTTCTTTGTCTCTTGTGGGGCTGTTTGTCCAAATACCCCAAAAGAAACCCAAGTTTGTTCAACACCAAGCCAAGGTATACTTACTATAGTTAATTCCTAGCTTGACTTACTCCAGTATCCAGAAAGTGAAGGTATTTTTGGACCTATGACTGACCTAGTAAAACACAAGAAAGGTAAGCTACCAATGCCACGTGTGTATCGAGAAAAAAAGGTTTATGAAAGAAAGCTCAAGGATCACCAACCCACTGTCATTGCAACCCAAGAAGAAGAGAAATACCAAGCAAGATTATACAACATGGAATACAACACAAGGGTCAAACAATTTGCATTTCAAATCTAAGTTAACCGCCGGTTTGTCTGACTAGAAAGTGAAGACTAGTAGGCTTAATCCCACTCCCTTCTCAACATCTGTGAAGTTGTTTCAACATCCACACATCTTAGATCACTTCTTAGGTGCATTTACGTCATCCCCCTAGGAAGCATTAGTTAGCATCATCTCCTATCCAAAATCTTGAATCATCATCCTAGATCCGCATCCCATCCTAGATCAATGTCCCATCCAAAGACTCATTTGGAGCTACTCAAACCTTATCCAAATTAAGAAATCAAAATCTTAGCTTCACCCATTTGACTAAGCATTGTCTAGGGTAGCTAGTACTTACTCTTATGAACCTCATCATCTCAATCTAGAGATTGACTCGCATTAGTAAGGATCCCATCATCCAAAGATCATAATTATGTCTGAGGATGGAAATCCTTCACATTTTGATCCCACATCAGGAAAGGTAGTTCATCTTGGCCTTCATCCACCCATCCAAGTACATCCCTAAAATTCTATACCATCTAAAAGATCCTTTTTATAGGCATCTCAAATCTCACATTTAGGCTATCATCCACATCATCTAGATCTAAGGCCATCATCACAAGCATCAACCTAACACATCTGTATCTCCCCCATCCTAGGACTTTGCACTTTCATGCCTATTGAGACACGATCAAAGAAGAGGAAAGGAATGGATCCCAACCAAGCCACTAGTTCAGTGGACCTAAACAACCCCACTAGTACTATGGTAATGTATGATCCTCAGCCACCTTTGGTTCATAATGTGTGGGAAGATCCCAATGAGACACCTACCACTAACTCCATGGAAGCCTTCATGTGCCTTCCAGGACACACACAAATGGTAAGCACAATCATTGCACATAACTATCTTGCTATTTTGGAAAATTATGCACAAGAGGGTACTTTGATTCCACCTCATTTATGCTCTTTTGATCCCACAAAGCCTATCCATATCCCCACCAACATCTACCCCACCATTATCTAACAAATCCATGATCCCGCTATGCAGATATCCCATACAGCTTCAGTTATTCTTCATCTCTTATAGCCTGGATCAACAACTCCTGCAAGTCACACAATAGCCCAATTTGCCCCTTTTTCTATCATAGGTGCACCACCTCCACCTACCTCTTCACAAGTGTCCACACAATCGATAGCTTCTGCACAAGCACTACCACCACCCCCCACACAAGCTGCAATGTAGACAATGCCCCCACTTATCATAAGTCAAGCCTTCACATCAACATCACTTCTACAAGGAGAAACACAAGCCGCTCCACCTGCATTCACCCAATCTATTACACAACCTAATTCTACGTAAATCCCTCCTCCACCTTTTGTCACCAATACATAGGCTCAACATATCACCTTCACAATAGGAATGCCATTTATGGCATCCCAAAACCCTCCATCTGCACCACAAAATCCCACTTTTTCTCCCACATTCGTAGCAACCTCCACATCACAACCCACAGTGGGGGTTCATGCTACTTGGAGCCTTATCCAAGCACAAATGAATTCTTTGGGCATACCCACATATTCACACCTCGCCCAACCAACTTATCAACAAGGAACCATTCTACAAATGACACAACAACCTCTGCCACCTCCTTTCGTTGCATCTTTTCCCACATTCACCAACTACCTATCTATGCCACCTGTTGCACCTCAAGCTATCCCCCCACAATCACAATAGCTTGGCCCTGCCCATCCCACCAACTCCCTCTCTCAACCACCCATAGTACATACCCAAGCCTTCATCCCCTCTTTTAGTAATGTGAGCATGCACCCTTCATATATCGGCCAAGTCCAATGCTAGTCCAAACAACAACCCTCCTATCAACATCCTCCACAATAGCAGTACCTCCCAGCATAAAAACCTAATCATCTAATCCCATAGCAACAAACTATGCCATGTCCCACCCATTAGCACGCCTCAACTATGCAACAATAATACATCAACTAGTAAGGCTTCTGTTGGGACTCAAAAATGAGGAAGGCATTTTTGGGTCTCCTATTAAAATTTTTGCAATGAGGTGTTCTTTTCGCTTTGGAAGGTCAGTTTGATGATGTTGCTTTGAGTGGTCCTGATTTTGAGCCAATTTGAAATCAAGTGATATGAGCCTTTAAATGCTTGGAACACTCTTCATTTAGCACATTCAGTGGTTTGCAACTTTTAGTTTTCAGTTTGAGTTGATTTGGTAAGTACCCATTTTGAGAGATTCACTTAAAGTTGCAGTTTGCCACTTTGAGCTTTTCTTATCAGGAGCCCTGTTTGGAGGCCTGTATCTTTTACCCAGGGATTGATCCATGCAATCTGATTATTGATCTATGATCTATGGTGAAAATGGTACATGTGTTCCAAGTTTTAAGTTATTACGAATCCGTTTGATCACTTTTCAAGGGCCATTCTGTAGGCAATTTCTACTGATTGCATTGCTGAACAGTGTAATTGCTTGTCAAGACACTACTTTGGAGAGTTATAACTTTGGCTTAGGAGATGATCGAGTCAAAAGGATTGTTGCATTATAATGCATTCATGTTCATCTTCAAATGTTCCAAGTTTCAGCTCTTGATGAATCCATTTGCCATGAGAGCAACGCTATTTCCTAGAGCCATTCACACAAGTTTGCGAGTTTCACTATGTCTTCAAACTAAATGCATGACTTTGACCGCATGTCATTTTTAGCTCGTTGCACTTATTGAAAAAATTCTTTTTGCACTCTATTGCATTTGTCAGATACTTCATGTGGCCAAAGTTTCAAGCCTCTGCCAATTCATCTGCCTACCAATCAAATTCAATCAAAACGATTAAAATATTTGTCGTCAACTGTGTCCTGTCCCACCTCTGTGGATCGTCAACTTCAAATTGTTATATCTTTGCGCCGAGATGTCAAAACTGAGTGCCGTCAGTTGCATTGTTTATGATAAATATTGGTCTAACACTGGTTAAAATTTCAAGTTCCCAGGCATCATTTCATTTTTTACCAAATTGTACGCCTAGCTGGATTTTATCCTGAAATATTTTAATCATTTTGCACGATTAAAATTTCATAAGCCCCGGTGGAGGAAAAATATGAAATTTTGCAGGGTCGAAGGATGAACTACAATCTTCAAGCATGCAAAGTGACGGGACGTGAAAAGTTGTTTTAACAAGTTTTCCAGGTTGATCAAACGGGCCATTTGCAGTATTTGGGCAAAGTTTACCGGATGATCTAGATGGTGTTTCAAGTGTTTTCGATCGATGCCCAGTTCGTGATTTTTGTGCCTGAGGAGTAATATGATGTTTTCGTGTAGAATTTGTATGGGAATGAAATTTTTTTAGCCGGGCCCATTTTTGGACCCGACTTCATGCCTTAAGTCTCCAATGTTGCTTCTCAGGAAAAGAGCAGAGTTGGCATGGTCAAGTCTTTTTGTTTGAATCTTATGGCCACGTTTTAGCAATTTGAAAGGATGCTTATTAATGGGTTTGAAGTGCCAGGAAAAGGCGTAATAGACAACTGCTCAAAGATAGTGCCCAAACGAGTGATGCCTCATGCAAGGAAGTGGACGACATGTTTCAAAGGGGGGGGGGTTTCAGCATTCAAATAAAAAGAACAGACCAGCATCAATACTCAATGTTCAGTGCCAGCGTGAGAGAAAGAAAGGATTTAGCATTTGATTAAATCAAAACTCAGTGCAAGTGTGACCAGTGTTTTTAATCAAAATTCAGCATTTCAAGACAAATAAAAAGGGGGTTTCAGTGTTTTAAGGAATGGACCAGTGTCCAAATCAACCAGGCAGCGTTTCAAATTGCTCCAGCGTCCAAATCCAAGGTCTCAGCATTGCAATTCAAACCCAGCACTATCAAAAATGCCCAGCACCATAAAAAAATGCCCAGCACCATAAAAAATGCTTAGCATTTTAAAGGAAAGACCCAACATTTAAAAAGAAAGGGGATGCAGCGTTTGAAAAGGGAAAAGATGCAATGTTGATAAGAGGTAAAAGAATCAGCATTTGAAAAGGGGCACGTCTTAACCAATTTCACAAGACCATCATCAAAGTGGAGGCTGCCACAATTAAAAAACTTACGCACAGCATACAAAGGTAAAGAACTCAGCGCTAAAATGAAAATAGCCCAGAGTTAAAGCATTTTGAAGACCTGCATTTTCCAATGGAAGACCACCGTTTTTCAAAGAAGCTCAACACCTTGCCAAAATCAAAGCACCAGCCCAACGTTTTGAAATATAGATGCCCAATGTTTGAAAAAGAAGACCAGCACATTGCAAATGAATGTCTTACGCTATACAGAATTAAAGGAAGCTAACACAAAGGAAATGGCTCTGCGCCAGATTGGAGGCTGGCATCCTAGTGTGAAGTGCAGCCCGCAACAAACTGAAAGAGGATGCTCACGGTGTGGTTTGGAGGAACATTGAGAAGTCTCAGCTCTCACGAACATGCTTAACCAAAACGAGTGAAAAGCTATTATCCCACATTCACGTGGGGCTGAGAAGATTTATTTTTTAAAAGAAAAGACACTCAATATATGAAACAAATGAAAGAACCACGGAGGCTCTTGGCGGACTGCTTGACTGTGGATTGCTGTGCGTGGTGGGCCCACAATTTTGGGCAAAGCGTTGAGGAAGGCTTTAAAACTAAGAAATCCAATATCCCACATGCACATGAAAGAAAAGATTTATTTTTTAAAAGAAAAGACACTCAATATATGAAACAAATGAAAGAACCACGAAGGCTCTTGGCGGACTGCTTGACTGTGGATTGCTGTGCGTGGTGGGCCCACAATTTTGGGCAAAGCGTTGAGGAAGGCTTTAAAACTAAGAAATCCAATATCCCACATGCACATGGGAAGAGGCGTTTGTAATGAATATATAGAAACCCACACACACTTAAGGTAGATTGAAATGGAGGAAGCTCTGCTGATGCGAGCTTGGAAGCGGCTTGGTTTCTGTGACAGGCGGGTCCGACTTGTAGGTAAGGTCATTTTTGACTAAGTGTGTAACTGTAAGAAATCTGACCTCGAGATACGTGATCATCTGATGATGGTCGCATGATCGCAAGGGCCAAATTTGGCTCTTGCGATCATGCGCTTGGCTGCCATGTGGCACTCCATTGAGTTGGTGCCTAGTGGACAATGCAACCAATCTGAGCCTACCACTTGGCAAGTGGGTCCCGCAGCTATGGATTCATAAAATAATTAAAAATTCAAAGAGAATTCCCGTGCATCTTCAAAGACATTCAAAAATTAAAGTTAAAAATATGTTTTTATATAGTTTTAACTATATTAAAAATTTGAATATCAAAAATTACAGAGCTAGGAGACTGTTTTAATAGCTGGGGGCTTCACGTGTCAGGCCAAATATGGAGTATAATATACCATCGGAAAGGTCTCGACGTGAGGATTCTAATTTTGGAATCATATTTTGCATAGGTGGTCATTTGCTCGCATTTTTTGCAGTTTAAGTTTCAGGGGGGCCAGGAAGATATTTTTGAGATATTTGATTTGTTATGTCCGGTGACTCATGTGTTTTCAAGGGGATAGAGCAGGTCAGGTTTGCTATTCCAGACTTCATGACTCATTTAGTGAGTAGTTCAGAGTTTGACAAGTGTCAGTTGGTAATGCTTTCTAGTGTTTCCCCCTTCTCTTCTTAGTTTCGATTCTTTTCATTTCGAAGGTTTCCAATCTTTTTGCATGAGCAGGGCTCTGCAAGTTTGAGTTCCATGAATGCAAGTTCTGAGTTTCATTTCAGAGTTCTCATTTTGAGTTTGTTGTGATTTGAATGGATAGATATAGGTGATTCAATGAAAGATAGTGGAAATCCTTTCCTGTATTTGTCTGATGTCTCTTTGTGTCTTTGTCAAATTGTTATATATTGATTTGTAAGGCATCTCTGTATACCTGTTTACAAGGTAAATGGTGTAATGACTTTCAAGTTTCTTTCAAGGAAAGTGTAATATCTTGAAGATTGTTGTTGATAATATGATGTTTCATAAGGATCTGATGTCTAGATAGGGGGAAGAGAGAATGGTGTACAAGGTGCATTGTTTGATTTTCAGTTGTATAAGATTTGAAGTTTCCTATTGATGTGCATCTCATGACTCCATGCCCAGGATTAGGCACTGGTTTAAACTAGGTTTGTAATCAAAATCTTTTCCAATCACTTTTCCCTTTCATGTTTAAGAGCATAAATGTTTGTCGATTGCATTGAATAGTGCAAGTGCTTTTGGTGATTCCTTGTAGAAGTGAATCAGATAGGTTAACCTGCCTGAGTTTTAAGCTCGAAGAGAAGAAGGGTGAATACCCTTGTCACTTTTGCCATTTTTCTACAATGATTGTTTGCTTTTGTTAACATCATGGATTGGCTTTCTAAGCTCTGCATCAGTTGTAGCAAAAGACATTAGTGAATCATTGTGAGAACCCCTAATCCACTATAGGATTTCATTGTGAAGCAGTGAGTCTAAAGATAGGTACACCCGCCTGGGTCTATGGAGCCCGAAGTAGAAGAAGGACTTGGTCCTTATCAATTAGCCTTTTCCCTGTAAGAATCCAGAATTGGGAACCTGAGAGTCAAGCTTAATAGCTAAATTGGTGATTCTACATGAAAAAGAGCTAACAGCTTCCAAAATCCATTCCAAGCTGCCTATGTAGTAGGGCAATTCCCCTACCCCATCCCACAATATCACCTGCATATCCCTCCATATTCACTTGCACCATTCGACCCCTTCCCAATGGGATTACCCACTCCAATGCTTGTCAATTCAAAATGCGAAGAGATGAAGAACACCCTCAAAGAACTCAAAGCTGACAATGAGGGAAAAGTGTTCAAGTTTGAAGAAGTCTATCCATACCCTTTTGACAGATCAATCACAACGGTCCCCTTCCCTAAGCATTTTGAAACACCCAAGTTTGACAAGTATTAAGGGAAGGGAGACCCAGTCAGCCATATCAAAGAGTTCTACATGGCATGCCAAGAGGTAGCATACAATGAAATTTATATCATGTGCTTTTTCCCCAAGAGTTTGGGAGGGACCGCCATCGAGTGGTTCTACAAAATACTATATGGGTCTGTTTCCATGTTTGCAAAACTCTCAGAGAAATTTGTGGACCAATATGAGCATAATATTGAGAATGAACTCTCCTTGATGGACCTATGTAATGCTAAGAAAAAGGAAGGTGAAACCCTGGATGACTATGTACAAAGAAGGCAAAACCTTGCCACGAGGTCATATCAACTACCTGAAAAACACCTCACCAAGATATTCATCAACAATTTACATCCAAAGTTATCCCACTTCATGCAAATGAATTGCATACAAACTTATCAGGATATAAAAGGGAAGGGAATGGACATCAAATAAGGTCTTTTGGATGATGGAACCATTAAGCATTACAAGTAGAGTTTGCAAGATAGGCCTAATAATGATCGATCCTGCTACTGGAACAAAAATAAAAATGTGGTCATAGATGGAGCCATAGACACTAAACACATCCAAGTTGTTGTGGTCAGTCCCGATCCCCATCCCCCAACATACTAATAGCAAGAACTTGTGCACCAACAACTAGTGCCCACCTACCAACAACCGCCTTGTCAACCACCCATCAATCAAGCTAACGCCATATCTGTCACCCAGGGACATAACAAGCCCCATGTTCAGAACAACCAAAAAGACACATTTACTCCCCTTGGAGAACCCCTTGATGCTATTTTCCACCACATGGCCAGTGCTAACCTGATTGTATATTAAAAAACCCAACCATTTAATGAGTCAACACCCAAATTGGCCTGGTAGAAGGACAATGAGTATTGCGACTATCATTGTGTTAAGGGACACACCACCATGAAGTGCATGAAAGTCAAGCACGACATCTAAGACCTCATTGAAAAAAAAGAGATCACAGCTGACACCCCTTCCTAGACATCACCAAATGAGAATCTGTAGATCTATCAAAATGTTTTTCCTCAATACAATGCAGGTAAGAATTAGACCAATGCCAACCCTCCCCAGAACCAAGGTAAGGGCAAACAAGGAAACCACAGCAATGGGAAAGATTATATTACCTCCTACATCAACTATGATAAATTTGTTGGTTGTATCTCCCAGGTCAAACCAACTGTGAACGTAATCCATGTCAAAGGTGATGACAATCAATGCATCGTTACCACCCGCAAAGGTCAAATATCTATTGCCGGTGCCAATACCAAAACTATCCCTAGTGTGTAGTACAACCTTCTGGAACACTTTGGGAATACACCCACATAGATTTCCATCCTCAAATTCCTTCACACATCACCCCTTCATCAGGAAGTCCTTAATAACACCCTCCAAGAAACTTGTGTCCCAATGGACATTAACACTATCCAATTCAAGAACCTTGTAGGACACCTATCCACGTCCTCCACCATCTCTTTCCAAGCCTCTGACATGCTGTCCATTGAACCAGATCACAACCTCCCACTTTGTATTGCCATCATGATTAATAATTTCACCATAAAAAGGGTCATGATAGGTAATGGTTCGGCCCTAAATCTTTGTACATTAAAGTTCTTCTAGTATGTTAGTCTCATAGAAGCAGACATCTCTCACGATGTAATCACCATCAAGGCTTACAACAACCTAGAGCGTACCTCCAAAGGTACCATTTTGTTTCCTATCAAGATTGGTCTCGTAATCCAAGAAACCATATGCCACGTTGTTGATCTTGACCTCCCCTACAACATTCTCCTCAGTCACCTATGGATCCATTCCATTAAGTCCATTCCCTACACCTATCATTAGTGCATCAAATTCCCATATCAGGGAACTAAAATCACCATCCACACAGACCCCCAACCCTTTGCATATTATCATATGATAGAAACTTCCTTCCCCCATTCCACTCATTGTCCTGGAATTGACATAGGAACATTTGTCTCCAGTTACTCCTGATCCTATTGTGATCCAAAAACAATCCTCACCTCCACCCTTTCTACCATTAAGATAAAAAATAGGGGTTGTGGTGAATCCAACCTCACCAATGCCTTCGTAGTTAGGGCTCTCCCTTTGGATCTACACACTTAGGGGCACTCATCTCATCAAACTAAGGCACCATAGGAAGGCCTCAAAATTAAGGCTCTTGGCTCATCTACTTTTGTCTCCAATGGCATTTTGAATGGTCAAGATCTGGCACCCAACATCAACCAATGGTTATACAAGGATCCCCCTCTACCCAACACTGAGATTCTAGGGTATTTCAAGGATAAGTATCCAATATCACACAAATGGGCCATTGAGCAATGGAACTATCATGGTGGTGGTCTCGGACTCACAGAGGCTAGAACAAAAGAAATTATGAAGGCATCCAAAAATCCACAACACCAAGGCCTCAACTTTAATACTCCTCACCTACACATACGAGGACCCACTATCATGACTAGGGGCACTAGTTCACCTGGCATGACCCTCTTGAATACCCAAAATGAAATTGTGGAAGTCGAAGACATTCCAGAAGAGGAAGAAAAATGTTCCTATGATGATATCTTTGATGATGAAACCTTCCTAAGAAATTGTATCCTCTTCCAACTCACCATTAACCTCATTGAACTCCCACTCTTCCACCCTGACCTTATAGACTGGGATCAACCAAGCATGGCACACATTGATGAGTTCTGAAGCGAGGCCACACTCCTAAAATTTATGGGCACCATAGGTCAAGAATCAGATTGGGGGCAAGACTTAGCAGAAGTTTATTAGCTCAACCCCAAGGGATATTTTGGGGAAGAGGAAGTCTCCAGCCGCAAAATCAAAAAGAAAAAAGAAAATAGAGAATCCTTATGTGAAAACCCCTCTAGGACACATCCTGATTCAAAAATAGTAAAAATAAAGGGCACATCCTCTACTGAAAACCTCTCTGAGGCGCTAGAGGATGGATACTTACCTCTTCCACTCATCCAGGATTATCTGCCAGAATAGTCATCCATTCTCATTGAGGAAACTAAGCTAGTTAATTTGGGCACAAAAGAATGTCCATGAGTCACCTACATCATGGTGTCCTTAAATGAGGGTGAAGAATTGACCCTCATAGCTATTCTTTGAGAATCAATCACAAATTTTGCATGGTCATATGCCCACATGCCCAGACTTGAACCAGATCTCTTCATCCATCATATTGCAGTGGATCCTAGCACCAAGCCAGTAAAGCAGAAACTCCACAAAATGAATCATAAGGTATATATTTTAGTCAAGATAGAACTAGAGAAATTGCTACAAGCCATGATAAGCCATTGATTACTCAGACTAAATCTCCAACATGGTTCCCATCACCAAACCTTCAGGAGAAATAAGAATCTACATAGACTTCAGGGACTTGAACAAGGTATGTCCTAAAGATGACTTCCCACTACCCAACTTTGACATGTTAGTAGACCTCATAATAGGTCATGAGATGTTGTCACTCATGGATGACTTCTCAAGGTATAATTGGATTAGAATAGCTGAAGCATACCAACACAAAATGATATTCACCACACCATGTGGGACCTTTTGTTATAACATGATGCCATTTGGGCTCAAGAATGTGGGAGCTACCTATCAAAGAGCGATGACCGCAATGTTTCATGATATGATCCATAAAATTCTGGAAGACTATGTAGATGACATCCTCACCAAATCAAGAATACGATTAGAGAACCTAAATGTCCTTGAGCAAGTCCTTGATTGCCTGCATCACTATGGTTTAAGGCTAAATCCAAAGAAGTGTGTCTTTGGTGTTATGTATGGAAAGCTGTTAGGGTTCATCGTATCCATGTGAGGCATAGAGATCTATCCCAATAAGGAGAAAGGCATCACAGAGATGCCCCCTCCCAAAATTCTCAAGTAGTTGTGAAGCCTACAATGGAAGCTACAGTCAGTCCACAGATTTATTTCTCAATTGGTAGACAAGTACTAGCCATTCACACATCTGTTGCACAAGGATACCACTTTCAAGTGGGACCGCATCTATCAGTGCAGTTTCAAGAATCTCAAGGAATACCTAGCAAACTCACCTATCCTTATGCCACCAATGCTAGGTAGTCCCCTCATTTTGTACATATCTGCAACTACCACAGCACTGGGGGCACTCCTAGTCTAGCTCGACGATAATGGAAAGGAGAGGGCCATCTACTATATTAGCTGTACACTAGTGGGTTATGAGCTGAATTACTCCCTGATGGAAAAAGCATGCTTAGTGATGGTCTTTTCCACTCAAAATATTTGTCACTATATTCTCAGTCACACAGTAAAACTAATCTCAAAGGTTGATCCTCTCAAGTACCTACTCTCATGAACCATGCTCACAAGATGAATGGCAAAGTGGGTGATGCTTCTTAGTGAATTTGATATCTAGTATGTCGATTGAAAGCCATTAAGGGATAAGTAATTACAAATCAGCTAGCGAAAGCACCCTTAGTCAATGCATACCCTCTAGTGATGGAGTTCCTAGATTGGCATTTGTGTATGGTCAAAGAACAACCCTTGTGGAAACTATACTTTGACGGATCATATACATCACATGGGTCAGGGGTAGGGATACTATTTGTGACCCCTCAAGGTGACTTGGTGCAAGGGAGGATAGGGTGAGGGGCCAAAGCACACCCTAACCAAATCCACCTTGCAGAACAACATGTGGAAGAAACAACACACAATAATGAGAGAGAGAATGCAGATACTTTTCATATATTATCTTCAAATTGATTCATACATGTCAGGCTATAAGGCCTTCCCAGTTTAGGCTAGATATTACAATCAGGTACATAAGTCCTCAAACATGCGAGGATCTGCCAATAATCTCCAATTTTCCTATCTTCTATCTCTATCCTAAAAACTCACTCCCTAAACTCTAAGCAAACAACTACATTTATACAAGATGCTACCAAATCAAGTTGACCTTTAGATCCACAATCAACAGAAGGAATGACCAGATCTAGGTCCACACGCTTCTCAATGATGGATACCATCATTAAATCTATGACCCAAATTAAATGCACAAGTCAGCCTCGAAAGAAACTCAAAAATAAACAACTTGGTAAGCAAGGAAATTGAGCACTAGACAAGCTTCACTGAGTGCCATGGAAATTCACCTAGCACCAAATAGATAACTGACAAACACCGGTAAATAAATGAAACTGAGCAAGACCAAACCAGCTTGGTCAAAGAAGGAACCGAACAACACATACAAACTTCAAATATTTTTTTGGTGACACAGGATTTCCAAGGACCTGAGATGCTCCTGTATCAGACACATGGGGTTATTTGAAATGATTATCTGAATCATGAAGTAGGTGTGGTTTGAGCTGCATCCAAATTAGACTGTGAAATCCATGAACTGTCTTCGATCGGTCTATTCTTCCACTTTACCAAGTATTCCATGTACTATTTTCCTCTTGTACTTTTGCCAATTCTTTGCTCCAAAATCTTCTCAACTTCTTCATTCTATTTCTTAGGATAATCTATTGATACTGTCATGTCTTCATCAGGTTCATGATATTTATATAAATCAACAATGTTGAAAATAGGTGATATGTCCATGTCATCAGGTAATTCAATCTCATATACATTTCCACTGTCAAATTTTCTCAAAATCTTGCAAGGTCCAAACTTCTTCATTTTCAGTTTCCCATATGTTCCAATAGGAAATCTACCTTTATTCAAATGAACCATCACTTCATCACCAAGATCAAAAGTCTTGTGTCTCCTTGATCTATCAGCTATGTCTTTATATTTTTAATTACTCTCTTCCAGCTTAAGCTTCACATCTTCATGTACTTAGTAAATTTTACTCCTTCAACACTTCTCTTTCTCTCATCAACAATGTCTCTCAAATCAGATATACCTCTCAATTGTATGCCATTTACAATCTCAAAGGGTGTTTTTCCAGTATTCCTATTCACTAAATTATTGTATGCAAACTCTACTTGTGCCAATAGAGAATCCCAATTACTTGGTGTGTCTCCAACTAGACATCTCAAAAGATTTCACAAACTTCTATTCAAACCTTCTATCTTTCCATTGGTCTGTGGGTGAAATGTAGGACTATATTTCAACTTGGTGCCAAAATTTCTCCAAAGAGTCTTCCAAAAGTATCCAACAAATTTACTGTCTTGGTTAGAGATAATACTCCTCGGTAATCCATGCAATCTGACAATTTCCTTCAAGAAAAGATCTGCTACATGTACTACATCTCATGTCTTTCTACAAGGTATAAAATATGCCATTTTAGAAAATCTATCGACAAAAATAAATATAGAATCATTACCTCTTACTGTCTTCAGTAAGCCAAGAACAAAATCCATACTAATGTCAATCCAAGGTTTCTCAAGTACAACAATCAATGTATACAATCTAGTATTCTGACTTACTCCTTTTGTAACTTGACAAATTCCACAACTTTTCACAAATTTATGAACATCTTTATACGACTGTGGACAAAAGTATTTCTCCTTAAGCAAATTCAATGTCTTATCAACACCAAAATGTCCAGCCAAACCACTACTATGTTTCTCTTTAATCAAATTAGTTCTTATTGCTCCTCTTGGTATACACAACTGAATACCTTTAAACAACATACCTCCTTGCATAAAATATTCATCCCTTTTTAGTACTATGTTGATCTTGAACAGGTGCTATGCACTTCCTCCATGGCTCAGAAAAATTAGGATCAAATTCATAAGAATCTCTGATGTCATCAAAGCCAAGAACTTCAATTTTCATCTCGGTCATCAAGGATCTTCTTTTGCTCAATGCATCAACAACTCGGTTAGTGAATCCACTCTTATGCTTTATCACAAATGTATAACTTTGAAAATACTCAAACCATTTCATATGTCTCTGATTCAAATTATTTTGACTACCCAAATACTGTAAAGCCTTGTGATCGGTATACAACAGAAATTCACTCGGCATCAAATAATGTCTCCATTTCTTCAAGGCTTGAACAATAGCATAGAATTCTTGATCATACACAAAATATTTCCTTTTTGCATCATTCAACTTTTCACTAAAGAAAGCAACATGTTTACCTTCTTGAATTACACAACTCCAATTGCACTACCACTTGCATCACATTCCACTTGAAATACCTTATTGAAATCAGGCAATGCCAAAATAGACAATTCAACAACCTTCTGCTTCAGAGTCTCAAAACTTTTATTAGCTCCCCGTGTCCACTTGAATTCTCTTTTATCTCCTCTCATAGTCTCAGTCATAGCATTACAAATTGAACTAAAATTCCTAATGAACTTTTGGTAGAAACTTGCCAAACCATGAAATGATCTTACCTCACTAGCACTCTTAGGTGTAGGCCAATTCAAAATATCTCCAACCTTTTCAGGATCCATTTTCAAACCATCAGCTAAAATCACAAATCCCAAATACACAATCACTTCCTTCATGAATGAACACTTTTTCAGATTTATCAACAACTTTTCTTCTTTCAGTCTCTGCAAAACTTGTCTAACATGCAACAAATGTTCTTCTCTGGTCTTACTGAATATCAAAATGTCATCAAGATATACAATCACAAACTTACCCAAAAATTTCTTCAAAACTTCATTCATCAACCTCATAAAAGTACTTGATGCATTAGTTAAACCAAAAGTCATAACCAACCACTCATACAAACCTTCTTTTGTCTTGAAAGAAGTCTTCCATTCATCACCTTCTTTGATTCTAATCTGATGATACCCACTTTTCAAATCAATTTTGGTAAAATACTTTTCTCCAGTCAAATTTTCTATTATGTCATCCATTCTTGGTATAGGAAACCTATATTTCACTATTATCTTATTGATTGCTCTGGAATCAGTACACATTTTCCATTCTCCATTGTTCTTCAGTACCAATATAATAGGTACTACACAAGGACTCAAACTTTCTCTCATCAAACCTTTCTCCAATAATTCTTGAATCTGTCAGTTCAATTACTCATTCTCAGTAGGTGTCAACCGGTGAGGTGCCTTATTCAATAAACTAGCTCTAGGGATTAAATCCATGTAATGATCAATGCTTCTCTTCAGTGGCAAACCATCAGGTACATTATCAGAAATGATTTCACTATACTCGGTGAGAAACTTATCAATCTCCTCAAGAATAGTATCCTCTATTTTCTTACTCAATTTTCTAGGAATCACAACAAAACATACATCATTCTTTTTCAAATCCTTAACAAAATTTCTTCCTTCCATCAAGCAAACTTTCACAGATGTTCAAACATTACCAATAGGTTCTTCCATCAAAGGTAACAATATTTATCTTCTTCCATCAACCCAAATAGTATATTTATGCAATCTCCCATCATATATAGCATGCCTATCATATTGCTAAGGTCTACCCAACAAAATATGAAAATAATCCATAGGAATGATATCACATAACAACTTATCATAGTAATTTCCAATTTTGAAATTCACATAACATTATTCACTTACCAAGAGTGTATGCTCATCTCTGATCCATGAAATTTGATAGGGCTTCGGATGTTCCAACCTTTTCAACTGCAACTTTGTGACCATTTCCTTAGATGCCAGATTCTTTGAGCTACCATTGTCAATGATTACCTTCCAAACTTTGTCAGAAACTCTACATCTGGTTTTGAACAAACTTTTCCTTACCAGATCTTCCTTGTTACCTTCATTCCAAAGTTCTCTCCTTACCATCAAGTTATTTTCCTTCTTAGGTTCATTCGGTGACTCTTCTTGCACCAAAGCATTTCTACTGCTACCAACATTCTTACTTGCATGTGTACACTTAAATGATCTATGTCCTTCTTCTCCACAATTGTAACAAGTTCCTTGGAAACCACCTCTGTTATAACCACCTCAGTAGTTACTGCATCTACCTCTAGATGAACTTTCACCTTTCCACTCGGTCTTGCCTTTATCCAGATTTGTCTTTTCAGGTTTAGATCTACTATTTTCCATGAGATCTACCTCTTCCTCTAGGAAATCTACCACATCTACCTCTTTGTCTCTACTCATGTCTCTTGTTCAATTTCTCCTCAACTTTCAATGCAAATTGATAAGCCTCTTCAATGTTCTCCAATTTGACCAAACTAATTTCTTCTTGGATGGAAACTCTCAAACCATTTAGGTATCTAGAAATTCTTTCCACATCATATTCATCATGTCCATATCTGATATCTAATCTATAGAAGTCCTCAGTATATTCTTTTACTAAGCTATCTTTCTATCTTAAACTTTGCATTCGCCTAACTAGGTTAATCTGATCTAATAACAAGGTAAGAACTTTCCTTTCAACTTATTCACCATTTTATTCCATACCTTGATTTTGTCTTTGCCTTTCCTCTTTCTGTCCAGCTGTAGATGTTCCCACCATAAGGATGCATGACTTTTCAACTTTGTACTTGCAATTTTCACCTTCTTTTCCTCAGGTACATTTTCATACTCAAAGGAATTTTCCATCTTAATGATCCAATCCATCAAATCATCAGAATCCAATTTTCCACCATACTCAGGAGGATTAAAGTGTGGTGTAGACTTCAAACTTGTCAAAGCCTTCAAGAATCTTTCCTCACCTCGATCCATCACAAGTGTAGGCTCTACATCACCTTGTTCTACCTCAATTTCATCAACACTAACATCTTCAAGATGCCTTTCTCTTCTCTGGGTTGTTTCAATAGCTTCTAATCTAGCAGCAAGTTGTCTCAACATGTTTTCCAATCCTAGATCTGCATGTTGCCTCCCATGAACCATCTTGCAAACCCTCTGCAATTGTAGGTCAGATCATAATTTGCTACTCCAAAAAAATTCAACTAGGGCTTCACAAGAAGGAACCTTCAAACCTAGATTCGTAAATCTAGATCCAGATCTAACCTTGCTCTGATACCACCTAACGCAAGGGAGGATAGGGTGAGGGGCCAAAGCACACCATAATTAGATCTACCTTAAAGAACAACATGTAGAAGCAACAACACACAATAGTGAGAGAGAGAATGTAGATACTTTTCATATATTATCTTTAAATTGATTCATACATGCCGGGATGTAAGGCCTTCTCAGTTTAGGCCAGATATTATAATCAAGTACAAAAGTCCTCAAACATGCGAGGATCTACCAAAAATCTCCAATTTTCATATCTTATATCTCTATCCAAAAAACTCACTCCCTAAACTCTAACTAAACAACTACATTTATACAAGAGGCTACCGAATCAAGTCGACCTTCAGATCCAAAATCAATGGAAGGAATGACCAGATCTAGGTCCACATGCTTCCCAATGATGGATACCAGTATTAAATCAGTGACCCAAATTAAATGCACAAGTTGGCCTTGAAAGAAACTAAAAAATAAACAACTCGGTAAGCAAGGAAACCAAGCACCAGACAAGCATCACCAAGCGCCAGAGAAATTCACCGAGTGCCAAAGAGATAACCGACCAACATTGGTAAACAAAAGAAACTAAGCAACACCAAACCAACTTGGTCAAAGAAGGAACCAAATAACATAGATAAATGTCAAATATATTTTTGGTGACACAAGATTGCCAAGGACCCGAGATGCTCCTGCATCATGACTACATCCCGAAATCCTTCAAATTAGGATTCTTCTACACAAATAATATTTTAGAGTATGAAGCCCTCATCATAGGCCTTAGAACTACTATCCACTGGAATATCATAGAGTTACATGTATTCATGGACTCTCAATTGATCATCAAATAGGTCCTCGATGAGTTTCAGACAAAGGATGACAAGCTATTACCTTATAGAGAGCTTGTGGATAAGCTCAAAGAACACTTTTTTAGCATACAGTTCACACAAGTGCTAGGAATTCAAAATAAGGTAGCTGATGCCATGATGACTATCAGGTCATTATTAGAGATCCCCTATGACGTGACATAATATGAGTTCTTAGTCGAGTAGCTACACATGTTGGCTTATGATAAAACTAATGTAGAAATGGTGTACATCTTGGTTGGTCCCCAGTTCCCATGGTACCACGATATTCACACTTATCTAAAAGATGGTATCATATCTCCTCACCTCACCAAAACCCAATGCCAAAACCTCATTCATAGAGCTTCCCACTACACTCTTGTATCCAACACCCTATATCATTATGGATATCATAACGTCCTCTCCTGATGTTTAGACTCAAACGAGTCTACTTTGGCTTTAAAAGAGGTTCATGCTAGCATTTTTGGTGCCCACACAAGTGGCATGGTTCTCACAAAGTAGCTACTTAGAGTCGGGTATTATTGGCCGACCATAGAGCATGACGCTTGTGAGTTTGTAAAGAAGTGCCTATAGTGTCAACAACATGCTAATCCAATTCATGCACTAGCACAAAACTTGTAGCCCATCACACCCTTGTGGCCTTTTTCATGTTGGGTTTTTGACCTTGTTGGCATGATCACCCCTCATTCTTCTAAAAGACACAAATACATCATAACAACCACTGAATATTTTACAAAGTGGGTTGAGGCAATTCCGCTCAGCCTAACTATAGGTGTCTAGATATCCAAATTCATCCTCTACCATATCATTTTTTGTTTTAGCATCCCATCCACCATCTTCACGGACCATGAAACACCATTCGAGAAATAGCATGTCAAAAAACTCTGTGCCCAACTCCACATCCACCAATGCTTTTCTAGCCCATATTTTGCACAAGGAAATGGTCAAGCAGAGGCAATTAATAAAACCATCCTAAAAATCCTACAAAAAGTTGTTAATGATTCTGGCCGTGAATGGCACCTCCAAATCAATCCCATCCTCTAGGCCTACCATGCTTCATTCTATACCCCCACAAGTACCACCCCATACTCTCTAGTATATGGTGCTGAAGCCGTTCTGCCAATTGAGGTTGAAATCCCTTCACTGTGTGTGTCCATGAAGAATTACATTATAGATGAAGACTATCATGTGGCACACCTTACTCAGCTGGGCCCGTTGGATGAAAAGAGGCAACAAGCCTATGATCACCTAATCATGTACCAAAATTGACTCAAGAAGAGCTTCAATAAAAAGGTACACCCCAAAAAATTCCAAGTGGGAGACATGGTCCTAAAAGAGAACCAAAAAGTGCAAGCTAATCATGAGAAGAAAGAGAAGTTCAAGCCCACCTGGTTTGGTCCCTATGTGGTGACAACTTGTTTTGGATCCAGAGCTTACCAGTCATCCACACCTGAAGGGGAGCCCCTTAATGATCCTATTAATATCATACATCTGAAGTGGTTCTATGCTTGAACCATTTATATATGATCCTAAAAAAATCAATAAAAAGTAAAAAAAATCAGTAAAAATACAAAAAAAAAATTAAAAAATTAAAAAATTAAAAAAGTAAAGAGAAAATAACCGCCCAATGGTGAAAATTTGGCAATCAGGTGCCTTGGGTAAGTATGTTGGTAAAAACTTGGAAACAAGTGCCACACTTAATGGACTGTATCATTATCTATCAAACTCTCGTTCCTCCATCAAACTCACTTGCCATTGCTTTTCATCCTATTATCCTTTGATTTCACCCCTCCCTTGTTCCCAGGATGTCATTCCCATTTTGCCAGTAGATGAGAACTACTATCCCACATCCTGAGCTTCCTGTATATACTGAGGCATGACCTATCCCTACAAAACTGACCTATGTACATAACTGTCACTTGTTGACCTATCCTGATTACTTGAGCTTCTGTAAATATCCACTATATATAGTGTCCTCAGTTTATACATATCATCCCATTTTACTGGCAGTACTTTGATTGCAAAAAACATGGCCTATCGTGACCAAAATATCCACATTTTCTTGAGCATGTATTTGTTGTCACTGTGATTCTCCAAGGGTCTCCATTTTCCTATCAACAATCCAATTTGTAGTCAAACCCACCAGCTAGGTCCTTGTAGGATGCATCTTTCCTCTCGTCTGACTTGGTCACAACATCCATAGTCAGTCGATCTCTTTTGGAAAATGACATCTTTTGGCCTTATCACATTGATTTCATAATATTTTCTCAGATTTATTAGTTGTTTTTGAGATCTCATTTGGCTTCTCTCCTCAAGGTCACCATGATCCTTTATATCATGGTGCATTGCGATGAGAGACATTTTTTGGGGTTAGGTCTTTTGCGCTCTTTTTTTTTTTGCTTCTACCTCTGAATTAGTCTGATACAACCTAGGCATGATCTACATGTGATCTTTTTGGTTGTATGGTGCCTTTGGGGAGTATCATTTGTTTGTGGGTTCCTCGACATCATTTCCACCATGCTTCCTCCTAGGTTTATGCGTGATGCTGGGGTAATCCTTGTGTGTCTTTTTCACATCAGTCCTATGAAATGCTAGTGACATGGCCTCAAGTTCCTAGTAACTTTGGCTAGTCCCTTCCATTGCTAAATCAAACTAAGTGCTCAAACTACATGGTGGTATTCCCCTTTAGAATACCCCACACTCAAGCTTTAATAAATATAGCCCCCTCCTATCAAACTCCATAGCTAAAACCCACATCCTTAAGCATTCATCTTCAAAGATCTCTGAAAACATCATCCTTGCATCCTTTTCACCCATTTTCCTTCATCCCTACATAAACCTCGTCTTGATGCAAACCTATCTACCTCATTCTCCTTCAGATCATGTTCCTAACCCATGGATTTGATTGTACAAATATCCCCTTTTCACCATCTCCTCTAAATGCTCTACGTCCCCCTCCCCCACCCTTCAACAAGGGTTCAGTCATGTAGTGATATCTTGCGCCATCTCATCCTCACATCTTGCCTCCTATCTCCCATCTACATTCTTGCATCTCTCCCCATCCTCCTACGTACATTTTATTCTCATTTAGTCACTATCCTAGGTTGCATTGTCTCATTTCATTTTTGCCTCCTCATCCCTCATTGCATCCATAGCTTCATTTTAGGTTCATTTTATCTTGCATTGTTAGAATTCATTTTAGATTCATTCATTATCTTTTAGCTTATCATTATCATTTAGATTCATTTTAATCTTGCATTGTTAGAATTTATTTTAGATTCATTCATTATCTTTTAGCTTATCATTATCATTTAGATTCATTTTAATCTTGCATTGTTAGAATTCCTTTTAGATTCATTCATTATTTTCATTAATCATTTAGTTGCTCATTATCATTTAAGTTCATTGTTATTTTGCATTATTAAGTCTTTTTAATCTTGCATTGTTAAAAAATCATACATCCATATGAACATTAAATAATAACATACATAAATCATACATCACATATAGGACATCACATCACATCCTGCATCCACAAATCATTAGTGATTGAATCTCATATAAACACATATCATATCAAATATCATGTAAGGAACCTCACATCCTACATCAAACACATGTCAATCTCACATCATATAGAAAATAACATCACATCCTACATCACCCACATTAGTGCATCATAAGCATCCCTAAATTGATACATAACATGTCACATCCCACCTAGCTCATCATGTATATACAATCATGATAAAAGAAGAATACAAGAATGTCCCATCCCAAAGAATGAAAGAATAAACTGTCTATCCATGTCCATCAAAGGTACATAAATAATATACATAAGGACTGTTCCCTCCATAAAAAAAATAACTAAAATACATAATCCAGATCGCAACATACCACTGCCTATCTACCTCTCCTAAGGGAGGCTGCATGTCAACATCATCAACTAGGGGGTCCACTTATGCAAAATCCTATAACGGTGCATGTATCCCTGCACTTTGTACATATGTGGCTCTCTACCCTATCCTTGAGTCTACCTCCATCCCTACCCCTAACACCTCAGCCTTTTCCATCTATACAAAGCCACTGACTGATCGTTGATGAATCTATGTGTGTCCTAACCGATGGCTCTCTTGTCCTATCCTATGGGAGGTGCCAATCATGGGTGTGCTGACCCCTATCCTTTGGATACTACCAACACCTTTACTAGAGCTCCTACCTATCCCTAATCCTATGGCCCTAGAGTAGCTAGCACATCTGTAATTATAGCATCGCTTTGTGGGCACTAACGCATGGTATATGCCCCTGTACCATCCAATCTACTCACTCATCCTTGCCAACTCCCTCTACATGTGGGATACCTCCCCTGACTGATCCTAGGAGCCCCATGCTATGGTGTCTCCTCTTAGGGTATGCCTCTCCACTGTCAACTACTGAACAACCATATCCCTCTCCCCTATAGATGGTATCACTCCAATCATAGACTATCCCTCTCCCCTCACAACTAATCCCTCTCCACTAGTAGTGGATCCCTCTCTCTCCGTAACTGATCTCTCTCATCGATGGTCAAAAGCCCATCCTGTATCAACTAAGCTACCTATGCTATAAGGGCATCTCACTCACCCTGTGTCTTCCAGAGTATTTGGCTAGTTCGGTCAAAGGAAGCTTGTAGTGAGGAGAGATGCCCTACTAGATCCCCTCCTCCTCCTCTAGATGACCCCACTCTTGCTGACTGCCCTAGTGGTGGTGGTGGTGGTCCTCCTAGTGCTACATGTCCTACATGTACCTATCCCATGTCTTGTCCTCCTCCATCCCCTCCCCCATCCACATCCATCCCGTCTCCTCCTCCCCCTCAATCTCCATCTTTGTCTCCATCTCCTCTCCCCCTGCCTTGGCCTCTATATATAGGTGATACTCCCCCACCAACTGGTAACCCTGATCTCCCCACTACTCTTGGAAGCTGAAACCATACATCATATGTGGGGGTAGTCCCTAGGTCTACCTCTCCCCCCACTCAGTCCCACTAAAATGGTTGCATTGCTTGATACTCGACCATCAACCCCATCCTATCCTGTCTCAGCCCAAAATTAGTAATTCGCTCTTGCGTGGCTCGCTAATACCAGTGTGTAGGGCCTAGTACATCTTACAAAAAGGAAAACTATCATGTGACCCTATTTGGCCTATACTGCTTAATGATGTACTCCCATCTCCTTGTTAGGAATGTCGATAATGGGGCATACGATAGCTCTCTCAGGTCCTCTACCCATGGTGCCTACCCTAGGTATGGCCGCTAGGTCATCTCATCCTAGATCCTGTCAAGTATCTCCTGCCAATAGTCAATGTCATCTACTCCCTGATAAGTCAGTAGATCCCCCCAGCCATATGTCGTAGGCTCCTATGGCTACTTGTTAGTCTGGCCTAAGGGTCACAACACAACTATGTGTTCCCAAACCCATACCTATAAGAGAGAAGCGAAACCAAAAATCCTCCCCAAAGTCCTTGCCCCATGGTACATAATCTAGTGTAGGTCCCTATACATCTCTCCTAGCATGAGAGTCCTCCATGCTGTTGGAACCCCTGCATGATGATCTGAATGATCCTTGAAATGAGTGCTAGGGTCACTCATGTACCTCCTGCATCAAGGGAAATGTACCCTGAAACTAGTCCGTACATAGAAATAAAGTCATCATGCTATCAGTATTGCTATCACATGGTGTGCCAAGGCTAACTATCCATGGTGCAAGAATGGTGCTACACCTGGCCCTAGTAGTGGGGCCACCACCTACAACTATGTGTATGTCTCTGCTACCACTAGTGTGCCTCAAACTGGTAGCTAAAAAATTTGGTACATATCCTCTAGTGGCAGGGTCATCTCTCCTATTGGTAGGTGGAAGGTCACTGTCATCAAGTTCCATTGCTCACACAGAGCTGTCACCAATGCCATGAAAGTCCACCTCTGAGGTATGCAAGCTAAGTATCCCAACCCTAGTGTATCTACTCACGTCCACTCCATCGATATGAATTGCTCTCCCATCGCTAGTACTGCCGTGTGTCACTCCTGACTCGTCAGTCAATCCAATGACCACTGCACCCAAACCAAGCCAAAGTGTCAATCCTTCCTCTTTGCAAAAACTTCTTTCTTTCCCTCATTCTCACCACCTTTCCCTTTCCCATGTTCCCCCCAAATATTTTTCCTTTCTTTCCCGTGAAGATTCCTTTTTACCCGCCATTGCGGGATCGCATGGGTTCCCCATCCCTGTCCTGGTGTGGGAATGAATTCCCGTGCTACCCATCTAAACCCCCCTTCCCTGGGAATGCATTTTTTATGCACCTCATTTCATTTTTAATTAGGGAACACGATCCCGCAAAAACATCTTGCAGGATCGCGGTCCCGCCAAACATTTCCCATATCCTATGAACTTTTACGATCCCGCAAAAAGTCTATTTGCCCAACCCCAACCCTCTCCCTTTGCATTTGTTGTAGGAACACATTCCAGTAGGTGTGGGCATGTTCCCGTTGATCCCGCGGTTGCAGGATCACGTGTTTTTCTCACATAACATTAAATAAATGCAAAACTACCTAAAGGACAAGATGAGTTTATCAATCCTACCTATCGGTCAGGGACCACATGTCACTAGACACATCAAGACACATCACATGATGTCTAATCGGTGAGTCAGTTGCCCTCTCTCTACCATTCTTCTTCACTCAGAGCTCCAAATTTTCTATTTTCTCAAGGTCTACGGTGCACAAATGACTTATTTTTGGCCCTCTTAGCCCTTATTAAGGCCCTTTCAAGCCTCATTTTTCCTCTTGGAAACCTTTTCACCCACCCTTTCCTCCCCTCATGCCGAATCTTGCCACACATTGCCTTTTTCATCCCTCTCTTCCCCGTTCCTACTCTCTTCTTTTCCCACAACACCCCGTCCTCACCTTTCTTTTCAAGAAGCCGCTATGGCCCTTTTTTTCTCTCCCTACCACCCTCTTGAGGGGGAATCACCCAGCCTAAACATCCTAGCCCACAATTTGGAGCATTTTTTCCATCTAGTCCATTCTTCGTGTCATCTATTATGTTTAAAATGTCTTTAAAATAGTGTTATTTTAACACTATGTTGAAGAGGGGCAAAATGTAGACACTTAAATCTAATTACACAATTTAGTAATCTTATTTAGTTTTCTCCGAAGACATCCTATTAATTAAATAATATTATTTGGTTAATTTATGTCATCTCCTAGTTAATTAATTAATTTAATTAATTAATTATAGTCTAATTAATTATCTAAATGACAAACCTATAGTCTGATAATTAATTAATCCCTATTCCTCTATTAATTTAAATGGATATACTTATCTATTTAAAATAATTCATGAAACCCCATTTTCCTCTCACTAAGAATTAAATAAATATTTAATTCCAACCTTAACCCTCAACCAAACCCATCCTAAAACTCCTAACATGTAGTTCATACTCAACCCAACCCATTCACCCATACTAATTAGTCTTAATTAGCTAATGACCCATGATTAGCTAATCCAACCCCCCATCCATTCTCTCTCCTCCCATCACATCCTCCTAAACCTCCCACTTGCCTCCTAATCAAAGCCTAATCACCTCCTAAACATTTGCACAATCATAATCCATGGATTAAGAAATCCTAAGCCAACCCAAGTAAACCCTCATGTCACATTCTCACATCCCCCAATTCTCTCACCTCATGTCAACCTTAAATGCTCTTACACATCCCTTACACACTCCATCCTTCCCTTACACATTTGTCCCCTCTCACATCTCTCAAAATGGTCACATTCCCCTATTTCTTCCAACCTCTCCCATTGTGACACTTGTCACAATGAGATGCATTTGAGAAAACACAATCCATGTTCTCCCCCTCAAATGCATCTTGACCCTTCCTTAGGTTTTCATCTTGACCGTTCATTCTTCTCTCCTCTTGCCTATAAATTGAGTCCTCTTCTCTTTCATTTTCATCCACCTTTTATGAAAAGTTACCATGCTAGTTTGAGAGCCTAAAAAGTACCAAACTACCATTATAATGCCAAAATCCTGCCACACTTTGAAGGTTGAAGCATATTTCATGAGCACACATCCAATCTATTGGATAAATCCAAACATCAAGAAGGCATTTTGAGGGTTTGCATCTTCATTTCATGCTTTCTTTGTCTAATCTTTATATGATGAAATAGGTTAGTATGTTGAATGTTTAACTCTTTTTTATGTTCCTAACACACTAGTTTTATTGCATACACTAGTAATTTCTCATGCTCCCTTTTTCTCAAAGCTATCACCTCATCACGCAATTTCTCAGAATCATAAGAAGCAGTTTCAACAGCAGAAGTTTCTCCTAGTTGTTCTAGATTTTCTCGTGTAAGGAAAAACCCTACATCAATAAATTCATCATCTCAGGAGGGATCAAAAGATGTATTAACTGCATCAGGGTATTTTGATCTAAGAGGCTCAGGATTTTTAGAAGAGGAAGAAACCTCCTTAGGGATAGGGGTCGAAACTCTTCCTTTAGAGGGTCTTGGGGAATTTGGATTAAACATACCTCTCCTAGACCATTGCTTTCTGTAATACCCCAAAAATGGGGTATAAGTTCATTAATCTTCTATATCGACACATCGAATGAAATCAACATCAAAGTCCTAATCAAAGGCACATCTGAACATAATCAAATCCTAATTGATTATCTTCAATTCTGCATCAGGGAATATTCCCAGTAATATTCCTAATATTCCTAATTATCCTAATTATCTTTAATTTAATAGTTATTTGGCAATAAATCCAATTTATCCTAAAGTTTGATTAATTGAATATTCTTAATATTTAATTAATTAGATTTAATTTGGCCACTTAATTATTTAATTGAATTTAATTCCATTATTCCTAATTATGATATTTAATTTTAAAAATAAATCCAAAATCTTACAAATAATTGATTAAATATTTTATTTAATTAATTAAATCATTTTGTCAATTTTTAATATTGTAATTTTGAATAAAAGTTTGATTAAATGATTGATTAACCCATAAATCAATTGTTTTATTTTCAAAAATCAATTAAGTTGAGAATAAATCACTTTATTTATTTATTAATTCATAATTATTCATGTGCACAATCAAAGAGCAGTTAAACTCCAAATCAAAAAATCAATGTAAGTTATTGACTTTTTAGAACTCAACATCATTTTTGAGTTTTAAAGTTGATCTAAACTTCTAATTTGAGTTAAAAAGCTATTTTTGCATGATTTGCATGTTTTTGTGAATTAAATTATCTTTATTTAAAAATAACTCAAAAATCAAGCTGAGTTATTTGAGTGATTTATGGCTTTTATTCATGCATCCTCAAAGCCCTAGATTTCTATAAATTAAGGCTTCAACTCATCTCAAATCATCTCATAATTTGCGAACTTATGCTGGTAATTGCTATCTGGAGAATCAAAACTTCTTTGTGAATCAACCATGTTTTGTGAGATCACTTTTGTTTTCATATTATTGTTAGATCATTTTAGCATATCAATTTCCATATTAGCATAGATTCATATTAGTTTTCATCATATCATTGCATAGAAAAAAAAAAAAAAAGGTTAATTGCATTCATATTTCATATCAGTTCTGCATTCAAATCCTTCGTTTAGGTGTCATCAAGGTCACTGATCTCGATAACAATCTAAGAACATCATACTCGCACCTATTAGAAGGTAGTAAATCGCTTGGTTAGTTTAGCTTTCAATTCATTGCAGCTTTCATTTTTGCTAACCTCTAATGTTTTACTAAAGTGTTGTGTCTACAGATCAGGTACAATTTTCACACACACTTTCTACCAGGTGTGGGAAGTTCATCACCTACATTACCTTCTGGGTGATCTTTATAGTAAGACTTGGTGTATCTTTGTTGACTCATTGTATATCTAATAAGACATTTACACAAATTTCAATATGTTGAACCAACAACTGGAAAATATAGAACTCAGAGTCACCAGCCACAAAACATGTGGGGAAAATTTTACAAACTGGTCACAAATGAAACAATAGATGGTTAACAATGAATTTTAATAGGCCTACTAGAAAACATTAACGTCCCCAACAGATTCACCAATTTTGTTAGTGCTTGAAATGATTGCAAAAGTTAATTTTAAATTTTGATGCATAACTCTATAGACCCAAAAGATGCATTTGACAACATCAACCACTAAGGTACTAAGGATTATTATCCTTCTTCACTTAGAGCTTCAAGCTCAGGCGGGTGTACCTAATAGATTCAATTCTTCAAAGAATCACAACAATTATTTGTATCCTTAACACAAACATAATCATCTAAGTTCTTCAAACATATATAAAAGATAAATTGTCATTTAAGTTTTTGATGATGATAGCTGCAAATTAAGTACATTCAAGTGCCAAATCCTAGGGAAACAAGTCAAAAGAACACACATCTATAGAAAGATCTCAAATTAAACATACCCAAAACCCAAACGAAGTGCCTTACAAATCATCCTCTCATTTCACATGCAGTCATCAAATTCTTGTATAAACCCTGAAATCCCTGAAATTACCCTTCCCTTGAAAGAAACTTAAGACTGACCTCATAATCTACCTTGTAAATGATGCATTAAAAGTTCCTTACAAATTTAACACATAAAAACTTAAGATAGATAGAAGAAGACAACATAAATGTGCAAAGGAGTTTCAATATATTTTTATTAAAATATCTCTGTATCAGTACATTCAAAATGACAAAAATTCTTAGAATAAGACTCAAAATCCAGAAATCACTTTACAATTGTAATTTCACCATCCCTCTTACAAAACAAAACTTTTCTATTTATATTAATCACTATCCATCTTAGAATCCTTTCGGAAAGGATGCAACAAGCTTCAGATGGCTAGGAAAATGATAGACATTAGAAGACAAAAATAAACTACATCATTAATAGAAATGGAGACAAAAGCCTAAATATCTTCTTGTACTCATTCTGAATCTTCACAGGTGGCACCCTTTCCCGCGAATGTTCAAGGTAATTTCTGAAAGTTGCTACATGAATAATGACCGCCTAACCGGCTAACTTACATTACCCTCTTTTTGATAATTACCCTCTATGTTCTCAAGGATCAGGTGCCATGTGTAATTAAGTCTTCCTCCAATCTAGATCAATTATAGATGGCTTCTTCTTTTTGGGCTTCATAGTCTTGTCCCATAATGAAACTTCATCTTCTATTGGCCACTTGAAGTCCCTTAAGCTCTAAAGTTGCTTCACCTATCTGTCCCATCCAAAATCGGTTATGGCCTTGGTGTGAGTAACAAACTTTGTGCAATCAGTTTTAGCTTTGAACATGTCATCCAAGACATGATTAAACCTATCCATGTCCAAACCATATTCACTCAAAAAGGACTCTTACCCTACCAGAAATGCATTCATATCACTCTTCCACTCCTCAACATTCTTGATATCACTATCTTCCTTGTGTATTGGAGGCATGTATTTGCTGAAATCAGGTCTGAACATATCCATCTTTGATCTGATCTGATTTGCCTTTCCTTTGAAAAAGGATAAAGTTGTACCAATAAACTCTATAATTTCTCCAACTTGGCCAACTAACTCTAGGATATCTGGCTTGTGAGGTTGTAGCATTTCCAACTTCTCAAATAATGAGCCCCTGCCAGACTGCATGCTGAATAATGGCTCCAAAGTAGCCATTGCAGTTTTGACATCTTCATTGATCTTATGCAACACTTTGAATGAGTCATGAATTGAATCTATTTTCCCCTTTACTACCTTGTACCTGTGTTGCATAATACTTGCTAGGGCACTAAGTGCCACCTCATGTTTATCCTTGTTATATTTTTCAATTGGCACATGAGGATCTTCTATCACTAGAGGCACAACAACTTCAATTTCAGGAACTGGAGGGGGAATGGCCTTTGATGTCTCTTATAGCTTAACTTTTAAGTCCTTAAGTTCTTCCTCCAGAACCTTAATCTTCATTAGGCTTCTCTCTCTATCCTTTGTCAGTGCCATAGTCTCATCAAACAATTTTCCATATTTGTTAGAGAGCTATACAGTTTTAGCCTCATTAAGATGGGAGAAGTGTGTAATAGCCTTGGAGAATTCGAGGTTAGTTGTATTCTGCACAATCCATATAATATTTTCTCCCTCAATCTTCTCTGCAACACTAACCAAAGAAGGATTTTGCGTCCTTGGAGCCAAAGACCACATAGCTAATGTTTGGGATCTTGGATCATATCCACATCCCTTGATCATCTCTCCAACCTGTGTCTCATAAGACAATTGGGCTTCTGGTTGCCTTCTGATTTGATTAATGATAAAGGAAGAAGCTAGATCCCATCCTGGGATAAGCAACATCCCACTTTATTTTACCATCTGCCTAGCCTCCTCAACATAAATGTTTTCATAGCTGAGATCATATGTAGCTAGGGTTTGCAGAGCCTCATTATTAGAATCAGTTCTATTTGTTACTTGGAGCTAACTTCCAATTTCTTGTTGCTTCTTCCAGATGAGGAAATTCTTGAATTCATCTCTTTTAATGAAATCCTCATCGTTAAGAAATTCTTCTTGATACAATTCCCGTTCATCCATACACATTTGGAGGGGAAACAACACTTCCTCTTGAGTCTCAACCTTCTTCCCCTCCCTTATGCTCTTCCTCAATTGGTGATAGTAAGCCCTATCACCAGGTACTAGGGCAACAACTCTATCAACCCTTTTCTTGGATGGCTCCCCTATTTCAACCCTCTGCATTTTCTAAGGAGGCTCATCAGTGACCTCTATCTTTGGGGCACCTTGTTCTTGAATAAGAGGCTCATTTACCTAAGGAGGGCTATCTTTCTCATAAGATTCCTCACTATTTTCTTCGTAATCAGAGGATGAGTACTCCTTTTGGACTTGTAATTTTTCATCCAACTGTACCCCAAGTTGGTTGTATAGAGTTTCATACATATCTACCATCTTATTTATTCTTGTAATATATGGGAGGCCTGGGAAGAATCCTCGAAAGGCAACTCTTTCCTTCTTTAATTGATCCTCTAAGTTCTTCAAATCCAAAATCTTTCCTGACCTCTACTCAATCTCTTCTTCATCCAGGACATTTTTGGTGACATCTTCCTCATCACATCCCTCATGGTCTTTGCTAGCACCAATGCTGGGAATGATAAAGTTCTTGGCACTTTTTATGAAATCCTCAGGATCAACATACATGTATGCAACTTAGCTCATTTTGAAATGATTCATCCACTTATTGAGCTCAGGTAGAGCCCTCTTTCCAATTGTGAAATTTGTTACTTTAAATTGCCAAGGAATGGAGGTCCCCTTTCTATGTGGTGCTAGGTGATCCTTGTCTATCCAGACCAATTTCCATATGAACTCCATAAGATCAACCCTTGGTGGCACAAATTTTGGGAGTATATGTCGGGGTTGGGGGCAACCATAGACTCTGATCAGTGTGAAGGTCTTGCCCAAATAAAAGTCTCCCTAATTATGGTCAAGATGCCATTTGTTAACATATTCACAAGGCCTTATAAGCCTACGCACCTTGATAGGGAGTCTTACAATATTTGTTCCCATCAAATTGAGAATTGGATTAACAACCCAATTTTGGAATCCAAGGAATTCATACTCATTTGACGTGTAGTTCCAAACCCTCACCCATATCTACATTGGGTTTGGTTGACCATTAACCATTGTCCTAGGTTTCAACATGTGGAACAAAATTAGGTGTATCAACAAAGAATAATTCATGAACCTAGGTGGCTTGTTGTCTTCTATGATGCTCATGAAACCCTCATGCATCTTGTCTATTACATACTGGATGTAATCATAGTCGGTGTTGACATGGGAGTTCTGGATATCTAGAATGATCATCAACAATTGTGTAGGCATCCTCTCTTCATCTCCATCCATCCCCAACACTCTACATAACCCATATGCCAAATACTTCATATAAAAATGAAGGCTCTTGAACTCATATGGTGCGTTCAAATGGATTGGAAGAGGAGCCATGCATTTTCCTATTTTTGGCATAAAATGGGTAACCTGGGACTTCACTAAGTTTACTTGTTTCAGATACTTATCCTTTTATTTTCTTAAATCAATCTATATAGAGGAAGAGGCATAGGAACCAAAGGATTTCATGAATGACCCCCTATCAAGAGTGACTAGGGTAGATTGGTCACTTTTCCTAATGGTTTTTGATACAGGGTCATAACTCTTGGCCAATTCAATTAATAGGTGTACATTTATAAATACATAAGGAACAATAAGCTTCCACATGCCTAACTTCCAGGCAGTACATACTAGGATTTGTTTAACTTGGTTGCTATAAAATTAGGTGAATAGGTGATACCTTGAGCAAAAAGGGGTAATTGAGTCTCCACAATTAGCCATAGAATCTGAGAAAATTTCATCACTAACCTTCTTATTCTGCGTAGACCCTGGGAGAAAGGTGATAAATTCTTCTGAGAAATTCCATTTTCCTTTCTTCTCTTCTCCTTTTTCCTTCACCCCCTCACTAGATGAGACCTGACTTGATTATGGTTGACTCTGTTAGTCCATTTTCTAGTCAATGCAAAATCTTATGAAAATGGCCTCTTCCCTGCTAATTTTGAAGTTGTCCCACCCTGCTGCAAGCTTGTTTTAATGTGTGAAGAAAATCCATAATGTTTCATGGTTTATGCTCTTAGCCCCCTGCTCTTTAATGTATCACCTTGCTCCAGTTCAGATCGCATCTCCTAAATCGCAAAACCTAGGGAGATATTCAAGTTCCAAGGTCTGTAGGAAATAATCTCAGAATATGCCTTAGTGTCAAAAACCCACAATGTTTTTGAAAACCCATGATGTTTTCAGTCTCCCTACTACCTTTTGGTCTGCATGAAAACCCTGGATGTTTTCGATCTCTCACCGAAAACCCTATGTGTTTTCGACCTCACACTTTTTCCTCTTTATCAACGTTTCCTATCTGTGCAGCTGCGACCTGTTGGTGGACCCCATATTTTGGAGGAAAGCACTGTGAAAGCTTTAAAACTAGAAGGAATAATATCCCACATTGGTGCCGAAAGAGGACTTTCAAATATTTAAAAGAAAATCCATAAACAAACAAAGTTGAAATGGAAGAGGCTCTCTCCATGCGTGACTCCTCATGCGCCTGACTCGGTTTCTATGACAAGCGGGCCCTACTCGCAGGTGAGGTAATTTTTGGCAAAGTAGAAATTGTGCAGACGGTCGACACCTTGAGATTTGTGTCACCTATCAACGGTGGTCGCATGATCTCAAGGCCCAATTTCAGCCTTTGTGATCATGCGCTAGGCTAACACGTGGTGGTCCTATGAGATGGCGAAATGATGCTTGTTTGGAGCTGACAGTAAACCAGATAATGACATGTGGCATGGTTGGTGACGTTGTAGTCAGTCCTATGAGGTGGCAATGATGTGGTCTACAAGACCAATCAAGTGATGCCACATGGCACATGTGGGACCCAAAAGGTAAGATATTTTTGACCAAAATGCGTGACTATGTAGGAAGTGCAGACCTTGAGATTTGTGTAGTAATCTAAGGGTGGTCGCATGATCTCATGGGCCATTTCTAGCCCATGCAATCATGCGCCAAGCTGCCATGTGGTAGCTCGATGAGGTGGTGGTCAGTTTGGTAACATGGCAGTGTGATGCAGAGTGGACAGAGGTGGCGGTGACTGGTCAGAGGATGACATGTGGCAGGTTCATGTGAATTTGCCAAATGGATTGCCTAGTTTGAAAAGTATTTTGCAAATTAGAGAATGAAGCCTTTGCGTTCACGTGTTCGCTTAATCAAACCGAGTGGTTAGTGAAATATCTAGCGAATCTGAGAATGGAGTTAGTCACGTGTTCGCGAGATAATTGGTGGCTAGCATTAAACATTTAGCGATTCAGAGATCCAATAGTCACCAATTCACCAGTTAAATTGGCAGTCAATGTAAATCACTTAGCAAATTGGATATTGAGCATGGTCGCCAGATGAGGTGGCAGGTGAGGTGGCAAGCTGACTAATAAATTCAAATATTCCTTTTCGTGCACATCCAGATTTGAAAAATCAAATTTAAAATGATAAATTCCTATAGTTTTAACTATAGTGAATAAATTCAAATATTCCAAGTTGCAGAGCTGGGAGACTAAATTAATGGCTGGTGGCTTCATTTTTGGGCCAAATATGGACTATCATATACCGTCGGAAAGATCTTGATGCGAGGATTCCGATTCTGGAATCAAATTTTTCACAGGTGGCCATTTGCTCATGATATTTACATTTGAAAGTTCAAGGGGGCCGGCAAGATATTTTGTGAAATCTGATTGTTCTCACCCGGTGACTCATGGATTTTGTTGATCCTGAGGGCAGGTGTCAATTCGGGTAACCTGCTATGCTTTTCCCCCTCTTCTTATTCCCATTTTAGATCTCTTTGAAGGGTTCCAATCTTTTTGCATGAGCGGAGCTCTGCAAGTGTTTGAGTTCCATTAATGCAAGTTCTAGGTTTCATGTTAGAGTTCTGATTCTGAGTTTTCTGCGATTGAATGTATAGATACAGGATGATTTAATGAAGTACAGGGAAAATCCTTTCCCATGTTTGTCTGATGTCTCTTTGTGTTATATCAAATTGTTGTATATCAATTTGTAAGGCATCTCTTTATACCTGTTTACAAGGTGAATGGTGTAATGATTCTCAAGTTTCTTTCAAGGGGAGTGTAATATCTTGAAGATTGTTGCTGATAATCTGATGTTTCATGAGGATTTGATGTCCAAATAGGGGAAAGAAAGAATGGTGTGCAAGGTACATTGTTTGAATTTTAGTTGTATAAGATTTAAAGTTTCCTGTTGATGTGCATTTTCTGACTCCATGCCTAGGATTAGGCACTGGTTTGACCAGACTTGTAATCAAAATCTTTTCAAATCACTTTTCTATTTCTAGTTCAAGAGCATAAATGTTTGTCGATTGCATGGAATAGTGCAAGTGCTTTTGGTGATTCCTTGTAGAAGTGAATCAGATAGGTTAACTTGCCTGAGTTTTAAGCTCGAAGAGAAGAAGGGTGAATACCCTTGTCACTTTTGCCATTTTTCTGCAATGATTGTTTGCTTTTGTTAACATCATGGATTGGCTTTCTAAGCTCTACATCAGTTGCAGCAAGAGACATTAGCAAGTCATTGTGAGAACCCCTAATCCACTAGAAGGATTTCATTGTGAAGCAGTGAGTTTGAAGATAGGTACACCCGCCTGGGTTTGTGGAGCCTGAAGTAGAAGAAGGACTTGGTCCTTATCAATTAGCCTTTTCCCTGTAAGAATCCAGAATTGGGAACCTGAGAGTCAAGCTTAATAGCGATATTGGTGATTCTACAAGAAAAATGGCTAACAGACTCATCTTACTGGCTCTGAATTACTCTTTACACTAAAATAAGCTCTTTGAAATCTGCAACTGCTCTTCTTCTTAATGCTTGCTAAAAAAATTGATAGTTTAAAGAAAGAGTGTCTTGTCTTTATATCCTTTATCAATGAATGTAGAGAACTTGTCTAGATTGGAGAAAATCTTTCTTCAATCACCTCAACATTCACTCTACATGTAACCAAATTAAAAACTAGGCTATTCGTAGGGTATGAAGTTGACAGGTACATTCAATTTTTGGAAAGAAAGAGAAAAGGCCATGATTACACTTTTTATGCCTTAAAGTCCTTGAGGCCTATCAAAAAACCCCAGCTAGAATTTGATTAGCTATTTCATTCTCTTTTTCCATCTCAACAAAGTAATTTCCATGTTAGGATCACTTTTTTCCCTCATCGCTATGAGATCTTAACCACATATCATTTGGACATTATGTGAAAACCATTATCTCATGATCCCTAAATACTAAGATTAATTGTGGTTATATCTCTAGAATGAGCGACTAAGACATATCTTGCAGTCTCTTAATGTTTTCTTCAACCCTGGTTCTATTCTGAGATTGAGAGATAAGCCTATCTCTAAGTCACTAAATATTTTACTTAACCCTGGAAGGTTCTTGAGATTAAGCACTAGCCCTTGATCTTTTTCATCATCTATGACCGTTGCCCAATCTCTAGATATTTCAAGACTTAATTGTGACTTCATGAGATTGGGAGATAACCGTCTACTTTATTCTTTTAACCTTTGTCGCTGAATCTCCAGATAACTTATAACATAGCTGCTTCACTATGAGACTTGGAGATTACCTCTTCTCTAGGTCACTAGATGTTAACATCTTAACATCAATCTTTATGAGATCAAGAGGTAACCACAATATGTCAAGTTACACACCTTATCACTCAATATCCAAATAACTTATAACATCACTGTCACATCATGAGGTTCAAAGATAACTACATCTGCCAAGTCGCTGATCATATTGACTTAACCCTCAACATTGAGAGATCAGGAGATAACTATAAACTATTTAGTCTCTTAACCTTTTCGCCAGATATTTGAATGCTTCATGACTTAACCGTTACCTCATGAGATCTCGAGAAGACCATTGTGCTAGACCATTGAACCAAAAGAACTAACTGCCAAACATTTGGAGACCTGGAAATAATCGTGTCATTGAATCACCGAATGTTTAGACATGATCGTCAAATGTTACGAGACTTAGACAAAGCTTTGTCACCATATCACCATATAAAAGGAACTAACCATTAATAGATTAAGAGACAACCCTATGACTGTTAATCTTTTGCCTTGTCGCTAAATCTCCAGATCTTTAAGACTTAACACTCAACATTCTGAGATTTAGAGATAAAAAAGGGAAATAATAACCTCATAAATAATGAGAACTTAAGTGCCACAAAAAGGTAACACTGAAACATAAGATTTAGGGCATGACCAAGTACATTTCAAGGATAAAACCCTACCAAGGGCAAACAAGACCTAGGGCATAAGATTTCAAGCATTTTTGACACATGATTTCTTTGAGACTCGAATAATTTTAGAGAATTTTCCCTAGAACAAAGAACTATGGGAAACACCGGCAAAACTTTCTTATCACCAAGAAAAAATAGTGACACAACTCAGAAAAACTAAACAATATCCCAACACAGTGGATGCATTTGTGTGCTCCTCAGCCTCAGAAACTGGTGGTTCTACCATTGAGGGTGTTTGGGGAGGATCAAATTGGGTAGTTAGAGTACATTCATTGAGTGTTGCACAAAAAGCTTCAAGCTCATCCCAAAAAAATATTTCCTCATGCTTCACTTCTCTTTTCTCACTATGAGCCTTGGAAGAAGGCTCCTGAGGAAATGCCTCATTTAAAGGGCCCCTAGAAATCATTAATAATGGCATGATGGAAATCTCCTTGTCTTCAAAAAAAATGAGGGAGCTTAGAAAAGAGAGATCTTGGATCATTAATCTCTAGACATTACAAGGGAATACTCTCATCATCATAAGGTGAACTTGTTTTTGGTAACTATAGGCTATTTTGAATTTGTTCATTTTTCTACTTTGAGCACCAAACCATTGGTCCACCCTTGAACAAGGTTATTATATTTAGCATCAAACACTGGAAGGATAACTTTCAAAAATCATTCCAATTAGATTCACTTCCTGTCAAATATGAATCCTCTAGACAAAACACATATTTGAACTAGTTCTCCAGAACTAGTGGTTTTGTAAGATATGGCTCCTTGGGAGATGCATCAAGTGTGTTCAAGGAATTCCATAGGGAATTTTTTTATATTTCAAGCTCAATAATTCATAGCTCGCATTACATGTTAATTAATATTTCTCTTGAGATAGGAACCGAGTCCATATGGAAAGGTTGAGGAGAAAAAAAATCAATGAAACTATAGTAGCTTGGATCAATCCTTAATCAGAACCCGAGCATTGATTACCATGTGCACTTGATGGCTACATTCAAACTAGGAAAACCAAAGCATACACCAACTTTGGAAACTACATTCAACTATGTCCTACTAGGCATGCCAAAAAAATATTGTTGATCCTTAAGAGGCTCATGCCTAAATAAGGGATATCAATAAGTTTCACATGAGTGGGACAAATTGCACCTTGTGATACATCCTCTAGGATTTTAGAAGCCAACTCTTCATGAGTGGTGTTTGGGAAAAATTAATGGAGAAACCTTTAACAAACAACCTAAGGTAAGGGAGGAAAAATACCAAATCAAATCTTGTTGGATGGTGCTAAGAATATGTTAGATAGTATTTACAGGGATTTAATCCTTCTTGGTTAGAGATTCATACTTTCATTCCCATAGGTGCGATGCACCACAAACCTTTCATTGTTTGTCAGGAGAACATGATGCCAAAGTGGTCAGACATAGGAAAAAAATATTCATATCCCAATTGTGGTAAGCACCTGGAAGGGTCCAAAAAAGACACAAAACTCCTAAAGAGCGTGTGAGTCTTCTTACGCACAAAAATAGTACACAACACTACTTCAAAGAAGAAGTTTAGACAAGAAAAAACAAGAATGGATTCTTTCTTCCAGACAAAAATAGTTTGAATAAGGATCAAGTAAAAAAACACAACCCCTAAAAATGACCTTCTTGAGGACTAGGTTGTAAGAAATATAATTCATCCTTTATTCTAGATGTGTACTGAAGAGAGAGAAACTGTCAAGATCAAAGACACATCAAATAAAACATAAAATTATTGCATGAACATAAGTAAATTGGACCAAACCTGTAAACAATTATCACATGAAACTTTTATTAACAAAAAGAGAAAGGAAACACATGCACAGTCCCCATAATTCATTAAGAGAAAACATGCCAAGGTTGGAGAATATGCCCTAGAATAAAAATGTCACAATATACACCTCTGGTCAACAAGCCATAGATTATTTTTCTTAAAAGTTAAAACCTCCACAAATTTAGAGTTTATTTCTTAATTCATTAAATATAAGTCCAATGTTCCAACCTCTTTCTTTTGAATAGGCCTCTTGGTTTTATAGAACATCCTTTGATCGATGTGATCATTATAATGATTTTAATTAGTGATAATTGATTGACATGCCAAAAAATTAGGCACAGATCTCTTGATCTCCCATACTATGAACAAGTGTGTCTTTTTAATTGATTATTTGTATCATGTCTGTTAGCTAGGATAAAATAATAAACCATGGTAGATCAATCAAGAATAACCATGATTGCCTAGGCTAACCAAAAGGTATGTCACAAAAATTTATTGAAATTTTTGTTAGTTGTGGGAGTTTTCGTGTGGCATCAAATTCCTTGAATATGTGTTAGTGGGTCCTCACCAGGATGGATGCTTGTGGGGGACACACATTTTGTTGGAAATACTTGGAGGAGAGAAGGCCTCCATGGAGTAGTTTCAAACCCTAACAAGTTGATACATGTTAAAACTTGTTAGGAGACTTTGTTAATGTGAATGTACCTTGTGCATTGATGTGGCTGAAGCTTGGAAATGAAGGTGGTGAGGTCGAATGGTGTAGAAGGAGTCTACATGAAGAATAATTTGAGAAGAAGGAAGAGAAATATGAACAATTGGATTGGTAGGTTGTATATTATTCTTTGTTTTATATGTGCGATCAACTGATTTATAGTTTTGAGTGTTTTTTTTAAAATCTAAAGGAATATTTGTTCCCTGTTTAACAATTACCAAAGGTTTGTTAGGAGTTTGAAGGTTATAAAAATTGCTACCACATTTCATAGCAACCAAGAATTTGTTTATTTATTGGGGATTGCCTTGATGAAGGTGAACACCAACTTTAGATTTTTAAATGTTATTTGTGTAGTCATTCACATGTATCATATTATTCAATCCTGGGAAAAAGGATGGCTTAGGATGCATAGTGGGAGACTTAATAAAGATAAAGTCATTAAGGACTTCATCCAACATATTAAAGTCATCACTACTATAAGAGTCATCAAAGGCACTAAAGTCTTGTAAAAATAAATCTACCATTGTGATTTAAGAAAAGGAAATACATGCAATCAAATGAATTAAAGCATTATATAATAAACTAAACACACATAATAATGCATAAAAGAAAATATTTTTGTTCTTATTATTATTATTTTAAAATGAACACACTAATGTAAATTAATGCAATGCAAGAAAGAACAATCTTAATGATGTACATACAAATTAGATTAATTAAACTAATCAGGTAAGATGCAAGGAGTCGGGTTCACCAAAATATGATGGTAGAAAATAGATAGGTCAAACTAGGTTGAGAATCGAATTTTCTAGTCAAATTAGAATATGAAGCCACCAAGGGAAAAATGTGATCAACCATCCCTTGACCAAAGACAGTCAATTTAGTATCTATGATCTTTGGGATTCTACTCCTTTGATTCCTAGAAAAGAGAGATTAGGAGACTAGGATTTGTATGCTAAGAACTGAAAATGACCAAGAAAAAATATTATAATACAAGATGGGTATATAAATGGATTGAGATAAAAACTATGCACATGTGATGTAAATTTGAGTTATTTCTACTTGGATAGGGTCGACTAAGCCATCTTATTTTTTAGACTATAAAGCATGTTATGCTTCTATATCTGGGCTCCTAGAGTTCAAATTTGAGTTAGGGTCAAATTTAATTAGGTTTTGAAGGGACTATAGTGACGCAATCACACTATTCCCTACAACTATGACTGAAATTAAAAATATAAAATTGTATAAGTGTTAGGAGTTTGTTTTTTCTGTTAGAAGTGGATTTGTACTATGTCTACACTTGCAAAAAAAATAGATTTTTTGTTTATGTGGTTGTATAGGGGTTTCCCTTAGTTAACTCTCTTATTTTGGTGATTTCCACCTCCACAAATAGATGATATTAAATATAGGAATCGTGTGTTCTCTTGAATCTTAAGTGTGTATAAGATTTATAGGAGCTAAAATGCATAAAAGTTACCTAAATATCTACTCACATGTATTAAAAAAAATCCTATATGATATTGAAATAAAAAGTGCATGAGATAATGTAACTTGAAACAATTGAATCCAATTAAGAAGCTTGAATACAAATATTTGAGAATAACATAAAATCATAACCAACCCAAAAGGGAGTAAAATTCAATTATTAGTTGGTAATTCCCTATTATCCTTCACCATCTCTTTAAGCTTTCATATTGATTTTGCTGAATAGATTTGAATCTTGAGATTTTCTAAATTTCGTTGATATGTAGATCTTCACTTCATAGGATGTCTTCAAATTACAGAGCTAATCTTTGAAAATTTATCTCATGTACCAAATGAAGTGGGATAACTTGACTTTATGCATTTCTTGAAAATTTTGAGATGAAAATCTTGATTAAAGACGACAGGGATTTCAAATCTCTACTAAAATCAAATGCCTATTACAAATTTTTTATTTGGTGACCATCACTGGGGAATGCAGTGACCTAGTTACCCTATTACTAGGAAGGTAGAAACCTATTCATCCTATTCCTAGGAATGTGGCCACAAGGTCACCCTATTCCATCCAATGAGGTTTGGGATTAGGACTAGAGGTCCTTTTTGGGGGTAAAATGACATCCTAAATGGTAAATTGAGTTACAACAATGGGATGAAATACAAAATACCACACATAATAAAATAGGGCTTATGTAAGTAAGATGATAATTGAATGAATAAAATAATTAGAGGGCACACCTATAATTAAGGGACCACACAATTTTTTGACAAATTTTAAATTAGGAGAGGACTCATATTTTAAATTAACTATTAATTAAATGCAAAATGAAGTCCTAGAATGCATTGTAGGATGAAAAACACTAAAATGAGTGCTAAACAAGCATGGAATTGGACACCTTAGAAAATGTGTACAAATTACAACACTACAATATGTAATGTTCTTTTCTCATGATGTGCTACTTGATATTTATTTATTTTATGTTAGGTTATCTTCATATGAACCTTGTTGCTCTCTTGGCACATGGTATTAAACATACCAAACCTATCATAAAATCCCTCTTTTTGTATCTTAATTATTCTATATTTTATATTTATGTTATGTTGGACATGTTTCAAGGTCATAAATGTGCTTTTGTATTTTCTACTCAGGGATGATGCAAACAGTTGAGATATATCTAGTTTTGGTCTCTACTATGTTAACCCATGAATACTTTAATTTTTTCATCTTATTTGTTCTTCTTCCATTGTTATTTTAGTTCCACTACCCTTGGGGGATGGGGTCAAATCATTGAAATTATACTTGATATACATTATTTATCAAATGCACATACTGGTCCCAATTATTAGACCCCTTATGTACTCTCATTTTGTCATGTGCTCCATTTCCATTGATTTTGTCCTCTCTTGGGGGCATATCATTGTGGAAACACAATTCTCTTTTGGATGCATGTATGATACCTTAAAGGCATCAATCCTAGTAAGGTGTTTGCAATCACTTTAACATGGGATCATACACTCCACTCTTTAGTAAAAATAATGCACACAACACAATCATTCCTTTGAAGTCAATGTTTTTAAAGTTACTTTACAAAATGTTATTTTTGATTTTTAAACTTTTTCATCATATCATTTGTGTATAATTCCTTAAAAATAATAATTTTTTTGGTTAGACTTTGAAATTATCTTTACAATATAAGTTGACTAGCATAATGCAAATTGCTAGACCATTAGACTCTCCTTGCACTGATGTTCTTTGCACTGATTCTTTATATGACTCATAGGAAGAAAAACCTTACTAGGAAAACATAGTCATGTGCTATCTCTATTATTTCATGTGTTGCTCCATTTATCCTAATATTATATTGATAATATCATAAGTCCCTCGAGGGCTTGGTGATTCTCAGTTCTTAAATATCTTGATGAGAGTTTTTTAATGCTATTTTCTACTTTAATGAGAGTATGCATGAAAATTCACACTCCCATTAAAGTGGGGGAAAAATGTAGCATTTTAAATTGTGTCCCTATATAATTTCATTCTTATTTAGGCCTCATTTTAGCATTTCTAGCCTTTCATGTCTAGTCATGTTTGATTCTTCTCACATTGGCTCCAAAACTAGCATTTTCATCACATTTAGAACCAATGGTCCTTGAATCCATTTAGTTTGGTAGATCAAGGATTCTTGAGGGATCCTTTTCCTAGGTCAAGGTTTCTTGGGGTAACCATAATCAAAACTAAGGCATCTGAATGTAGCCTTGGCTGCACAAAAAGGGTCTACAATTAAAACATTGAACTACTACATTATAGGGGTGGGAAACCCTCTTTTTCTTTCAAATGCATTCAAAATTTTTTAATAAGTTTGATAGGGAGAGTTATAAATGTAAGCATCACATGAAACATGATATTGTACAATATAAAGTTAAGTTTTAAATCACATCCTATGCAATTCAATTGAGAAAGTAAATGAGCATCCTCAAGGCATTGAAGACAAGAGGTAAAGTTTCAGATCTCAACCATTCATAAAGGCATCCATGATCAACCTTTTATGAAGTAACCTCTACAAGTCAACATAAATATATTCATGAAGAATTTGAAATAAAGAAGGCTAATGAGGGTATAAATATTTGATTTAAGCAATTTCATTTAGCTTAGACTTTGCTACATTATAACATGTTTCATTTCAATTCAAATTTCCTTCAATTTCATGGTTAATTCCAAAACTAATATTTTACCTAGGGAAACCACCATCAACCTAACATTTTCCTTTTTCTCTATGTATATGGAAAATTCAGAAGAAATAAAAATGGGATAAGATTGAGTAGATAAAGACCTACAAATTGGAAATTTACAAATTAAAAAAAGTAGGGGCTAATTTTCCTTGGGGAAAATTTAAACCCGACACTTTTGATGATATTTTTGAAGAAAAATATGTGTAGTATCCTGATCTTAGATTTAAAAATATTTTCTGCATGTAGTGCTCCTAGGTCAAGGTCAAGGTACCTCGAGAAAAATATTCATCCTAATTATAGCTTAGATTCTAGAAATAGGTTCCTTTCCACCTCTCATTTCTAGATCTATCTCAGTTGTCTGCATATGTGATTTGTGTAGCATTATGCATATTGAACACCCTCTATTTTCCAACTTTATCCCTAGATCTAACATTCAATTCAAATATTATATGTATCATTTTAAATTCTCATAAACCCCACTAGATCCACCTTGTGCACAATCCTTATTAAACATATTTGGGATTGAGTCTTGCAGATCAACTCTCCTTTAAAAAGGTAATCAAAGTAGAAATATGTACATTTTCCTAGATTTCATTCATAAGATAACGCACCCTATTTCACAACATTACAAATAAAATTACCAAAAAAGTGACCTATAGAATATGAACTTTTCATCTAAAGAAAGTTTTGGATGCTCTAATGATTTTCAAAAAAATCCTATGAATAAGCCACTTTCTATCAATAGAGGACTAGAATTAGTGGCCAATGAATGATATTTAGTCATAAGGATATTATCTCCCACTCTTTAGGCTCCTCTAGACCTAGGGGTGATCCTTTCAACATTTAAAGATCTAAATCAAATCATGAAAAATCTTGAACACTAGCAAATAACTCCCAATAAACTATACCAAGAAAGATAAGATGGCTTCAAATTTGGTTATGCTCTTGGTGATTTATTTTTCAATCAGACATTGAAAGTATTAATTAAATTTAAAATAATCCTAAAATATAAAATAGATTATTTATAAAACAAGAAAACCATCATCTCACAAAAATGTGCCTACAACTAGGTCACAGAGTTAAGCTTATGGAAAATAGGAACAATTTACGAACACATTAACTAAAATAGATGGGAATCCTCAATAATGACTTGCATTAATAAATCCCAACTTCAATATTATATAACTCTTAAAATTATATAACACAAAACTAGAATTCTTATGAATTGCTCAAGGCAATTATTTCTTTCCTTAAAAGAAAGCTATGAACAACTTGAATACATTATAGGAAGTCTGCAACAATGAACAAAATATCCTTAGAATTTGTTTTAAAATAAGACTAGATATAAATCACTTAGAAAATTCTACAATAATATTTTCCTTATTTTCGTAAGATTGATATGACATGCTATGCAAATCATAACCTACAAACTGTAAACATCATCCATTTATTCTGCTATACTCATTACGTGAGATTCATTCTTATAATTTTTAGAACTTGAACGTTAGATAAAGAATGAGAATATGTAGAAGAGTACAAGGTTCCAAATTTAATCTTGTAGTTGACACATGTCCCTTCCTCAAAATAAGATTTGAAATTGGAATATTCTTTCTCCTTATCCTCTCACTTCAACTGCTCGTTGATCTGCACTTTCATCCCCACTACTAAATTATTTAATTTGTTTCACACTTAGTAATATAAGAAGAAAATTCTATCTCCTAATTGTGTCCTTTATGCCCTATCATCCCCTTTCATAATTTTCCTACTTTGTAGTTGTAATTAAAATTTCCACTTTGTCATCATTTTGTTTCAAATTGCCTTCAACAAAAGTATCCCCTTATAATTGAAAATATTTTCCTTATGTTTTACTTCTCACCTTCCGACCTTGCCTTGAAAATTCAGGCTACATAATTATTTTACCTCTTAGAAATATTAACTATACCATTTTTGACTAATGGATGAAAAACCTAGTTTCGATGAAAAATTGATCTTTCCATTTCATATCTACTTGAAATGAAAATATTATCCACTACTCGAATGTGGAAGTACTCCATATTTTTCATGCATAATTGGTTCCTGCCCTTACCTAAAGTATTAATTCATATGCACACTTGTCTTTACATCTTCCCACTTAATAATTTAGTGAAAAAAATCCTTCTTAGTTTCATGCCCAAAAATTTCAGGGAAAAACACATCGAAAAACACCAATAATTTCTTTTTAGATAATAATAATATGTTTACACTACATTCTCTACTTTACAATATAAAAGGCCACAATATTAATTTTTTAAATTTTATTTATATATTTAGTTAGTTTCAATTAATTATTTACTTGCAACCCAACACATAACATATAGTCGAGCTTACCAATGGAATCTTTGGGGAATGGAAACTCCAACCACCACCCAAAATAAATCATTGGAAGAAAAAATAATGAAATCACACGTGCCATGACATTAAAAGGTTAAACCTACACTAATTATATATAGTTAAATGTTAAAATAGGACACGTACAATTTTAGAAAATAAAGAAAAATATAAAACATACCACACATCGTCATCCTATCGCACATTCCCAAAGGTGAAAGTGTTTTCCCAAATTTGGCCTGAAATGCATCTTGGGTCATTGATCTATGCATCATCTAATGGTCTTTGGAAGTCACTTTCAAATTCCATGACACATGCCTTCTTTCCATGAACATTATCAAAAGGAGGTGTAAGTTTCCCCAAATTGGCCCGAAATGTATCTTGGTAGTATATCTCATGATCATCTTGTAGTGGTCATTAGATGATGTTGAATGCCGAGGGCCCCACTCTGGACACACGTCCTTCTTCTAGAATTTTTTTTTTATAAATTAGGGTGTTCTTTCTTAATTTAGCCTAAAATACATTGTGGGCCATAGATCTTATGCTCATCTAGTAGCTATCGGTAGTTGCTATCAGTTACTGAGGGTCCCACCCATGACACATGTCTTCCTTCTGGGGAACATTTCCAAAAAGATGTGGTCGTCCCTCAAATTGATCTGAAATGCTCTGTGGGCCCTTGATCTAAAGTTACTCCAACATTTGTTATCATTTGATGATGGGTGCCATGGACCCCACTACTTTTTCCATAAAAGCTCATCATGTCATTTGGAAATTGAAGAAGAGAGATGACACCACTGGTGAAGGGAAGTAGTGCTCTTTTCGAAACTTATAAGGAAAGACTAAAAGAGTTTAAGTTATTGGCAAGGTTTGGCTATTATTGGTAAAGTAGCCAATGAAGTGCCTAAATTTAGAGATACAGGCTAAGGGGTTCGATTCCCAAATTTTCAAAACAACAGGGAAGCAATTCCAAAAGATTGGAAAGGTATAAGTCCATCCCTTTTTTTCCAATAAAATAATTTGAGGGTAGAATATTAGAAAAGAAGAGGAGGTGGTGCATCTTTGATATTCCGACCCAAGAGTTAAAAAGTTCCCAACAAGGTAAGGATCATGAAACTTAAAGTTCTACTTCTCTGTGGAGTATTCCAAAGCTTTAACCAAGGTGAAATAGTCGGGTGGAAGGGACGAATTTGATATTCTGTCAACCCTTGAAAGAAAATGTAAAGTTACATTCTAAAGATAAAACCAAAAAGAAGGATAAGTTCGGGCCATTTTCACAGCTTAAATGAATTACCATGAGTCACACCAGGAAGATTTTTGATATAAAAGGAAACTAAGAAACAATTGAAGTGCATAAATTTTATCTTTAAGAAAAAAAAACTACAAAGTTTAGAGGCATGAACAATTTACACTAAGTGAACACATTAAAGCCAGAATTATGTCCTCTTTGATTAAAACTAGTGATATTTACAAATGAAAGACTATTATGTCCTACTTACTTATATATGCATAGGATCATTTTCATTAACTAACCAGATATTACTAAATCGAATTTAGATTTTCTTAATGAAGAAATATCACGAAACAACTTCAACTTAATAACTTTATGTTAAATCAGTTACATTCATTTTTTTCAATATAAGGATACAACATGGATAAGAATTGCAACATAAATTACATATGACTATAGTTTAAGATTACAAAAATAAGGTAACATAGTATCTTTCCAAATACATAGTGCTCAACAACAACTATAATAATAATAGTTAATAATCACCACTGTCACATAACAAGGTTCCAGAAGACTTATGCATACAAGATGCTTTTGTTGGGATTTAAACCATACACACGGTTCAAAAATACAACTACACAATTCCAGCCCTTTGGCACCATGATATCCTTTCTTTCTTGGATCATCTTACAACAAGGACCTTTAATAAATAAAACAAGGTTGACCATGGAGGCTCACCTCCCAGCCTAGGCCTTTACAAGGCCACCCCTGAGCTAGGAGAACTAGAAAACAAATAAGTAATAGACACGCATAGACACAAGAAAAATCCAACATAGATCAAGAAGAGAATAATAAAAATTCCTAGTCCAAGGCTTAGCACAAATCCATCATCTCACTTAACATAGGGGTGAAGGTGGAACAAGTGCCTAGGAGGAGAAAGATGTGAGCATAGTAACCAATGCCTTCACAAGGCTGCACACAAATTAAAATTCAACATCCTTCTAAACCCCCAAACAACCTTTATGCCCCCAAATGACCTCTATCCAATATCTCCCCTTATTCCCCCAACTTGCAAAAAAAACAATAGCTACATGGCCCCATAATCCATGCCTATTTCTATCTCTTTATATAAGAGATACTTTGCACTCAATTGGGTTGTCTATGCCTTTCACCCCAGGGCTACTCTTCCCTCCCAAGGGTGAGTTTTTCCTTGCACTCCCACACAAAAAAAAATAATACCAAAGAAAAATCAACAAAACATATACAAAACAATATAAAATACAAGTAAAATTCACTCTCAACACAAGATGCATTCACAGACTCTTACAAAACACAATTTTTATAATACAAAATGATGCATTAATCTCTCTACACGGGTGAAGATAAACCAACCTCTACCCACTTGTGACAAAGGTGGTGGTTGTAGAAGAGGTAGTTGTAGAAGAATTTCCCAAACGCCCAACAAATTCCTTCTAAACTTAGAAAATTAGACGTCTCCCAAAACTAGAGAGTGGCTAATCATCCCATAAAATCTTGGAAGTTTTCCTTAAAAAGGTTCTTTCCCAACTAATGGACATGTTAATGCCAATACATGCACATTACAAGTGTCAAGTGACACCATAAAAATGTACATTAAAAAACTACACTTGTCATACACCCCCTCTTTTTAAATATATGCAATATGAGATACAACCATAACAATCATGCCAAAATTCACATTGCAAACTAAAAACACATTACTACGAGGTTTTCTCTCTTCATTAGACACAACCTTGGCTTCCACTATTTTTCACATAGGTTTGGTTGTAGTTATCCAAATTAATTCCATGGTCATTTCCTGCACATTTCAACTGAACATCAATAGATCAAGAAATCATGTGCATAAAAATATATGAAATAACATAATTAAAAATTTTATTAATTATCTAATATTTTCACATAGCATTTCCCAATTCAGTTTACCATAAACAATTTCACCACTTTCCACATGAGATTATTTTCATAAATAATTTGTTAATATGATTTAGAACAACAAAGAGGGGGGGTGAATCAGTTGTTCTCAGGTCCAGATGTATAAATATACTTTCAAAACTCTTCAACAACTCAGATCTAACAACCAACATCTACTCGATCATTACTGAATGCATATCAGAAATATATAATAGTGCAGTCTACTATCCAATAGTATTTAACTTGTAAAACACATAAATGTTCAAACCAAAACATTCACACAAGCATTAACACTAGGATTTATAGTGGAAAACCAATTTGGGAAAAACCACTTTGTGACATGTTACTGATATTTTCACTCTTCTGAAGTGAGCTCTGTGAAAAGCCAACCCTGTCAAAGGTTTACAAACACACTATCAGGTGTGACCCGGTTAAAGGATTTCAACCACCCTGTTAGGAGTGCGCCTTGTTAAAGGAATTACATACATTCAATTAGAATGCAACCTTGTTCAAAGGATTTATATAAATGACTGTTATGTCAACCTTGATTAAAGGATTTTAAAATTGATACAATGATTAGAAAGTAACAATAGTGTTTGATCTGAAAACATACAACTCACTTTGCAAATAACAGATCCAATTCTTACATTCATATATATGATGGATTACTGACTATGATCTATTTCCACCTCCATCACTGATCTACTCAGAAATCCCTTCAAGCAATCACAAATCCTTCTCCTTCAGCCTTTTCTGCTTATTCAGTCAATAACAACTCCAACATCCTTTATTCAACCTCACACTTAGGTTTCCTTAATACCTCTTCAATAGGTCGATCCAACTTTTGCCGCTTAATCTCCTTCATAGATCTTAGGGTTAGGTCAGATTCATCGAATCCTTCCAACTTTATGTTCTTCATCCATCCTTCTAGAAACATCTCAAATCTCTTTATGAAATTACAATAAAATGGTTTACAGTGCACTAAATGCTTCCATACATACAATAAATAAAGTCAACATGATTTACATAATCCAAGAATTCAACTATGTCGGCTAGGAATCTGAATTCTTCCTCAAATGTAAATTACTAACGCTTGGTCAATACTATGTGCAACTCCTCGATCATCACTGGGCAGCTGGGTCACCACTGAAATTGTTTCCTTGGCTAATACTATCTTCCTCGGCAATTAACTAATGTTTGGTCAACACTGAATTTACTCGGCATATACTGGCTTGGTCGACACTAACAACACTCAGCTTAAAATAGATTTCTTCACTTTTTCTCAGTTAAGCCTACTTGTTTAGTCTTACTTCTTACTTAGATAAGCATTACATTATCTTATCATTGTGCCACATAATCAAGTACCCATTGAAGTATCAAGCTAACTCAAGCTTTCCTTAGGTGATATTATTATCAACCTTTCCCTAATCCTTCTCAACAATCAAATAAATATAGTATTTTCTTAGATAGCAATAGTCTTATCAGTTAAGGTTTGACATCAATGACAATACAACAATTGCTTCAATTGCAGTTTCCAACAATCTCCCTCTTTGGCATTGATGGCAACACCATATGAATAACACATGATTCACCAACCAATCCAAAGCTTATCTGTACATCAGAAATATTTATAATATCCTTAGCTTCATTCTGATTCAGAATCAATTAGCCTTGCTTGCATGACCGTCCACACAGTAACTTCCACTTGATCTCTTCTTAGTTCCTTTCCTCTGAATCTCTCCCTCTTACTTGATCTTCCATGAAATCTCACCATGTGTTTTCATCTTATTCATCTCCTTCTTTGACAATAATGCCAAAGGAACAACTAAAACATACATCTTTCAGATGTAGATGTCATCTTGTCAATTCAGTAACAATATTTCTCCCTCTTTCATCTTTGCTTATGACTGATTATCAGCTTTGTTGTACTTTTCACAACTCTAGGCTACTCCTAAAGTGTGACCTTTCTCTGCATCAATTTGTCAGATACTCTTTGCAGCACATTTGATGTAGTTCTCCTAGCTTGACCAGGCAGCCTCAGTTAGGGGGAGAACCCCTAATTTGCCTCTCGGATATTCATGAGCTTCTCTAGATAAAGCTTTAGTGAATATGTCTGCTAGTTGTTCCTTTGTATTCACATATTCCATTCTGACCTCTTAATCTTGTACTAATTCCCTCAAGTAATGATACTTGATGGCGATGTGTTTGGTCTTTATGTGCATCACTGGATTCTTAGATATGTTGATAGCACTGTTGTCACAATAGATGACAATTGGTTCAGTGATCTTTTCTTTCATGCCTACCAACAATTACTTTATCCATACCAAGTTTGAACAATTCACTGCTACATCAACATACTCAGCTTGAGCTGTAGATTGGGAAATACAATTTTGTTTCTTTCTTGTCCAAGAAACTAATCTCTGTCCAAGAAAGAAAGCTCCACCACTAGTACTCTTTTTTTCATCCGCATTTCCCACCCAATCAACATTAGTATAGACTCTCAGTTCAAACCTTTCATGCTTCTTATAGTACAGTCCATAATCTGTAGTCCCTTTCAAATATCTCATTATCCTTTTTAGAGACATCATGTGAGTTTCCTTAGGATTGGCAGAGAATCTTGCCACAATCCCAACTGCTAGAGCAATATCTGGTATGTTGTGAACAACATACTATAGTTTTCCAATCATGGACCTATACAAAGTCTAGTTTACTTCACCAACATCATCATTTTTAGACAATTTTTGTCCAATAGCCATGGGAGTACTTACTGGCCTTGAATCCTCCATACCAAAGGTTTTCAATATCTCATGAATATATTTGGACTGGGTGATGAAAATACCTTTCTCCATCTGATATACTTGTAAACCAAAAAATAATTTTATCTCCCCAAACATTGACATTTCAAATTCAATTTGCATTTCATTTGAAAATTTCTTACACATGGCATCTTGTCCACCAAATATGATATCATCTACAAAAATATTAGCCAAGAAGATTCCTTTACCTTCTTCATCTTTCATGTATAGATTATTGGTGTCTTTTATCCTTGAGAATCCAATCTATATCAAGTAGTTGTGCAGCCTCTCATACCATGCTTTGGAGGCTTGCTTTAGTCCATACAATGCCTTATTCAGTTTGCAAACCATGTGTCTCTTGTTTGGATCAAGAAATCCTTCAAGTTGTTCAATGTACACTTCTTCTTCTAATATACCATTTAAAAATGTAAACTTGACATCCATTTGGTATACCTTGAAATCTTTCTAGGAAACATATGCAAGTAAAGTTCTTACTCTTTCCAATCTTGCTACAGGGGCAAATGTCTCCCCATAGTCTATTCCTTATTCTTGTGCGTAGCCTTTGCATACCAGCCTTGCTTTGTTCCTTGTGATTTGTTTATGTTCATTCATCTTATTTCTGAACACCTATTTTGTTCCAATGACATTTTTGTTTTCTGGTCTCGACACTAGAGTTTAGGTATCATTCTTCTCTATTTGGTCTATCTCCTCATTCATGGCTTGGATCTAGTCTTCATTTTCTAGTGCCTCCCTTGTTGTCTTAGGCTTGAATTCACACAGTAAACATGTAGGGTCTCTTAACTTGCTTTTGGTCAGAACTCCAGTTTCTTTGTCTCCAATGATTTGTTCAAGCTTGTGATCTCTCCTTACATACTATGCAAAAATAGGTTCTACTCTCTTTTCTTCTTTCTCTTCAGGTTCACCAATAAGATTGCCAGATTTAGATATTGAATGCTCGACAACCTCTTCCTGATACTCGATAGCATCCTCTTGTCACTTGACATTGTATTCTTATCGCTTGACATTACTTCCCTGATGCTCGACATTGCTTACCCAAGACTCTACTTTAGGTGCAAGTTTGTCACTTGCCTCTCCTTCTTCTATATATACAAAAGATCTATAATCTTCTAGTTCTCTCTTGCTTTCCTATTCATTTTTCTCTGCATATTTATCAACCTTGACATTTACACTTTCCACAATTTTGTTAGTGTTAGAGTTCAAACACTTGTAAGATTTTCTTTTTGTGGAATAACCTAAGAATATGCCCTCATCTCTTTTAGCATCAAATTTTCCATTCCTATTGTCTTTTAGCATATAGCATTTGCTCCCAAAAATTCTAAAGTACTTTCCATTAGGTGCATACCCGTGCCATAACTCATAAGGTGTAATATTTTTACCTTTTTTGATTTGTACTTGGTTTAGGGTATAAAAAACTATACTTACAACTTCTCTCTAGTACTTTTATGCAATATTCTTCTCGATCATTAGTGTTCTTGCACAATCCATGATAGATCTGTTCCTTCTCTCTACTTAACCATTTTGTGGAGGTGTTCTAGGTGTAGACATCTGTCTCTTGATTCCTCTATCATTGCAAAATAGATTGAACTTATTTGATATGAATTCTCCACCTTGGTTAGATCTTAGACACTTCAGGTTCCTACGTGTCTCTGTAGACACTTAAAAATGGGCAAGTGCTTTTAAATTGAAATAATCATCAAAATGCACTAATTCAATCATCAAAATGCATTAAATTCAATAAAAAAGGATCAAATCAATTCAAAATGAACATTTATTAAATCAAATTGGACAAAATCAATTAAAATAAAGGAAAAATCAAATAATGATGTTAAATAATTAAATCAAAGCTTAAAAGGGTGACAAACACCACATAATTGATTTTAATCAATTAATTGTATAGTTGTTTAATCAAAAATCAAAATGAACCTTTCCCTTACATGGCTAAATTTAATTAATTAATTGAATTTAGTTAATCCTAATATCTTTCAACAAAGTTGAGCAACCAATGAGAATTGAGGACAAAAAGACATAAATCACTCAAAAAGGATGAATCTCAATCACTCATTTTAAAGTTTCAATCTGAACCACTCAATTTTGTCCTTTTGTCCAAAGCTTTGAGACAAACATTTAAATTGTCCCCCCATTTAAAAACATTGCAAAGTATTTGACTCAACCAAGGGTTAATCATGATTACTTCACTCCACCCTCTACCCTTGTGAATTTACTATAAATATGAAGCATTTTGAGAGTAATTCTCATCTTAGAAATTCATTTGCAAAGCATTGTTATTATAGGCAATTAGAGAGCATTCTAAGAGCATTTAGAGAAATTTGAATATCTTTGTATCAATTTGAGCTAGAATAAGCATTGTAGAAGCATACTTTCTCATTTTAGAAGTGTCACTAGTGGAGATTGAGCTGAGAGCTTCACTTACCACATCTTTCTAGAGAACCATGAGATGCCATAGATCTTAGTTTCAATTCTTAATTAGATTTGCATTGTATTTACTTTGAGTTGTTACTAATTGATCTTAATTTCATGAAGGTGATTATCATCATCACACAAATGGTGCCCACCATGGGGCTCTAAGCCTCATTCTATCATTTTGATCATATATTGTATGCTTGTATTGTCACTTTTTCATGAATATTTTACAGAAAATAGGTGAAGTCATGCGTACAAGAGATTCAGTCATGCTTACAGTCATTTTGATGATGCTTGAGATCTCTATTCTGATGCCTACTAGCTGACAACTTACGCCTGGTTGATAACTTCTCTTCTATCTTGAATTCTTGCTAGTTTCCTGTGAGATGGATGCTCACGCCTATGAGATAAATTGTTCATCCTTTGTGTGTATAGTCACGCCTGTGATTTAAGAAGTGTTGTGTTGCTGCATTTAGTTATCACCTGTGACCGAGCTTTGCTACGCTATTGACCAAAATAGTCACGCTTTGTATCTACTATTTTATGCTTAGCATTGTTAAATTGTCACTTTTGATAAATCATTTTACACAATTTTCAATTCTATTTATGCTTAGCAATAAATTGTTCATGCCTGATTAACTTTCAGTGTCACCTATGTCACTAGAAAGTGTCATTTTCTGTCATTAAAGTTATGCCTGCTAACAATTTGTTCACGCGTATTAGCTGGACAATGTTGCTTTTTGTCTTTTGTCTAAATTTGTTGTCAGATTGATCAATTCATTTATCTAACTCTCTGTTTGTATGATTTGACTGTAAATGAGCAGGCATAGAAAGGTCCAGAAACTAGAAAGTAGGTTTAATCAAGAAGAAAAGACGCTAGCCAAAAGGATCAAGAAGGAAAACATTGCACACATTAAGGTTGTTCTTGAGACAACACAAGAGGAGGAAAATCAGGTATTCCAAAACTATATTGCAATTATTGAAGCTTACAAATCAAAATTCGTATCTCTCAATTGGATTTTTAGTCCTTAGTTCAAGTTTTTCATTAAAAATTTGCAAATAAGGTGCTTAAGGTTCACACATAATTCTTTGCTTCATCAATTTCGATTTGGTTTCCCCTCATAGTGTTTATTGGTGTTGACTAACTTGCTGTTGGACAAGCATACTTGGAAGGAGCTATTGCCAAGGTAAGGATAAAAATAATGAAATCACTTAAAAATGCCCCTAACTTCAGTTAGCTACAAGGAAAAGGTAAGCCTCAACTAGTCAATATTTTCCCATAACTTGTGGCATTGGTGCATTTCAAAAATCTAGCAATTAAGAAAGGTTAAGGAATCAAACACATAAATCAAAGCCCCTTGTTTGTGGAGGAGAGTAGAAATACTTGAATCCCTATAGTTAGTGGGTGAAATCAATTGAACATTACTAATTGTGTTTGGGAACTAGAGGAAAAGTTAGGGATATTCTCTTCACCTTTCGGTGAATCAAATTCCCAAAAGCTTGACCCTAATTCCATTTTTCTTTCTTTACAAATGAACATGCTAGAACATTAGTGGGCTCACCTCCCAAGTTTTCCTTAACAAGGCTAGTGAGAGGGACAACCCAAAGTGGGATACACTTGCTTTTGCTGTGAGAATCCAACCCATTATAAAATGAAATGCATGCATCCTTAATGGGGTGTGTGACAAAAAGATTTTAAATTTTTTGAACTTCCTCTAGTAGTCCTCACGGATTACGCAAAATTGTACCTTGGTGCATGTGGGAAGCCCCTTAACATACTTGGGGTATGAAGGTTTAGAATCCATTTTGAACGGAATCCATAATAAATCCTTGATAAAATAGCAAGACCACCTTTTAGAGCCAAAATGTTAAGAGCCAAATTTGACTATAGGTAGGCTCCTTGGAATTCATTCTTGTGTAAAACTTGTGGAAACGATCGAGAATATACACTCTAGTGTGTTTAGGGATATGATGAAAAATTCATGTGTGTGTTGCGATTGTGTTCTATTTTCAGACAAGAAAATTTTATAAGACCTGATCTTAAACATTTAAAAATTCAAAAATTTACAACCTGGTAAGCAAAGTGCCACTTGTGCATAGAGAAATATTGCCTATCAGAGGTAAAGTCATGCTTGTGACTGTTATGAAAACACATATCAATCATGAAGTCATGCCTAACACATATTGAATCATGCCTATCAAAAATTGGAAAACCACTTATCAATAGCAAAGTGCCACCTGCACCCTGCAGTGTGCCACCTAGTCCACAACTAGTTCATACGTACCAACTTTTTAGTCATGCCTACACTTAGGCAAGTGATGCCCAAAAACAAAAAAGGGAAAATAGAGAGTATTTACTGAGGGGTTCAGAAAAATTTGATCACATATTTAGATACCCTTTTCTATGTTCTTACTGGTCCAACATTCAGCCCGATCATAAATCTTGTTCTGCATAATTTTTGAAAATTTTTACAAGGATTTGACCATGGGCCCAATCGAAGTTTATTTTCCAAGTGGTTTGTTCATGCCTACTTTTACTAGATCCTATTACATCAAGAAAACTTTACAAGTAGATAGGACTTACATAAGAGAAGAACTTCCCTTCCCGGATGATACTTTTACCACTCTGAGAGTACCCAAAAAGCCTGCTCAAGAGAAGGAAGACAACATGATATATTCTGGTAGCTTGGGTAATAACAATAATAGAGGTATTGACCCAAACAATCAGGGTAATACTAATAATGGAGGAATGGATCAAAACACCCAAGGGATTGATACCACTCACAATAAAACTAATGCCAAAGCAATGACGGATGATGCCACAGATGAGAAGGTTAGTGAGGCAGATATGGTATTCCTCATGCCATAATCACAGACAATGGAAAGCAATTTAAAAACAAAGATGTTGATGAACTTTGTGTCACATTTCATATCACTCATCACTCTTCATCCATTTATTATCCTCAAGGAAATGGACAAGCCGAAGCTACAAACAAGAACATTCTCAAGATTTTGAAAAGATCGGTAAATAAATCAGGAAGAGATTGGCATGTGCAAATTAATCTAGCATTATGGGCCTATAGAGCTAACATTCAGACACCTACGGTAGCTACACCATTTTCTTTAGTCCATGGAGCCGAAGCTATTCTACCTTTGGAGGTTGAGATCCCATCTTTACGAGTATCGTTGCAAGGCCTAATAATAGATGAGGATTACAGAGTTGCCCGACTTCAACAATTGGAATTGTTAGAAGAACACCAAACACAAGCCTATGAACACTTGAAAGTATATCAGAATAGAATCTCAAGGAACTACAATAAGCATATCAAACTGAGAGTTTTTCAAGTAGGAGACTTAGTGTTAAGAGAAAACCCAAAGAATCAAGCTGAAAGAGAAAAGAAATGAAAATGGGAGGCTAATTGGCTTGGTCCGTTCATCATTGTTTCTTCATTTGGAATGGGAACTTATAAATTAGGAGATTGTGAAGGAGAAGAACTCCAAGAGCCTATCAATAGCATTCATCTAACGAGGTTCTATACATGAGGGAGATGAAAGAGTATAAAGAGTGTCAGATGAGGAGCATCATATTTATTGTACATAGTCAAAGAGATCTTGAAAATACCAAAAACATTTGAAAAAAAAAAAGAAAAAAAAGTGCCTTGGTGAAAACCTAGCAATAGGCACCTTGGTAGCAAAAAAAGTGAAAAAAGAAAAAAAGAAAAAAAATCCAAAAGGTGAAAACTTGATAATCAAGTGCCTTTTGTTCCCTTAAGTCATTCTTTCCAAGTTGCATGTGTACATATTACATTTCCAACATCCCATTTGTAAAACCTTCATTGCATACGTCATTTGTGCATAAGTCATAATAAAGCCTTTTAGTTGCATCATTGCATTTCCTATAGCCCTAAGTTTGTCACATGATCACATTTATCACTTGGGGGCAGGAAAGGATTGGAAATTTGGTACCCAATGGATTCAATAGTGCTACATTCAGTCACATCAGAGAGAGACTTATCATAGCTTCAGAAGAGAGAGATTTTATTGAACCTTTGATGGATATCATTGTTCACATCCAAGTATTTGATCCTACAACTTGATCCTTGAGCCTTCATTGACTTTATTATTTGGGATTAAAAATTGATAAACACCTTAAAGATCAAAACACTTGGAAATAATTTTTGAAAATCATGGAACATTGCAAAACACTTGAAGCTTTCTTTGGATAATCTTTATGAAATTGACTTTTATCACATCTTTTTAGCTAATCGATGATGTTTCGACTAGATTGGCCATGATAGAGACATGATATTTTCTTGCCTTCAGGTGACTATTTTGAGGAAGATTCATTGACTTATGAGAATTCATCTAACGACATGGTCACCAAAGAACCATCGAGGACTCTCGCATAAGATGAGGGATTAACCTTTGCTTGTTTACAAAAATAGATACCTTGGCTATTTAGATCTTGCATATCTTAATACCAAAATCCACTTGCAACATTGAATCTGTTGAAACCGGTATTCATACTCTCATAGTTTGGTCATCCAACTAGTGAGGGTTGTACTAGTTTCAAAAGGGGTTACCAAAAGTGATAAAAAGTGGTATTCATATCATCATGATGTGGTTAATGATGGTTGTACTTGCTTTTCATTCCCAAAATGCTCAATGATGAAAATTTATCTCCATGGCATTTCTTTGCTAAAAGCTAGTGACACTTAGTTGCATTGCATTTCATTATCATGTTAGATTAATTGCATTTGTTTGTAGTTAATTTTCCAAGGACAAGAGGGTGCACTAATAATATTGGTTAGTCAAAACATTAAAGAACAGGGGTTCAATCAAATGCCTTATCCTTGATATCAATCAAAACAAAGAAAGGGAGGTTATCTTTTGCATTCATGCATAGCATTAATCATTATTCTTCATAAATGAGAAAAGCAAGGGAAAAGAATCATTTCTCATACATCATTTGCATACATATAATTAAGGATAGAACTGCATACATCCAAAATTAGAAAACTCAAAAAAACATAGGGGCATTCATATGCATTTCCATACAACACTTTGCATCCATACATTGAAAAGCAGAAAGAAAACATGTCAAAATTCATCCATCAATGCATTCATCTATCTATATCATAAAATAAGATACACTACATCCATAGCATAAATCAAGTAAATGCATATTAAACATCATATAGCTATATATAAAGATAATCTCATACCAAACTCATCATGAGAATCAAGGAAGTATATCATCATATAAAGTGTTCATCAAATGATCCAGTACATCAGTATATCAAGATACAAATGTCATGAAAGTGATACATCAAATGTCCTGATCAATATAACAACATTAAACATGGAACAAGGACATCAACAATGAGTCAACTTGTCATCAATGATCAAGATCCCATAGAAGCACCCGATCCATCCCTAGCACGTGATCCATCTGGACCTCTTCCATCCTGTCTATCCTATGAGGGAGGAGCCTGAGAAGTGCTCGCTATGCTACGACTCTATGCCATCATAGTCATGAATTGCTACATCATGGTAGCAACCTGATCTAATCTACCCACAATAGTGGATACCTCTGTCCTCAATGAATGCACCTCTCATACTACACTATCAATGCTAGGAGCAGTCTGTGCACTCTGTCCCATATCCTATGACTACTGCACCTGTGGAGGCACTTGCTGTGTTGGAACTTGATCCTGCTGAGCTAAGGCAACTCTCTACAACTAAACCAAAGGATCTAATCCACTAGGAATCTATTGAGAAACATCTACATGAGCTTGTCTCTACTGTCGATGAGCCCTCTACTACCGATCTGCTACTGCTCTAGGATGTATGTCAGCTATATCATCCTATCCCCCTCCTTTGTCCTGACCATGTCTACCTCTCATCTATGGTCCATCTCATGCCTTGCCAATAACTTGAGGAGCTCTCTATCCTCTCTATCTCTGATGTCTCCTACCACCACCACCACCACCATCACCACCGCCACCATCACCCTAGCCTGGGATAGGCTTTGCTAGATCAGTAAAATGAGGAAACTTGTTTTGAGCCCACCAATATCAAAACTCATGAGACATACCTGCATTAGCGATACCTGCAAGCATCTCCCATCTGCAATATGCCATACCATAGATCTAATCACATGGGAACTCATAATCAATCAGAGGACCCCACATCAATCACTCTACCTATACACGAGCATATAAAGTTGCACCTTGAGGCATACCATATACACAACCATACTTCCTAGAAACTCTACCAAAGTAGAAATTCTCAATAGTAGTAGTAGTCTGGCCAATCATCCAACGAGGAGCAAACATATAGGAAAGCTCATCATCATCCTCCCTCCAGTGCTCACAACCAATATATGGTTGCCACTGAACCTGATCAAGATTGTCTATCTGTCGTCGCCAATAATCAAGCTGACCCAGATGGTGCTAAACAACCATACTGCTATATATAAAAGCATATGGAAAACCATGCTATTGAACCCTATTGGAAATAGGCCTAGTAATGAGAAGATGCTCCCATATCCACAACTGAAGAATCACTGCACCTACAGACAAGGAAGAGCTCTCTCTATAGATGACCTCATGCAAATCATGGTAGAGCTGGGCAACCACACATGAACCCCAATCGAAGTGTCGAGGCTATGCAAGTAAATCTTCCAGGATCCCACCTCAGCCAACAGAGAAAACATGACCTCACTGGTCAGGAAGCAACAATCCACTGCTCAAAGCACCAAGAACTGCTGGCAATGTAGGAAATGAAGCAAACTGTGGCCAATTGATAGTATCATCATCTATAGAGTTGTCCCTGAACACTCATCGGTAGAATCTAGAATCATATATGGAATCATAATAAACTAACTCTCCTCTGCACAAGATGCATAGAAATCTATACACATCCTTTGGCATGATTGTCATCTCTCCATAGGGCAGATGGAAGGTATTATGGTCAGAGTGCCATCTCTCCACCACAACAGTTAGTAGACCCCGGTTTAGGTGGAACCATGCAAGGTCAAGTAGAAAGATCAGACCACATATCTTGATAACATGATACTCAACATCAGTAAGTGTTTGAAGATCGATGACCCATAATGCAACAGAACGAATGTACAGAACAGGAAACTATGCCTGTTTGGAAAAATAAAGGAATCATATTAGTATACCATATCAAGGAATTATCTAAAGTCAATCAGTTCTATCAAAAGTATCAAGTAATCACACCCAGTACCATTTGTTCATGTCTTTGTATCCCAAGAATGAATTATCATTCTTATCAGTTATCATATCAGTTTTCACACTGATTGATTTATCCTATTAGTATTCTATTTTATCAAGTTGATAAATCACATTCGTTGGTACTACTATCCTAATATCCTAATCAATTATTTTTTTGAAACGCAACAGACCAAATCTTATCATTGGAATCAATCATTTGGAGTTCTCAAATTTTTTGAAAAAAATCAAGTACAAGTAAAATTTAAAAAAAAAAATCATCAGGCATGATTTTACACATACCATGTGACATTTCTTCTTATGCGGTGCATAAAAGTTTCCAGGTGACATTTCTTTGGTCCTAAGTGATAAAACACCTATCACATGACACTGAATGATGCTAGGTGATAGTGAATGAAGCCTAGGTGACAATAAAATTCTAGGGTTTCCTATGCGGAAAAACACATGCAATTTGGCATAAAAACCCTAACTTTATGCAATACCATATTATTCCTAGGTGAGAATGAAAAATTATTAAGCGACAGTTTACAATGTGGAAGCGTGAGTAAAAAGCACGGATGCGACAGTTAATAGGTTCAAGTGACATTGAAATTGTTCTACAAGTGACATTGCAAATTTAAAATAAGGATGACATGCAAAAGATGTAATAAATGCTAGAAATGAGCAATAAATGCAACAAGGAAGTTCAAAATGACTCACTAGAGGTCCATAGTCAGGTGGTCTCACATAACGCTGACACCTCTTGAATCGATGCTCTCTGATAGGGACAACCATTGTGCAAATCACCACAGGACCAGAGCAAAAATCACAGAAGTCAAAAGTGCAAATGAATAGTAAATCAAGGTTTTTCAGCCTATTTAAGCTAATTTGACCTAATTTTAGAGGTGAAATTTACCTTTGACCTATATTAACCTATCAAATGAACAGGGGCACATTCTTGAATCATGGCATATTATTAATATTTTTTAGAAATGAAAACATATTCAATCAATCAATCAACATCATCAAATTTTTCAAATTAAGCAAGCAATATGTTTCATTTTTGAGGGGGCATCAGAGTATCAAATTGGCATCAAACATCAACGAAATTTGGGGCATATCAAATTTTTGAATCATTATCAGTTTCATATCAGAGGCAACATATCAGTTTCATATGAGAGGCATATCAGTGAATCAATAAATCATGACCTAAAAGGGATTAGGACTCAAAAGAATCTTTGAATCAATGTTCTTCACACATCAATTCAAAGAGGGGCATTTGTAGACACTTAAAAATGGGCAAGTGCTTGTAAATTGTAATAATCATCAAAATGCACTAATTCAATCATCAAAATGCATTAAATTCAATAAAAAAGGATCAAATCAATTCAAAATGGACATTTATTAAATCAAATGGGACAAAATCAATTAAAGCAAAGGAAAAATCAAATAATGTTGTTAAATAATTAAATCAAAGCTTAAAAGGGTGAAAAACACTACATAATTGATTTTAATCAATTAATTGTATAGTTGTTTAATCAAAAATCAAAATGAACCTATTCCCTTACATGGCTAAATTTAATTAATTAATTGAATTTAATTAATCCTAATATCTTTCAACAAAGTTGAGCAACCAATGAGAATTGAGGACAAAAAGACATAAATCACTCAAAAAGGATGAATCTCAATCACTCATTTTAAAGTTTCAATCTGAACCACTCAATTTTGTCCTTTTGTCCAAAGCTTTGAGACAAACATTTAAATTGTCCCCCCATTTAAAAACATTGCAAAGTATTTGACTCAACCAAGGGTTAATCATGATTACTTCACTCCACCCCCTACCCTTGAGAATTTACTATAAATATGAAGCATTTTGAGAGTAATTCTCATCTTAGAAATTCATTTACAAAGCATTGTTATTATAGGCAATTGGAGAGCATTCTAAGAGCATTTAGAGCGATTTGAATATCTTTGTATCAATTTGAGCTAGAATAAGCATTGTAGAATCATTGTAGCATCATACTTTCTCATTTTAGAAGTGTCACTAGTAGAAATTGAGCTGAGAGCTTCACTTACCACATCTTTCTAGAGATCCATGAGATGCTATAGATCTTAGTTTCAATTCTTAATTAGATTTTCATTGTATTTACTTTGAGTTGTTACTAATTGATCTTAATTTCATGAAGGTGATTATCATCATCACATAGTCTCCTTTCAACCTTAGCCAAATACCACTTAAAAAATTGAAAAGCATCATATTTTTCTTTTAAAAACATTACAGTCATCATTTTGGTGTAATCATCAACAAACAGAATAAAATATCTAGCACCACAATATATTTGTACACCCATAGGTCTACAAAAGTCAGTATGAACCAAATCTAAAGCATTTTCAAAAGTAAAAGTCTTGCTCTTGAAACTAGACTTTGTCATCTTACCCAACTGACATTGTTTGCACATTACATTATCAGGTTTCTTCAATCTTGACAGTCCTCTCACTTTCTTCTTTTTACTAATTTCTACCAGATTATCAAAGTTAACATGACATAGCTGCTTATGCCATAACCATATATCATCAAGTTGTGCAATCATACATGTCTCTTCAGATAGGTCTAGATAGAACAAATTACCTCTTGTCTGTTCTCCACTTCCAATCAGTTTACCAGTGGCATCAAATATTTTAACCTTCTTGTGATGAAATTCCACTTGGTAGCCAGTGCTATTAAGTTGTGCAACACTTAGCAAATTATAGTTAAGACCTTCATCCTAATAAGCATTTTCACAAGTGATCTTATCGACTAGCTTAATCAATCCTTTACCCCTAACAGAACATGGTGCATCATTACCAAATTTAACACTTCTACCTTTGTAATGATCTAGGGTATCAAACTTACTTTTATCACTAGTCATGTGGTGTGAGAAACCACTATCAATAATCCACTTATCATTTTTGTTTACATAGGATATAAGTGCAATTTTCTCATCCTCATCAGACTCATATTTCATAGCAACATAGACTACTTCAATTTCAAAATCATCACTATCAGTGTTAGTTTCTTCTTCAACAATATAACAAGATTTCTTACTTTTTTCTTTGTTGTCCTTGTACCTTTGGTAACCTATGTCTTCTCTTTTATCTTTTTGCTTGCTATCTCTTTCCTCATCCTTGTCATCCATGTCAGGACATCTTACAACTATATGACCAACTTTATTACATCAGAAACATATGATATGGAGTTTACCTTTATACTTTCCTTTTCCCCTTTTAATTCTTCTAGCCATAAGAGCTTTAAGATCCTATAGTTCTTCATCAGAAGTGTCACTTTCACTTTCACTCTCACTAATGCATCTTTCTTTTTTTTTCTTAGACTTATTTAGAACCATTTGTGACTTGAATACAAATTCAACATTAGCAATAGTGAAGTTATCAAAATTAGAAAGCTCAAAAGTAGTAAGCTTACCAATAAGACTTTCCAAAGTAAGAGCATTGCCAGGGTTACATCTAGATTCTTGAATTGCTGAAATTTTGATGGCATAAATAGGATGCAAAGTTCTCAATACTATTACAATAACAGTCTCATCTTCAATAGTTCCATTAGCTCCTCTAATAGAATTTATAATCTTTTATCCTACCACAATATTGAGCAATATTCTCACCTTCTTGTATTTTCATTTCATTAAATTTACCTCTTAGACTTTCAATTTTTTCCCTCAGTACATTTATGTCACCACCATAGATGTTTGCAAGAGTGTCCCACATTTTCTTTGCATTTGTGCAATCTTTGATGTCTTCAAATTTAGGATAGCTTAAGGCAGATGCAATCTCCAACATTTCTTGATTGTGCTCTTGTTTATCTCTCATCTCCTCGGCAGTCAAAGGTACAATAGGTGTAACATAGTCATGCTCAATATAATATATTGCCGAGTCACCAATATCAGCTAGATGCAATTTCATCAGACTCTGCCATGCAAGGAAGTTCTCCTTATTTAGCTTTGGTACCTCCTTATACATCCCGATCATTTACTTCAACTACCTTTAAATTTTTTCTCTATAAGCACCAACAACTCTGATACCAATTGTTAATATGATTTAGAACAAAAGAGGGGGAGGGGGGTGAATCAGTTGTTCTCAGGTCTAGATGTATAAATAAACTTTCAAAACTCTTAAACAACTCAGATCTAACAACCAACAACTACTCGGTCATTACTAAATGCATATCAGAAACATATAACAGTGCACTCCACTATCCAATAGTATTTAACTTGCAAAACATAGAAATGTTCAAACCAAAACATTCACACAAGCATTAACACCAGGATTTATAGTGGAAACCCAATTTGGGAAAAACCACTTTGTAACATGTTATTGATATTTTCACTTTTCTGAAGTGAGCTCTGTGAAAAGCTAACCCTGTCAAAGATTTAGAAACACACTGTCAGGTGTGACCCAGTTAAAGGATTTCAACCACCCTGTTAGGAGTGCACCTTGTTAAAGGACTTACATACATTCCATTAGACTGCAACCTCATTCAAAGGATTTATACAAATGAATATTAGGTCAACCTTGATTAAAGGATTTTAAAACTGATACATTGATTAGAAAGTAACAACAGTGTTTGATCTGAAAACATACAACTCACTTTGCAAATAATAGATCCAATTCTTATATTCATATATATGTTGGCTTACTGCCTATGATCCATTTCCATCTCCATCATTGATCTTCTTGGTAATCCCTTCAAGCAATCACAACTCCTTCTCCTTCAACTTTTTCTGCTTATTCAGTCAATAACAACTCCAACATCCTTCATTCAACCTCACCTTAATACCTCTTCGATAGGTCGATCCAAATTTTGCGGCTTAATCTCCTCCATAGATCTTAGGGTTAGGTCAGATTCATTGAATCCTTCCAACTTTATGTTCTTCATCCATCCTTCTAGAAACATCTCAAATCTTATTATGGAATTACAATAAAATGGTTTACAGGTTATTAAATGTTTCCATACATACAATAAATAAAGTCGACATGATTTACATAATGGAAGAATTTAACTATGTCAGCTAGGAATCTAAATTCTTCCTCAAATGTAAATTACTGACGCTCGGTCAATACTGTGTTCAACTCCTCAGTCATCACTGGGTAGCCTGGTCACCACTGAAACTGTTTCCTTGGCTAATACTGTCTTCCTCGACAATTAACTGATGTTCGGTTAACATTGAATTTACTCGGCATAAATTGGCTCGGTCAACACTAACATCACTTGGCTTAAACTAGATTTCTTCACTTTTGCTCGGTTAAGCCTACTTGTTTAGTCTTACTTCTTACTTAGATAAGCAATACATTAGCTTATCATTGTGCCACATAATCAAGTACCCATTTAAGTATCAAGATAACTCAAGCTTTCCTTAGGTGATATTGTTATCAACCTTGCCCTAATCCTTCTCAACAATCAAATAGATATAGTACTTTCTTAGATAGAAACAATCTTATCAGTTAAGGTTTGACATCAATGACAATACAACAATTGCTTCAATTGCAGTTTCCAACATAACTAACATAAATCTCCTATAATTCAATTCTCAATAAGATCATTAATCTTCATAATTGAATCGAACTACCATTTTCCTAAATGATCCACACAAGGAACACAATGTCATCATAGTATTCATGTAAATCAAATAACCATAATGCAACATAATGCTTCATAAAGTCATTGTTCCAAATGCAAAAAATATTCTAAAATTAGGCGTGTCAAAATTGGATGTGGTCACTCCCTGTCAATTGTGATGAGACAAATTATTGTCTCTATTTTGTTATAATCTTCATACTTTGTTGACACTCTTTATGCTTTGATAGGACATTTCCAAAATATTTATGACTTATACCTATGTGAACTTATGCTAAGTACAACTTGAGCCACAAAATCTATGGGTAATTAGAATGAAATGTTTTGCTAACTATTATATATATAATGCAGTACTTCATATAGCTATTTTAAGCTATGTTCTAACATTTGAGTAGGAGTTGAAATGTTGACTTGAATATATATATGTACACCAAATTCTACTAACCTGCTAGGTAAGAAAAGAGCGGTTCAAGAGTGGTGCGACTGCATTTAACAAGGAGCAGTACAAAGAGTGGTGCAACCACATTAAAGAAGGAGTGTTAGAAGACCAGCCATGGCAGAAGAATCCAACATGATTCCAAAGGATATGCTGCTACTAAGAAGGAGTTTTCATTCCAGAAGATATAGGAAATAGTTATGCTATATTCCCTTAGTGTTGTTATTCTGTTATCTACACTTATTGTAATATGTCATGGTTTTTTTATCTCCTCCTTATTTGGTGAGGTTTAATTAGACTTTTCTGTTATGTTTTCAATAAGCGTCAATATTCTATATAAAGGGATTTTATTGACTTAGTTAGGTAATGAAAAAATATAGAATGATGTATTTAGTATAGCAGAAGTTGCTCTTTTATGAGTTGTTGAATTGTTATGTAACCAGTTAAGAAGAATATAATGAAAGAGTAATTTTGGAGTATCTTTTGTGTTAGTAGTTAGTAGAAGCCAACCAAGGGCACCCACTTGGGAGGTGGATTAGATTAAGTTAGAGTAGAATTTCTTACTATATTTTCTTTGCTTTCAAGTAGAAGTTACTATTTTATTCCTGCAGCATTACTACTGTGGATGTTCCTGCAACACTTGCAGAGATAGACATAGTGAATGTTTTGAGTTGATAGACAGGTTTAGAATAAGTTCACAAGCTTTCTACAATAATTCCATTAAGTAGTTAAGTGTGTTTAATTTCCTGCAACAATATCATAGGTTCCTTTCATACATTTTATCTTCTTGCAACATAGGTGTTATGACTCTTAGAGAAACTTAGTGCACAAACTGTGCTATCCCATTTCAAGTCTACATCACTGGGTTGACAATCTAAATGCATTTCATGATGGGAAAAGTAATCCTTAGGATAGATGTATTATTCCTAAGAGAGACAATGGCATGATTATCATTACGTATTGTGTGACTTTTCATTTTTGGTGCCGTTGGCGGGGATGGTGTCAAACTAGCAACCTTAATGAGTCATTTAATTTTCAGATTAGTTTCTTGTTTTTTTAGCCAACACCGAGTAGTTGTGAGCTTTCTTCATAAGTTCATCAACTTAATTGCATGCATTGAAGAAGGTGAGATTTTCATGGCAGATTTCTTCCAAAAGAACTTGTTAAACTGAAAGAAGAATTTGAAGAACTTGAGTTACCATTTCTCAACGCAAGTCTTGAGTTTTCTGCATCATCTTCAATAGAAGAAGACACTCATGATACATTTGACCTCCATCCTTTTGCAGAAATATTATCCAATTTCCATAATAATCCCAATCTAGGACCACCTGTTGTCTAGAACCTTCCAGTCAATAATACTTTCCAGCCAAAGTTTCAATATCCAACACCTCCAATAATGTTAGCTCCTACATTTACATTTCCTATTCCAAGTCTTATCAACAATCCTAACCCTTAAGAATATACCTGATTCAGCACTTCCAAAGTTCTATGGCCTTATTATAGAGGATCCTGACACCTTTTTATTTGAGTTTGACATACCGTGTCAAAGTTTTGACTATAATACTGATAGTCATAAGCTTAAACTATTTCCAATGATAGTGAAGGAGTTAGCTCTCAGATGGTTCATGGGCTTAGGAGAAAATGCAGTAACTAATTGGGATGGAATGAGATATTTGTTTCTAAGGAAGTATAAGGAATACTGCAAAGGAGGTGATTCAAAAGGAGATGACATCTTTCATATGTCATAGAAAGAAGATGAGACATTGGAGGACTTTATATCATGCTTCTTATACAACTTGCAAAAGAACCCTCAACATACACTGTAGGAGGATTCATAGAAGCTAATTTTTCTAAGAGGAGTGAATGATAACTACCTGGAAGCATTAGACCTCATGGCTAGAGGAGATATATCTCAATCTTCCTGGGATGACCTTCAGGAGATCTGTTTGAACTACTCTAGATCAGTAGTAAAGAAAGGAAGGGGATTTCATCCAACACTAACAAAAGGAAGTGGCTCTGGCATTTCAAAGCTAGAAATTTCAAACATCCTGTCAGACTTCAAGAAAGACATCATAAATGATGTCACAACACACCTGGACATGATGACTGCCAAGAAGAAGCATGCAGATGTGAAGGTGCAACTAGCTGAATACTATCCCCATTGCCGCAAGCAAAAGAAGGATTGTCAATGTGAGTTGGTCGCAAACATGGAGAATCAACATCTTCCAATTGAATACTAAAAGATAGAAGGAGAGGACGAGCAAGTATTCTTTGTTGCTCAATGTCAGCCATGGGCCATGAGACAAGGTATGCCTCAAGACCCATTACAATTTTTCAATAATAGTTAGTAGCAAAACCAAAATGTCCAAAGTCCTCCACAGTATAATCAACCCACTTGGAATAATGCTTGGCCAAATAATCAACAGAATCAATGGTATCCTCCACAACAACTCTAATGGACACAATTTCCAAACCAATGGCAAAAACCACAAGGGAATTAGAAGCCCACTAACCAGTGGAGAGGACCTCAGTAATGACCTAATTTGAATCCTGGATATTCACCTTTGCCACCTCCAATAAATACACCTACAATAATGCCACCACCTGCAAACACAAGTCCTCAAAAGCAAACATAGTTACCTGCTTAGCCACAATTGAATCCTAATAGTCAACAACCACAACAACAAATGTATGCTACCAATGCTTAGTAGTACCCTGCCTATACACTTAACATAGCTGATATACATTTAAGATCAGGTACTTCCTTGCCTGCACCTGAACCACCTCTTATTACCAAAGTGCAAGAAACTCCTGTAGTATCAGTACCAAATCTAGAGAATGCTTTGCCAAATACTATTGCCCCAAATAATGTTACCAATTCAGGTAATGTTCAGACATTAGTTAAACCATCTTTTCATCAGAGGCTCAGTATGGACAAGCCCATACCAAAAGAAGACCAACCATTTGATATCCTTGACCAATTCAAGAACATGCATGTCTAGATTCCCTTATTTCAAGTAATAAAGGATGTCCCTATCTATGGAAAAGCAATAAAGGAAGCTTGTCTTAAGAATCCTAGAAGAAAGAAAAAGGACCCTACAACAGTTCATGTTATAGGACAATTAGCTAATATTATGCTGGGAAAACTAGTAATTCCAAAATATTCAGATCCAAGGAGTCTAGTTGTTAACATCATCATTAATGGCTAGTCTGTCAAAAATGCATTAATAGATCTAGGTGCTGCCATTAATGTAATGACTAAGGATACTATGAATAAGCCTAGCATAGAAGGATTATGAGCTACTCCAACAATATTTCAATTAGCAGAAAACTCTACTGTCATCCTTGATGGAATGATAGAAGATATAATAGTTTCTGTAGATTCCCGGGAATACCCTATTGATTTCATGATTCTATCACGAAAGGTCAATCTTGCTGGTTATCCTGTTATTTTAGGACATCCATAATTGGCAACAGCTGATGCAAACATTAGTTGTAGATCAGGGAACATGACAATTTCATATGGACAAGACACTAAGTAACTAGCATTGTATCCTCTAGATCAACCTCAGCCAGATTTAAGCACCCCTATATGGCCAGATTTAGGAGATGGGGAAGAGGAATTGAACTTTGTGGTTCAACTCATGATGTTACATAGGCAATCATTTCTAAAGTTGTAGGAAGAAGATGAAGTAATTTGAAGCATTCTTAATAATGACTGTGTTGAAATCGAAGACATATCTGGAAGCTCTATGTTAGAGTTAACTACATATGAGGACCATTTTGAGAACTGTGTTTTGCCTTAAGAACCCAACATTATTCATCAGCTCCTACCCTATGAGGTAAATACAAATCCTATTATTGAAGTATCCATGCTTGACCTTACAACTACTATTGAGCTGTCCAAGGGTCACAATCTCCATGTAAATAATAAGCTGCCTTCACAACAAATGGAGAAATTAACTAAACTTCTCCAAACACATGAGAAAGTCTTTGCTTGGGATTATGGGGACATGAAGGGACTAAGCCCAAAACTCTACACCCATAGGATTTATACAATGAAGGAATCCTACCACTCCATCAACCTCAAAGGAGGATTAACCCAACATTAAGAGAGATAGTAAAAACAAAATTACAAAAATTGCTAGATGCTGGCTTTATATATCCTATATCTGATAGTAAATGGGTATCACCTTTGGTTATAGTGCCCAAAAAGGGGGGTAAATGGAGAATCTATGTGGATTATGGGGAGTTAAATAAAGCTACCAAGAAAGATCACTTCCCATTACCATTCATTGATCAAGTACTTGATACTTTAGCTAGTAAAAAGTATTTTTCCTTTCTTGATGGATATAGTGGATACAATCAAATTACTATTGCTCCAGAGGACCAATAGAAGACTACATTCACATGTCCATGGGGAACATATGCATACTTTGTCTTACCATTTCAATTGTGTAATGCTCCAGCAACATTCTGAAGGGCTGTAATTAGTATTTTTGCTGACATATCACATGATTGTATGGACATATATATGGATGACTTTATAGCATTTGGAGTGACATTTGAAGAGGCTTTGAGGAATCTTGAAAAGGTTCTGATACGATGCAAGGAACATAATCTCTCCCTTAACAGTGAGAAATGCTTCATGATGATGCAAGGAGTGGTACTTGGGCATTTTATTTCAACAACAAGAATCCAAGTGGACCCAGCCAAAGTAGAGGTAATACTTACACTACCTACCCTACTAAGCCAAAACATGTATGATCATTCTTAGGACATGCTGGTTACTATAGATACTTTATTCAAAATTTAAGTCAAATAGCTAGTCCTTTATACACATTGCTTAAAAAATAAGCTGAGTTTATATGGACACAAGCATGTGATGAGTCCTTCCTACAGCTCAAGAAACTTCTAAAAATTGCATCAGTCCTCAAAGGACCAAATTGGTCTATCCCATTCCACATCCATATAGATGCATCATATTATGCCATAGGTGTTGTGCTAGGACAAAAGCCCACTAACCTTGAGAATGCAATTTACTATATCAGTAAAAGCCTCCATGGACTTGAATTAAACTACATAGTTATTGAAAAGGAACTCTTAGTTATAGTTTATGCATTGAAATTTTTTTGACATTATGTAATAGGCTATCCCATTTTTGTTCACACTGATCACTCAATAATAGAATATTTGATGAAAAAACCTGCTATAACATGCAGACTAGCAAGGTGGCTACTACTATTGCAAGAGTTTGATATAACAATTATTGATAAGCTAGGGAAAGAAAATGTAGTAGATGACTATTTGACTAGACTTCAAAATGCTGATGCAGACACTACTCTGATTGAAGATGCATTCCCTAATGAACACCTATTTTATATAGCAATAAAAAATCCATGGTATGTTGACATAACCAATTATCTTGCAGCCAATAAGATGCCCCCACATTTCTCTCACAAGGACAGGAAAAAGCATGCAGAGAAAAGCTTCCAATTTTCATGGATAGATAACAATCTATTTTACATTGGCCCAAATTAGATTATGAGAAGGTGTGTGAGACAAGATGAAATATATGATATAATCAATGCTTGTCATGATGAGCCATGTGGAGGTCACTTTGTAGAAAAGAGAACAACCTTGTAAATATTAACAATAGGATATTATTGGCCAATACTACACAAGGATGCAACTAGTTATACATCAAAATGTGATAAATTTCAAAGGATGGGTCACCCAACAAAATCAGATGAGATGCCACTCAATCCACAAGTGGTAATAACACTATTTGACAAATGGGGTATGGATTTCATAGGACCAATAGATCCTCCCTCAAATGGAAAATCTTACATCCTAGTATGGATAGACTATCTGACAAAATGGGTGGAAGTGAAAGCTATACAGAATGCCAGGGATAAAAAAGTAGCAAAATTCTTGTATGAGGATATTTTTACCTATTATGGAGTCCCAAGAGAGCTTGTAACAGACTAAGGAGCATAGTTCACTTCAAATCTGATCAATGAGCTAATGAAGGAATATAGTATCAGGCATCGCAAATCTAGCCCTTACCATCTGTAGGCAAAATGGATAGGCATAAGTCACAAACAAAGAAATTGAGGCCATATTAACAAAAATAGTGCAATTGCATCATAGGGATTGGAGCAGCATATTAACTGAAGTAGTATAGGCCTATCGTACCACTTGGAAAACAAATATAGGGTTCACACCATTTGAATTGGTGTATGGGAAGGCAACAATGTTGTCCATTGAATTTGAACACAAAACATTGCGCACAGCTTTGAAATTAAATATCAATCTTCCTACAACACAATCAGAATGCCTTCTCCACCTCAACTCCTTGGATGAAATATGAAAGTCAGCATTGGAGTGGACATAGCTAATCTAGCACCAAAGAAAGAGGTGGCATGATTCACACATAAAAAATAAGCACTTTCAAGTGGGTGATTGGGCTCTATTATATGACTCTCAATTCAAGGAGATTCCAGGAAAGCTGCAAACTAGATGGTTGGGACCATATGAAATTTAGCATGTTTTTGAAAATGGAGCAGTCCAATTAACAACATTGGATCTAGTCCAATTCAAACTACTTGTCAATGGACACCGCCTGCACCTGTACCAAAATCCCCAAACCAAGGAAGAATTCATACATCAATTCATCACACATAGTTTAATAGCACCTCAGGTAACAATTCCTGCAGCAGAAGATAAAATCCTTCTTCCTACAGCTTCACCATAACATGCCTTCGAAAACAAACCATAATAAAGCTTCATTTAATATGAGGTACATTTCTTCATTCACTTTTATTCCTTCTTCTCTCCAATTCATCTCATTTCTCTTTCTTCCACCCACTCACCATCCACGTCACCCACAATTTCTATTTTCAATGCTTTCAATAAACACCACATCAAGACTCACATGCGACCACCAGAATCAATGAACTCTCGTCAACTTGCAATTGTGTGTACAATAACTATGTCCCAGGTACAACTCCCTTAATCCTTACTCACTTTTAGCACACAGGTTTTCATAATTATATATAGTACTACATTGAATGTATAATATAGGCATTACACCAGTTTCCCATTTTCATGCTAAAATATATCAAGTGAGGACACTTGTCAATGTTTGGTAGGGAGTAGGGGAAGTGTAATAAATTCCAAGTGTTATTCCTAAGCCATCCTAGTCACATCCTTGTCACATCAATGTTGTACTTAGGCTTTGTTCTATTATTTCTTTTAATCCTACACATTTGCCATACTTGCAAATTTCCAATTTTTTGAGCTTGATATGACTTGAAAGGACTATAATTAAATTGTGAGGTAACTCACACTTAAAGATATGATGTCCTCTATAATCAATGTCATTATTATTGTTCATGTTAAGCATAACAGAGGTAATGTAAGTGAAAAAAATGGTATTTTCAAGAATTTCAATTGCATTTCAAGAAGATGGTATTTGTAGAGAATAAGAGACTGAGAGATTAGCAGTAAATTGAAGGCTGGGTGTTAATAGAATGGGTGGAAAATTACAGAGGCATGAACTAGTTCACCATGGTATTTTACTAGCGGATGTTGAAGTAGTCCACATATTTAATGCATGTGGCTAGCTGGGGTATTTTATTCAGTTAACAAAATTTAATGAGGAGGTTGCAGTAGAATTTATGGGCACTTTTGAAGAGGGACAAGCAACTGTGTGGGGTTTAACAATTGTTTCCACTGAGGAAAGAATTGCAGAGGTCATCAGGTTGCCAGTCATTGGAGAGCACTATCCTAATGAGCATGACACCAGGTCATCTCAATCTCAATTCTCCCAACCACATGATCCTCCACTTGAAATTACTAAGCAGGGATACAAGAGATTGTCTCTTCCACCACCATTTCCAGAATTGGCTACCCATATTATTAGGTATTTAACTTGTGAAGCGAGATTCTTGAACTTGCATGCCCATCATTTCAAATTGCTTAGTTGTATAAGGCATAATCTTCAAGTCAATGTTCCTAATTTTCTCTATAATATGTTAAGCATTAGTGCCAAGGAAACACATAAGGGTAACACAAATTCCATAAGCCACCATGACCTAATAAAGCTTTTGGTTGAAAAATCCCTTAGGGATGTCTCTCCCATGACATGGACAAAATTTGTTCAATTTAAAAGTTTGCAATCCCAGGTTAACCCTATTGCTCAACCTCTAGAGAATGAAGTAGAGTCTTCTGAGCCTACTCTAGAAACAACTGTAAAGGAAAAAGAGACAGAATTATCCCTAGAAAATAAGTCTTCTGAGCCCACTCCAAAGAGTAATATACCTACTTCTTCCACAAAGAAAGGCAAACAAAAATTTGGAAAAGAAACCCCTAACCTAGAAAGTGAAATTCAAAACCCTATAGTTCAAATAAATAAAAGAAAAAGTTCAAGTCCCGCAGTGTATATTCCTTTAGCACAAGAGCCAAAAGGATCCCGCCAAAGGAAAACTACAGTGGTTGAGGAATCAATAGTGTGAAGAAGCCCTTGCATGCGAGGACAAGTGTCTCCACCTTCCCTTGGAAATCCAACTATCCCAGCACCAAAACTTGCTCCAGAACCCTCTGTTGAGTACATTCCTGATGACTCACCCAAGAAGACATAAGTGTCTTCATCTCCCAAAAATATGGAGGAATCTCAAAATGTGCAAGAACTTGATAGTAGCATGCCACATGATGACCAGGGTATCCCTGAGCAAAGCCTTGACATAGCACAGGAGAGCATTCCTCTGAATATTCAAACAACTCCTCCACAACACCCTATGTATTCCAATGTGTCCATTATGCCCTACAAATCCACATGGTTCACTAAGTATTTTCAGCAAGTTGCCAAAGAAAAGAAAAAGAAAGCTCAGCTGCAAGAATTTCCCTCACCAACAATTCAGTCTGTACTCTTTAATCTATACAATCATTGTATTTTTCAGAAGACCTGGTGGAGACAAGAAAGAGATCAAATGCAGAAAGAGATATTTGATAAGGATGAGGAAATTGAAGCTCTTAAGGAGCAGATGAAGAAACAAAAACAACAAATGGACAAAGCCCTAAAACTAGCCGATCAGGTCATAGCTTGTAGAATGCCACCCAAGGTATATGCTATTTGTTTAAAAGAACAATTTATTTTGTTTTAACTTATGATGACAATGAAGGGTATTGATTGTGAATTCAAGTTAGGCCAAGATTTCTATGGACTATATCAAACTCTTCCACCATGGTAGAAAAATTTATTATGTGAGCTATATTTGCATAACTTTGTCATCCCACATGAAATAGAGTGGAATCCTTTGCTCTATATAGGGGATGTTCATTTGAGAGCTCTGATGTCATGGATGCATAATGAAGGAAACTATGATAGGTAGCTGAATATTTACAGGGATCTAGAGAAATTTGAACCCTTACCATTAAGGGCTGAATCACATTAGCTTGATGTCCTCTTGAGGGATTGGCTCAATTTGACCTATGGGAAATAGAAGCCTAAAATCAGGGAGAAGGTGTTTGCATTAAGTGACAGGGTCTACAAAGAATACTAGGGACTTCCCTACTTTTCATTTCAAAGAGGTCTTGTAGGGGTAAGAAGCCAGTGGAATAGGTTACCAGAGGCCTTCAAGAAAATAGAACCACACTACCTAATCAACTTTGAGGTAGCAACAAATGAAGCAACTAGATATATGCAGTTGGGGTGATAGGTTAGAAGAGAATTGTAGATGCCTTTGTCTTTCCAACTGCCTACACTCCTATGGCCCCTAGATGACATCAATACTACTAGATTGGATCATTTGCAGGAGGAGCACTGAGGATATTACTTGGAAAGAACAAGAGGATTTTACTACACTTTTAGGAGTGGAAAGAAGGGGAAGACAACTGTCAGTGATTTCAGGTCTATAGCTAGGAAATGCAATGCTTGAGAACAAGCATTATGTTCAGTAGGGGGCAGATGACGAGACAAATTATTGTCTCTATTTTTTTATAATCTTCATACTTTGTTGACACTCTTTATGCTCTGATAGGACATTTCCAAAACATTTATGACTTATACCTATGTGAACTTATGCTAAGTACAACTTGAGCCAAAAAATCTATGGGTAGTTAGAATGACATGTTTTGCTGACTATTATATATATAATGCAGTACTTCATATAGCTATTTTAAGTTGTGTTATAAAATTTGAGTAGGAGTTGAAATGTTGACTTGAATATATATGTACACCAAATGCTACTAACCTACCAGGTAAGAAAAGAGTGGTTCAAGAGTGGTGCGATTGCATTTAACAAGGAGCAGTACAAAGAGTGGTGCAACCACATTAAAGAAGGAGCATTAGAAGACTAGCTATGGTGGAAGAATCTAGCATGATTCTGAAGGATATGCCACTACTAAGAAGGAGCTATCATTCCAAAAGATATAGTAAATAGTTATGCTATATTACCTCAGTGTTGTTATTTTGTTATCTGCACTTATTGTAATATGTCATGGTTATTTTATCTCCTCCTTATTTGATGAGGTTTAATTAGAATTTTTTGTTATGTTTTCAATAAGTGTCAATCCTCTATATAAAGGGATTTGATTGACTTCATTAGGTAATGAGAAAATATAGAATGATTTATTCAGTATAGAAAAAGTTGCTCTTTTCTGAGTTGTTGAATTGTTATGTAACCAGTTAAGAAGAATATAATGAAAGAGTAATTTTGGAGTATCTTCTGTGTTATTAGTTAGCATAAGCCAACCAAGGGGGCCCACTTGGGAGGTGGATTAGATTAAGTTAGAGTAGAATTGCTTACTGTATTTTCTATGCTTTCAACTAGAAGTTACTATTTTATTCCTACAACATTACTACTGTGGATGTTCCTGCAGCACTTGCAAAGATAGACATAGTGAATGTTTTGAGTTGATAGATAGGTTAAGAATAAGTTCACAAGCTTTCTGCAATAATTCCATTAAGTAGTTAAGTGTGTTTACTTTCCTGCAGGAATAGCATAGGTTCCTTTCATGCATTTTATCTTCCTGCAACACAGGTGTTATGACTCTTAGAGGAACTTAGTGCACAAATTGTGCTGTCCCATTTCAAGTCTATGTCCCTGGGTTGACAATCTAAATGCATTTCATGATGGGAAAAGTAATCCTTAGCATATATGTATTATTCCTAAGAGAGACAATGGCATGATTATCATTACCTATTGTGAGACTGTTCAATATGTATGTAGTTTCAAAATATTAAATTTATCAGGTTGGTACAAGAAAAACTTAAACAACTTGGGGTGGGGCCTGACATCCTCCCCCCTAGGCATGAAATTCCTCCTGGAGTTCATCAAAAAGGTGTAGGTGGTGATATTTAATTTGGGAAGCATCCTCCCATGAGGTTGTGACCTCATCATAACAATCCCAATAGACTCTAACTTGATCCAACTCCTTACCTCAAAGAGCCAACATCTAGCATGCCAAAATGAGGATGAGATCCAAGGCTAGCTTCCCATCCAAATCCACCTATAAATAATCCTAATTAATAACATGAGACTCATTGTAAATATATTTCCTTAATACAAAGACATGAAATACATCATGGATGCGTGGCAAGTTGTTAGGATTAAGTAATATTGAGAGGGGGGGTGAATCAGTATTACACCACTTCAATTTAAATTTAGACCAATTGAAAATGAACCAAGTGAATTCTGAAATGAAAAGAACATAAACATATAACACATAACTCATAATACCAGTGTTTGTTTTTTAGGAAACCCTAGCCAAGGGAAAACCCTGGTGGGGATGGTACCCACAACTATGCACTAAAATATTGTATCCCTGTTAGGAGCTGAGTATTACATAGTACATTTCCTTGTAAGAGGAATGTCAACCCTGTTAAAGGTATAAAAAAACCCTGTTAAAGGTATAGTGAGCTTACAACTCTTACAATCAATCTTTCAATTACAAAAGTGTTCTCAAGAATGAACATTACAAGCATCTTTTATGCTTTGATAGTTCTAGTTATAGCTCTTTGTCAATCTATGATCTCACATCTGCTACCAACCATTACTGATATCCAAAATTCACATCTCTATCATCATATATTACTTACACACTTATCACATCCACAAAACACTCTTTACTTATATCTATTCTGTCATCCAGCCAGCTCTCAAATATAATACAAAAAATAATAATTAATTATGTAAATAATAAATACTAAGTTGGGGATCTTATATTACCAAAGTGTCAGCAATTTACAATCTTTATCTGACTTAGCATGTCTCCATTCCATCTAGCATTCCCTTAATCACTGTGACTATTCATATGCCCTATTTCACTATTCCTCTATCTTCACATGCCTTCATATCACTGTAACTTGCTGATATCAATACCAAAACACATGTGACCTTAGCTGAAGGTCATACATATCCCAAAATGTCTTCCTCTAAGTTCACAAACCATAACATAACATATACTATCTTCGCTAATCAAACCAATATTGTAGTAAACTGTAAGTCTAATTTTGTACTTGTCATTTTCACGACTGTGTCTCCAACACTCATACTTACTACATGTGACCACTATAAAATAAGTGTTACCATAAATGACAACCCTCAAGTGATCTTTAGTGCTATTAAAATATCACTTGCCAACAATCTCTCCCTTTGGCATTGATGGCAACACTTATTTTATACATATACATATTCTCTCTCTTTTTATTATATTTACAATAATTGTACTCTTCCTTCTTCTTTATACATATACATATTCTCTTTTTTTTTCTTATATATATATATTTTTTCTTTTCAATTTCTCTTCTTCTCATTTTTCTCTTCTTCTCCCCCTTTGACATCAATGGCAAGGGTACTCACAAAACTTCAAAATTTCAGAAGTGTAGGACTCAATGCTTACTCACCAACTTCAAAATATCTTGGAAGGATTCTTCTAAGGTCTTCACTTTGTCATTCCATGATTTAATTAGTAGTTCACTGACATGGATCAGTCCATTAAGTGCATAACATGCAGTCTCTATCGCCTTCAACTTAGTGGGTACAAAGTTCATTGATTTCTCAATCTTTTCCATCTCGGTGAGATGAGACTCAAGAATTGATAGCTTGAGAGTGATAAAAATCTTTAGCAAACCAAATCTTGTTAGTACTCCCCCTTTCTCTATATCTAGGACATTTACTATGTCCAAAATATTGGATGTCTTCTTATCCATTTCTAATATAATTTGTGAGGAGGTATCACAACTGTCCATCATGCTATTTGTATCATCTTAAAATGGAAGCACTTCTATGATAAGAGTGTTTAGCCCTCTGAGTAAGTGGTCTAGGGTCATGTTAAGCATCTTGATTGGGTCTTTTCATGTATCTTGCTTTCTCCCCCGTTCTACTTCTCTCTGCACCTATTTTCCACTTTATTTCTACATTTTTGAACACTCTGGATTGAGGTCCTGAGGTTTTTGACCTCAAAATCAAAGATGACCTTGAGGGTCAAAGACAACCTTGACCATAACCTAGGTTAGGGATGACCTTGACCCTGACCTAGGGTGGGGTCTACCTCATCCTTGACCCAGATTTCAAATTTTAGGATTTTCTAATTTTTGAATATCGGGTTTTGAAAAAATTCTTTTTCTCACCTCCGGGTTGGCCATTTCAAGTTTTAGGATGGTAAATCCTTAATTGCATTTAATATAGGTATATTTCTAAAGGTTAGGACCTAATTGGGATTTAATTCTACAAGGTGGCCCCTCTAGAAGATTGTGCCCTAGTTCACTATAAAAGGAGGCTTTTCTCTCTCATTTTAGGAATCAGGTTTTCATATCTCATCTCAAGAAATTTCATGAGCAAGATCTCAAGTGCAAGCAAGTGAATTCAAGCATTCAAGCAAGCTTTCAAGCATTCAAGTGTTTAGGCATTCAAGCATTCATCAAGGAGATCCATTGTTAGCCATTAAAGGATTCAATCTCTTTGGAGCCCGCTTGAAGATTTCTCCATCCATATTCATCCAAGCCTCCTCATATGCAAAGATCCATTCAAGATTGGTGTTGAAGATCAAAGGCCATTGATTTGAGACATCCTACATTCATTCTACATCCATTGGAGAATCCCTACTTGTGGATTTGAGGATTCAAATCCTCTACAAGGACTTCAACATAAGCAAGGTGAATAGTTTCATTTACTTTGTTTTTTCACAATACAATTTCAATTCAATTTCAAGATTAATTCCTAAATTGGGGTTTGACCAAGGCAAAACTCCCATACAAAACAACAAAAACCCTCTTTTTCTTGTAGGTACAGGTGTAACACTGTGGATTTGAACTTGGATTTGGATACCCTTTTCGGTGAACTTTCGAGATCTGTGAACAAAGTCAAGGACGACCTTCAAAATATTAAAGTAGTCTTTGACCTTTTATTGGGGTCAAAGACTACCTGCTGTCAGAAAGATAAAATTTTTTTGGGTTTTCTTCGTCTCGACATTTCTAGTCCAAAACAGGTTGCAGAATTTCCTGAAACTGCACACAGACATCATAAATCAACATTTTCCAAATCTACCTTATTTTGAGGTTAGTATTTTCTTTTCAATTATTTCAGATTTCAAGGACATCTTCTTTATAGGGAAATATAAGGTTTTCTTCCTCTTTCATATTCTCCATAGATTGATTCAATTGTGCATTAATCTTTTTGGTTGATCAATTTGGATCTCTCCTTTGGGAATTTGGATTTAGCAGTAGATCTCATATTTCCCCCATTCATTTCAGGGTGAATACTATTTCCACCTATTCATTTTGGTGGACCTCTTCTTCTTTTTATGCTCTTATCTCTTCTTTCTATTCTTCCTCTTGCTATTTTTCCTTTTCTTTTTCTTTTCTTCCTATTTTTCTTCAATTTGTTCTTCCTCTTTCTGTCCTTCCTCTTCTACTATCATCGCATTATCCAGATTTCCTTGAAATGGATCATTTATATCAAGTGAGGTGTCAAGTGATATAGGCACATGACCAACAAAGAAGTTTGGTTGCTTGTCAACTTCTCTTGCTTATATGCTCTTCTCATCTATCTTAGACCTTTCTCCCATATCCAAAGGTGTAGGTTTGGTGGCTTTGGGAGGTGAAGACTTCTCAGGAATGTCTCTCATAATAATTTGATCCAATGCCTTTTGTGTGTCTTCAATTACCTCATCATATTTTCTTTCCATTATCTTTACAAGTCTGACCTTAATTCTCAATAGAGGTTTAAGTTCCTTAATTATTCTCTCCCTTTCCTGTATGGAAACTACAAGAAACATGTCTTCAATTTATTTATTTCTTATTGTTTCATCCTTTGACTATGCTAACATTTTTATGATTTCCAACTTTCTATACAAATCTTTTGTTATACTTCCCTCTATTTCTTGTAAGTTTTTTTTATAGATTAGTAAGTGTTCAATCACTATATCCTCTATCACTGACTGATTTTCAAAGTCATACATCTCATAGTACTTGTTTAGTGTCTTTAAATTTCCATCTTTTATTATTCTTTTCTGTAGTATTTTGATATCTGGTTTCCATAGGTTTTCTTCCTTCTTCCGTTCTACTATTTCTTCTTTCTTTTATGTTACCTTTTCCTCTTTTCTCTTTGTCTCTACCTCGACCTTTTGTTTCTTAGGGATAATAGGTCTGTTTGATCTTGTAGATCTCCTAGGAGTTCTCACAAGTGTATCCTCTTGTGCTATCTTCTTAGGAGTAATTGATAAATAAATTACATCAAAAGATGTACTTACTATCTTTTTTGCTTTAGAAGGAGGAGGTTCTTCAATCCTCATGCTAGAAGACCCTTCTGTCATCTTAGTTCTTACTTCCTTCATTTTCCCATCTAATTCTATCATCTCATCTATCTCCCTATAGATTTTTTCATCTCATATAGTCTCATACGTACAATGAATGTAAGCCCTAATGTCTTCTACGTGAAGGACACCGTATGGGGTTTACAAAAATGCTCCTTTCAGACCATCGCCACAAGACTTGAAAGGGTGTCTCTTAAAATTATATCTTGGTCTATTAATAACATCATATATGACAGGTGCATACATAGCTTCTTGGTAGAGTATATGATCTAAATACCTTTAATACACCAAATTCTGGAACTTCTGCTTCAATCGATCATGCAATGGTTGCTAGGTGGATGATGTGCTTCTTATCTCTGCTCTCCTTGGTCATTTCTTAGCAAACGGTGAAGAAATGATATGCTTCAAGGTCTTTTATCCATCACTGGTTGAGTAAATGTATTTATCACACTTAGCTCAACTTCACACACTATCTAGTAAAACAAAACTCTCGTGCTCATAGGATATGAATCTCCAAATCCTGCGATCATAAATATAGACTCCATAATGTCTGTATACACCATATCTAAGCTCGTATGAGCTCATTAATCATAATTAGGGGATGGATATAATTTTTTATCTGTAGCCAATGCTCCCCTAAGGTGATGCCTAGACTTTTAGGTTGATGTAGCAATGTTAACATCATGTGAAGATACAGTATCATCTACTGTCTCTCCCTAAACTAATTCCTTATTGAAATACTTTACCTTTCATATCTTCCCATCATCTTCATATGTTGGTTTCTTGAAATGTTTCTTGAACTCATCTATGTATTCATTAAGACTTTTACCAGTGTCACCAATATTCTTCTTTATAACCATAGGTGGTGGTCCTCTTCTATTGTCCATTCCATTATACCTACATGTAGACATCAAAAATTGGGCAAGTGCTTTAAAATCATCAAAATTGCAAAATCTTAATCAAAATGCACCAATTCTCATAAAAAAGGATCAAATCAAATAAAATGGACATTTATTAAATCAAAGTTGGACAAAATCATCAAATCAAAGGAAAAATCAAATGATGACATTAAATAATTAAATACAAAGCTTAAAGGGAGCAAAACCACTATATAATTGATTTTAATCAATTAATTGTATAGTTGTTAAATCAAAAATCAAATTGAACCTATTCCCTTACATGGTTAATTTAATTAATTGATGGAGTTTAATTAATTCTAATATCTTTCAACAAAATTTGAGCAACCAATGAGAATTGAAAACAAAAGCACATGGATCACTCCAAAATAGTTGAATCTCAATAACACATTTCAATTTTACATCTCAACCACTCAATTTTGTCTTTTTGTCCAAACCTTTGAGACAACCATTTTATTTACCCCCCCATTTAAAAATATTTCAAAGTTTTTGACTCAACCAAGGCTAAATCATGGTTACTTCAGTCTACCCCCTACCCTTGGGAATTTACTATAAATAAGAGGCATTTTGAGAGCAATAATCATCTTAGAAATTCATTTGCAAAGCATCACCATTATAGGAAATTTCATAGCAATTGAGAGCATTTGAATTATATTTGTATCACATTTGAGAGTTTGAGAGCTAGATTAAGCATTTGTAGTATCATATTTCTCATTCTAGGATTGTCACTAGTGGAGAATAGGTTGAGAGCTTCACTTACCAAACTTGGATAGAGAACCATGAGATGTCATGGATGTTAAATTTGATTCTTAGTTTAAATTTTTATTGTATTTTCTTAGAATTGTTAGTTAATGATCCTAATTTCATGAAGGTGTTAAACATACACACACAAATGGTGCCCACCATGGGGCATTGAGCCTCATTTCTAACATTTTTATCAAATTTTGTGTGTTTTTGTCTTCACTTTTGCGTGAATTTTGCAGAAAATAGGAGAAATGATGCCTATGAAGGATTTAATGATTCCTGTGAGCATTCTGGTGACACTTACAAGTAGTTGACTGACACTTGTGAGATTCTTTCTCTTTTGTCTTTTATTCTTCTGATGCCTGTGAGATAAAGTGTTACGCCTGGGAGCGTAAAGCGATGCCTATGACCTAAAAACTAATGCCTATTAGTTGTCTTTTGCCACCTATGATGACCTTTACGATGTAATTTATAGTGATCTATCATGCCTAGTATTCTTTAACTGATGCCTAGTAGTTGTTCTTTGCCGCTTTAAATTGTTTATCTTACGTAATTTTCAGTACTTTTTACGCCTACCAGTTTTTAAATGACGCCTACCAGTTGTTAAATGATGCCTACTAGTTTTTAAATGACGCCTACCAGTTGTTAAATGATGCCTACTAGTTTTTAAATGATGCCTACCAGTTTTTAAATGATGCCTACCAGTTGTTAATTGACACCTACCAATTTTTAAATGACGCCTACTAGTTTTTAAATGACGCCTAATAGTACTTGAAATGACGCTTATTAGTTGATAAATGATGCTTAGTGTTTTCTGTTTAAATTTGCTGTCAGATCATTAAATTCTATTTTCTTACTCTCTGTTTGTGTTTTTCCTACAGATGAGCAAACACAGAAAAGTGCAGAAACTAGAAAGAAGAGTCACACAAGAGAGTAAAGAGGTGAGAATCCAAAACAAACATTTAAAAGAAATATTTACTGCTATGATTTTGGATAGTTTGAAATTTGAAGAATAACTTTACAATCATTACATTAAAGTGTTGGAAGCATACAAAATGAAATTTCCTACTTTGAGCTAGATTTGTTTGCATTAAGGTGTTATAATTTTCTTTGAAAAATCTAGTCAAGAACACTCAATTGCATTCAAATTTTTTTCCTTGTTGTTTCTTTCACTTTGTATGGTTGTGTTGGACTAATTTTTTGGAGGAGGAAGTGAGAACAATCACCACTAGGTGAGTGAGCAAAATAAAAAGCCAAAAACCTCATAAAAGTGCCTAGCCTTTGCTAGCTACAAAAAGAGGTATTCATCAAATCAAGCTTGCATTTGCTTAAACTATGGCTATTCATTGAATCTAGATTAATAGAGAAACCTTACTATTTGTCAAATTGAACAAGCATTAGGCATATGCTCTCCATTTTTTGAAGTGGATCAAAAAGCCAAACATGCTAGTTGAATTTGGCAGAAAGAAAGGGAGGAATTAACCAAGCACTTCATTTATAAGAATCTCCTTGTTAAGAGGTTGAAAAAGAACAAAATCTGATTGAAAGTGTTTGGAACAAAGAACAACAATAGGGATATGCTCTTCACTTTCTAAGTGAACCAAATTCCCAAACTTGTTGGACTAAGTTCAATTTCTTGATTTTCTATACATGCTAGTTAATTTAGATCATTAAAGGGCCTACCTCCTGAGATCTTACGAGGATGGTGAGAGGGAACAACCCAAGTGGGAGACAATTACTTTTACCATGATACTATCTGACCCACTATAAAAAAACACACTTTTCCTTAAAAGGAGAGTGACTAGATTGTGTGCAAGTGTTCTTCACTTCCTCTAGTAGTCTTTCGAGATTGCGCCAAATTGTACTTTTGTGCATGTGGGAAGCCTGTAAGAGGGTAAAAGAGCTTGACATGATTTATAATAGAGGTGTTCATTAAAACCTTGATAAGTAGTGATCTACCTTTTTAGAGACAAACATGTTTAAAAGCCAAATTTGACTCTAGGTAGACTTGCTTGGAAGAAATTCTTGTTCAATACTTGTGAACAATGATCGAGAACATACACTTTTTAGTCTGGTTTTAGGTATATGATACAATATGATGTGTATGTTGAGTTTTTATTTCATTTTAAAATAAGAATATCCACAGACCTGATCTTAAAATTTTAAAAAATTCTAGAAATTACAACCTGGTCTACAAAGTGATACTTGTAAACAATGAAGTCATGCCTATGACTTTTAAGGTCATGCCTATGACTTTTAAAGTGATGCCTATAAGCAATGAAGTCATGCCTATGAATTTTAAAGTGACGCCTGTAAACAATGAAGTCACGCCTATGACTTTTAAAGTGATGCTTGGAAAAATTTAAATAACACCTATCAATAGGAAAAAGCCGCTTGCTTACCTGCAGAGTGCTGCCTAAAAATATTCCAGTCACCGCATACTAAATTTAAAGTCACAGGCAAGTGACACCCACACACAGGCAAGTGACGCCCAAAAATAAAGAAGGGCAAACAGTGGACATTTCCTGAGGATTTGGAGAGATTTTGAGGTCATTTTTGGATACACTTTTCAGAGATATTCTTTAGCAGTGCAACAAATAGATCATATTCCTGAAATTTTTTTATAATGATGAGTCTATTTGAGAAATGAATCGATCCTATTATGGAGCATAATTATCAAAATCAAGACCAAGATCTCCATAGTAATCAAAATGATGAAGTGTTTGAAGATCAAATTTTGGGAGCAACCCAAGATCCCATGTTTATGGAAATAATGGAATTAATTTTGAATAGGGATAAAGACACTTATTTCTTAAATTTAGCTCAATCAAGAGTTAAGCTTCCTCATAATTATGACACATCAACCTTGAGGAAGAATGAGGAACAACAAAGAGATACATCATCTAAAAAGCCATCAATAATATCAATTTGTCCTCTTCAAAGTGATGAAGTATCTGAAGATGAAATTTTTGAAGCAACCCAAAATCCCACATTTATGGAAACAATGGACTTAATTATGGAGAGGGATAAAGACACATATTTCTTAAATTTAGCTCAATCAGGAGCTAAGCTTCCTCATAATTATGACACAACAACCTTGAGGAAAAATGAGGAAAAATAAAAGATACATCATCTCAAATTTGTCCTTTTCTTTATGATGATGGGCCCTCTGTATCTTCATCTTCCTCACAACAAGAAGCATTTAAGAGCAACAAAACTATCTTGGATTGAGGGAAATTTCATGATAATCCTATTGGTGATCAAGATTATAAAGAGTATGAAGAGAAAAGTACCACTCTCAAGCAAGATCTAATGCACAAACCTCTATCTAGTAAGGTTTCTCCCATAGCTTGTACTCCTTTCATCTTTCATTCATCTCACAAAACTTCACAACTATCCAAAATTCCTCCATCAAAGAATGAGCCTAATGATGACACTTTTCACATGGACTATGTTAGCTATTTTTCTTGTTGAATCCTAAGACACAGCCTTGAGTGCTTAGATAGAATTCTTTGATTCCCAGACTCCTGATTCCAAGAAAGAAAAGACTAATTGACAAGGAGACATTCCTTCTACACTTCCTACTCCATAGACCTAGGTGGGTGTACCTAAAACATATGACTGATTACACAGTATATATGAAAGTGGACATTGTTATGCTATTTACCTCTTACTTAACTAACCTATGAAACACTCTGTAGATGACCAAAATCAACTGTAGACAAAATTTAACCAAATAAACCATGATTGCAAGAATAGCAAGAACCAATGAGACAAGGATTTTCATCCTTCTTCCCTTTTAAGGAGGGGCAACCTAGTGATTCACTCTTCAAGGAATTAGCAAATGAATTGTACTTCTTGAACGCAATCAGACATGAATGTTCATAACAACAAGAAAGTAAAATGATTTCAATTAATGCTTGATGAAGAAAACTGCTATTCAAGACAAGACCAGTGCCTTATCTATTGGGCAATAGAGTCAAACAAATATGCAATCCTAGAAAACCCTAACTGCAACTCAAGAACCCGAATGAAATGCCTTGCAAACCATTCCTCTCACTTCAATACCTGGACATCAAATTCATATGCAAACCTAGAATTCTGAGAATTTGAAATCAAGACTTACTCTCTCCTTGAAAGAAACTCAAATTCAAACCCACAGATACCTTATAACTGGTATATTAACATGCCTTACAAGTCAATATACAAGAATTTAAACAATGCATACAAAGACATCAAACAAAGAATTGAACAGGGATTCCATTATTTTCATTAAAACTTATTTGAAACTATACATTGCAAAACTATGAACCCAAAAATACAAGACTCAAAAGCCTGAAGCTGTCCTAGCAGCATAAAATTTTCAACATCTTTACAAATGAGAGAAAAACTAGAGATATAGCAGAATTTAGTCAGTTGAAAAAAACCCATTGACAATTGTCCATTTAGGACAAAATATCTCCACAATTCCTCTCCACCATGACCTGCAACTGATTCTCCAAACTGAAACACATTATGCAATCATTTCCAAACTGATCTGATTTTGATTCTTGTCCTTAGAATTTGAACCTAAACTACTCTCATCCCTTTCACTGAAACTAAAAATCATCATTGCCATCAGATTCCTCATCCTTTCTCGTTTCTGGAAACATATAACACTTGCATATTCTGACAAAAAATGAGTTCCTAGGACATTTTTCCATGAACAGGCTTGGTCATTTAAATTTTTGAAATTTAACTATAGTCTAGACTATGTCATTTATTTAAATCTTTTAAAGTCTGCAATTTTATACCATTTTCTGCATTATTCCATAGAAGAGACTAGGAAGTGCCACTTGTCAACATCTGAATGGTTTCTCAGACTAACCCAAGGTTTGACCTTTGACTTAGACATCTGGCGATTACATGCATTCTTTGAATCTCCAAATGGATTCCTTAACCACAGTTAAGCCTAGCAACCATGCGAAAGAGTCTATCTCCAAATCTTCGGATGAGGCCTTGATCGCAATTAACGTTTGGAGAACCGTCGACTATAGGCTATCTCTGAATCTCTAGAGGATAGCCACTAACCATGAAACATCAAGCGATTGCATGACTGCTCATTCTCATGATCTCAGAGTGTTAGCCTCTAACCGCTAGCCATTCGAAGAACTGGTGATTAGCAGTTAGCTAACCGCCCACCGCGTTGCACGGTCATCTCCTAACCACCAATTCCATTCCGTAACTTAGCGAGCATCCGCCATGTGTTTGTTTCATCCATCATCAGCACTCTGCAAAATTTCTTCTTTTCAGGCCCACTGGTATGAAAACCGAGGTGGTTGCATAGCACACGCGAGCATAGCCTCCTATACTTTTATTTACTTCATATGTGAGGGCTTTTGCCTATAAACATTTCAAACTTCTCCTATGGGACCAATGTGGGATATTAGTTTTCATAGTTTTAAATACTTCTTAGCATTTTCATTTAAAATATATGGGGCCCACTACATACTAAGCCCTCAAGCCAAGAGGGCCTGCCAAGTAGCATCTTGGCTCTTTGTTAACAATGCTTTGGAGTAGACTTGTATTTAAACATTATAAAAAGCCAACCTATGCTGCATGTGGGATAAAGCCAGTTTAAGAAATTTCATAGCCCCTACTCCATGATGCCTAGTTTTCTTCATTGCTATGGTGTGGGCCATATTTTCCTTTTTGTTTATACATTGGAAAGTTACATACATTATGTATTTTGCAAACCACCTTCATTGGTAATGGCATTCATACCAACACAAACCCCTCAAAATAGTGCCTTACACACTTTGTTGTACATTCCTGCATACGTGAGTCTCCTCTCTATCTCAAACTCATGTCCCTTTTCTCGCAAGCAGCATCCCTCTTTCCATTGCGTGGGCCAAGCAGGCATTTGGGCTCTTACATTGGGTTCCTCCACTAAATCTAATGCTGGCCTCAATCTATACAGGCAGCCCCTTCAAACTGGTGCATGGGCTCTCTAAAAATTATGGGAGGGAAAATCTTACATTTCACTAATCTCCCCTTGCAATTCACGTGAATCCTTCCCTTCATAATACATGCTCATGCAAGTAGAAGAAGTGCATGATCACATGAACAAACTGGCAGCACTTAATTTGTTGTTTATTAGATTAATCCTCGTTGTCTTGGCTGCTCACGCACTCTCCAAACTCATGCATCCTTTATGCATTCATTTCATGGTACACACACCCTTTACCTCATGCCAATCCATATCACTCCATTGCATGAGACATCCAACATGCCTGCACCTTGCTCAAATGTGTGAAGTCTTTCATATGCTGGCAGCACACTACACATTTTGCGCAAGTCTTGCTTGTAGGCTGCCCTTCACTTGCTCCCGTTGGCACTACTCACAACTAGTGTGTGGGCTCTCCCTAAAACCAGCACGCTGGCCTCCAAATTCTTTATGTATAAGGCTCCCAAAATTGTGTGAGCCATCCTATGCCCTACATGAGCCTCTAATCTCAGAACATACCTCCATATTTGCGTAGGGAACTTCCAAACAATTATTAACATGCTGCTTATGCGGCATCCCACATCCATTGGGTTGACATCTTCAACATGTTGGCCTCCATTTTGTAATTTATCCTTTGCACAATTACTCCACCCATAGTCTATCTGAGAAGATGAGGAAGCCACAAAAGTCTCCACCATTCCATTATTACTCCACAGCTTCATGTACTCTTTTTCTTAAATGCATAGTACTCTTCTAAAGATGGTGTCATTCCAATTGAATTATCTATCTCTTGAAGATCCTCCCGCAAACTTGATTTCATTCAAAGCTTTGATTACATTAAGAGTTATCGCTTCTGAAGCTTTGGCTGCTTCAACCTCTTGCTCATGTTCACTAGTCTCATAAGTGACTTGGGCTCCCTTTTTTTAATAAAACATTAGGAGAAACATCATATGGTGAGTACACAACTCCAGATGCATTTTTCACCTTCCCATTCAAAATAATTAATTTTGAAGGCATCTTCATTCTTTTTGCTCAATTAGCATGCTAGATGCTTGACCATATTTGAAATCAGAGTTAGAACTCTCCTTGGCCGCGAACTCTCCCTTATTCTTTGCCAAGATTTGCAACCAATGTCCATAAATGTGTACACAAATGCACACAATGAACATTAATTGGCCTCCAGAAACTGGCCTAAAAAACTGACACAAAGCAATCACAAGAACACACCACTAGGAGGACTCGTTCAATTCTACCATGTCATTACATTTTCCAGAGGAGATTGTCCAGAAAGACTCAAGCTAAAAGAAAATAATGATCAAATATGGCCACTTGGAAACACTTCCTATGCGCATTGCCCAAAATAACATAAGATGGCTCTGGAATTGGCTTTTAAAACTGACCAGATGAAACTTTCGAGACCCAACATCCTGGGCACTGAATCACCTCCATACAAGGATTATGAATCCATAATCAATTCACCAAAATGATCAAATGGCCAGTTGCAATTAATCACCAAAGTCAACTTGTTAGTAAAATTCAGGATATAAAACAGTGAAAATCATAGAAACTGGATTCAGATTCGGCTTTGAAAACTAGGCTAAACATGACATCAGGATCCAAAAACAAGGGTATTTATTCTTTATGATACAAAGAGTATAATTCCACAATTAGGGCTCATGATGAATAACATGGTGCATTTGGCAATTAGGCAAAGATAGGCTCTTAGAATTGCAAATTGGGAAACATAGTAGAACAATGATTTGTGCATACGGAATGACCTTGGGAAAGTATGCTAAAAGATTCATCAAGACTTCTAACTTGGCATAATTGTAGTAATTTTAGAGTAGAACATAGTGGTACAACCTACTTAGGCTCACCCATCACAGATCAGAAGTTATAACATCACGAACAGGGGTACAGATTAATCTGCACACTTCACAACTTGTAAAACAACAGAAGTTGTATTTGGAATCGCATTTGCAAACTGAGCAAACGGATTCATCATGACCTCAAAATTGAAACATTGGAAATATTTGAACCTTGGAATATGATGAATTTTCTCAATAGGGTCAATTGGGTGAAAGATATGACTGGTTAAATAGGCCCTTCCAGAATTCATAACAATTACACAAGTGCATGACAACAACAAACTACCAACTATGAGGCGTTCAAAACCTAATCAAATGGATTTGAAATGACTTGAAAATTGGAACGTAGGTTCTTTGATATGCATACTAAACATCCTCAAAGTGGTAGGTCATGAAACATTTCTGGATGCAATATATTCAAAGGCAAACTGGGCTACTGTACTCTGTTTGACACTTAGGCAGATTTGTGCAAACTGACACTTGCTCAAAATGGGACTTCACCGAATGATTCGGGATGATAAAATAAAATTAGAGAATGCATGCCTATACTGAATGGAGTGTGTTAAACACCTAGGACACCTCATAGGCTTCAAAATGATAGCCGGGTACATATGCATGAAAATCATTTAGGAGCTAAGATTTTACAATTTTCTCAACTTGTGACTCAAAATGAGCATGTAATTCTGAGTCCCAATAGTGGCTCTATCTGGGGATGCATGTCCCTTGTGGGCATGGAAAAGATTTAGATCTTTGGAAGAAGCAGACCACCCCACAAAACCTCTCTCAAACAGCTTTATTGAAAGCAAGAAAACTACTCCTACTATGTACAAACGATGGCCCTGGGTCACTGGAAATTTCTCAAAACTTCTTACCTCTGTCATATACCTGATTTTCATTTCTTTCTTCTTGAGGTAAGCTGTACATTTTATTCCCATTTGTTTCACCAAGCATATCAATACTTTCAATCAGCTCATTAGGTAAAACAAAATAACTATCTTCATTTTCATAGTGCATGTAAAAACTTGAAACACTTTCTTCATCTTGCTCACTATGAAAATAAGACTCAGCATGCTCATGAATACCAGCATCAGACTGAAACTAATCTTTATCTACTGATTCATGCATGCTATCAATTGGAAGCACAAAAATCTCATACTCTTCTTGATAAAAAACATCATTCATACCTTGACTTTGCATATCCTCAGGTGTAGCCGGTTGGAGTTCAAATGAATAATTAGATTTATACTCACACATTTCATCATCATCAAATTTTGAAACCACTCCAAAGCCTTCCAATGCATCTTCATAATCAAAATGCTGATCAGTATTCATATCACATAAATCACTATTAAATTTACTATAAAATGCTGGCTGATCTTCAAATACAACTCTATCAAGTACTTCATCATCAAACTCACAAAATGCAACATCATCATTTAAAATTCTATCACACATGGAAGAAGAACATTCTAATTTCTCACAATAGTATGACAGTATGTCATCATTTACATTCGGCTCAACTAAATCTAAAACCACTATGTGTTCTTCAAACAACAGATTGATAACTCCATGTAACACTCCTCTTTGAACATTATGACAAAAAATAGGCTGATCATCATCAAAATCCTCATCATATAAAGCATTAGTAAATACTTTAAACTCACTACCCATTTCATTTTCATGGAGACTCTTAGCATGTGAAGAAAAATTAGAACTATACAAAGATTCACTGTCAACATCTCCTACCAAGCATATAGTGTCCATAATTACATCCTCTTCGTTATCTTGTTTAGGATAACCATTACAACAAGACCATGATTAACCCCTAAACTCTTTGCTATATGATGCAACTTCATTATCCAATGTAGAACCATTAGATAACCTTTCATTCATATATTCATGTTCAACCTCATTAGTATCACATTGAATCACTGTTTCCTTGTCTTCATACTTTGAGGACAAATCACTCTCAAAATATTCATATTCAAACTGATTTGTATAATGCAAAAATTGAGATGCACTTTCATTTTTAGATTTAGAAAAAGGATTCATACCTTCACTTTCAAATGAGTGTTCACTTCCATCACTACTTTCTTCTTCCCACATTGCATCTGACTCATACGAAGACATCTCAACATCACTGCCTTCATCATTCTCACTTGAATAACCACTTTCAGCACTATGTTCCTCTGATTGTGATTGATATGCATGTGAATTACATTCTTCATCTTATGTTACCAGCTCTTCTTGAAATGTCAGATCAACAACTTCAAATTCATCATTAGAGACATAACTTTCAGCCTCTTCATTTGCACAAGATTGAGATATAGATGCAACAAATTCATGTCTAGAAACATTAACAAAATCATGTTCATAATCAACATTACAAGAACTCACTGTTGTAGCTAATTCATGATTCAAAATATCAGCACATTGCTCAATTCTATCAAAGTCTAAAATATATCTTACTGCTGTAGCATCATGAACACATGTTTCATCAATAGAAAAAGACTCAACCGCATCTATACATGTATTCTGATTTGAAATTTCAACTTGATTATAAGCTACAACAGAAGTGTTGATATGCTGATTTTAAATTGAGGCGTCAACACTACATTCTTCTTTTCTTTCACATTCATTATACCAGCAAACATTCATGGCAAAATGACCTCTAGTCAATCCATACTTCAAATTGTTTTCAATATCCATTGCAGTTATAAATGCCTGATATAATGATTTAGGTTCTTTATCCCTCAATAAGTAATTCATTTTCTTATCAAATGCATCGAAGTAAACACTTACACACACTTGATCATTGGGTCTATAACTTTTAGGGATCTCATTTAAAACTTTCACAAATTTGATATTGAATTGAGGAAAAAGTTCATCTCTCTCAATATGAATCTTCAAAAACTTACTATAAGAATTAGATATGATTACCCTTTCTCCAAATTGCTCCATGAAGGCTGAATGCAAATCACTCCAAGATGAAATAGAACATGGTGGTAGAAAAGAAAACCGGTCTCTAACATCACCTTCTAAAGTTTGGACAAACAATTTCATATGCACATCCTCATGAGCAATTTCAAAGTCACACAGCAAGTCACTAAATAACTGAATATGATGACTGGCTGAAACAAGATGGTTCACATTAAACTTAGGCAAACCTTTCTTGATATCATTAGGAATGACATTTGGGAAACCATGAATACCATCAAAACATAATGGCATATATCTCTTGGTAGAAATAGATCCAGAAACTTCACTAACCAACTGCATGCTTGATGGAAAGAAATTTGACATTCTTTGAAACTTTGGAACTCATTCACCAACAATAATTCTGATTTATAACTTGCAGCAGATCTATATACTTTCTACCAAACTAACTTCTTCAAACATACTTCACAAACTTTTACTTAACTCACGGTTCAAACTAGAAGTATGTAATTTCACACTCATATGTCCTTTCTTTAATGACAAAACCATTTGATAAGGACCATGTGAACACATAGAATACTGAATGGAGAATACTTGGAAGCCTTTGCTGATTGTTGTTGTTCTCTTCACATTTGACTAAAATCTGAAATAAGGGTTCACACCTCAGGTTCGTTCTTAGCATAGAGTCGCCACCTCTTTTTAGAGGACACAAATTTTCATTGGTCTTCTTTAAAACATCAATAGATTCTGGGCATTCCTCACAACAAAGTCACATATTTTTAAATTTTACAACAACAAATTCAAGGTAATATACTATCAGACCTGAAAACAACTTTCAGATAATCACATTTATGAGACTCTTCCCCAAACTAAATATAGCAAGACTCTAGGACATTCTTAATGGTAAACTTATTTCAAGTCACCAGTAGAGTCGCCAATCTGTTAGCTATTTTTCTTGCTGAATCCTAAGACACAACCCTGAGTGCTTAGATAGAATTCTTTGATTCCCAGACTCTTGATTCCAAGAAAGAAAAGACTAATTGAAAAGGAGAAACTCCTTCTACACTTCAGGCTCCACAAACCCAGGCGGGTGCACCTAAAACATATGATTGATTACACAGTATATATGAAAGTGGACATTGTTCTGCTATTCACCTTTTACTTAACCAACTTATGAAACACTCTGCAAATGACCAAAATCAACTGTAGACATAGTTTAACCAAATAAACCATGATTACAAGAATAGCAAGAACCAATGAGACAAGGATCTTCATCCTTCTTCCCTTTTAAGGAGGGGCAACCTAGTGATTCACTCTTCAAGGAATCAACAAATGAATTGTACTTCTTGAATACAATTAGACATGAATGTTAATAACAACAAGAAAGTAAAATGATTTCAATTAATGCTTGATGAAGAAAACTACTATTCAAGCCAAGACCAGTGCCTTATCTATTGGGCAATAGTGTCAAACAAATATGCAACCCTAGAAAACCCTAACTCCAACTCAAGAACCCGAATGAAATGCCTTGCAAACCATTCCTCTCACTTCAATACCTGGACATCAAATTCATATGCAGACCTAGAATTCTCAGAATTTGAAATCAAGACTTACTCTCTCCTTGAAAGAAACTCAAATTCAAACCCATAGATAACTTATAACTAGTATATTAACATGCCTTACAAGTCAATATACAAGAATTTAAACAATGCATACAAAGACATCAAACAAAGAACTGAATAGGGATTCCATTATTTTCATTAAAACTTATCTGAAACTGTACATTGCAAAACTATGAACCCAAAAATACAAGACTCAGAAGCTTGAAGTTGTCCTAGTAGCATAAATTTTTCAACATCTTTACAACTGAGAGAAAAACTAGAGATATAGCAAAATTGAGTCAGTTGAAAAAAACCCACTGACAGCTGTCCATTTAGCACAAAATATCTCCACAATTCCTCTCCACCATGACCTGCAACTGATTCTCCAAACTGAAACACATTCTGCAATCATTTCCAAATTGATCTGATTCTAATTCTTATCCTCAGAATTTGAACCTGACCTGCTCTCATCCATTTCACTGAAACTGAAAATCATCATTGCCATCAGATTCCTCATCCTTTCCCATTTCTGGAAACATATAACACTTGCATATTTTGACAAAAAATGAGTTCTGAGGACATTTTTCCACGAACAGGCTTGTTCATTTAAATTTTTGAAATTTAACTATAGTCTAGACTATGTCATTTATTTAAATCTTTTAAAGTCTTCAATTTTATATCATTTTTTGCATTATTCCATAGAAGAGACCAGGAAGTGCCACTTGTCAACATCTGAATGGTTTCTCGGACTAACCCAAGGTTTGACCTCTGACTTAGAGATCTGGTGATTACATGCATTCTCTGAATCTCCGAATGGATTCCTTAACCATAGTTAAGCCTGGCGACCATGCGAAAGAGTCTATCTCCAAATCTTCGGATGAGGCCTTGACCGTAATTAACATTTAGAGAACTGGCAACTACAGGCTATCTCTGAATCTCCAGATGATAGCCACTAACCATGAACCATCAAGTGATTGCACGACTGCTCATTCTCATGATCTCAGAGTGTTAGCCTCTAACCACCAACCATTATAAGAACTGGTGACTGGCAGTTAGCTAACCGCCCGTTGAGTCGCACGGTCATCTCCTAACTGCTAATTCCATTCTGTGACTTAGCGAGCATCCGCCATGTGTCTCTTTAGTCCATCATCATCACTTTGCAAAATTTATTCTTTTCAGGCCCATCGGCATGGAAACCGAGGCAGTAGCATAGCACACACGAGCATAGCCTCCTGCACTTCAATTTACTTCATATGTGAGGGATTTTGCCTAAAAACATTTCAAAGTTCTCCTATGGGACCAATGCGGGATATTAGTTTTCATAGTTTTAAATACTTCTCAGCATTTTCATTTAAAATATATGGGGCCCACCGTGCACTAAGCCCTCAAGCCAAGAGGGCCCGCCAAGTAGTCTCTTGGCTCTTTGTTAACAATGCTTTGGAGTAGACTTGTATTTAAACATTATAAAAACCCAACCTACGCTGCATGTGGGATAAAGCCAGTTTAAGAAATTTCATAGCCCCTACTCCATGATGCCTAGTTTTCTTCATTGCTATGGCATGGGCCATCTTTTCCTTTTTGTTTATACATTGGAAAGTTACATATGTTATGTACTATGCAAACCACCTTCATTGGTATTGGCATTCATACCAACACAGACCCCTCAAAATAGTGCCTTACGCACTCTATTGTGCATTCCCTGCATGCGTGAGTCTCCTCTCTATCTCAAACTCATGACCCTTTTCTCGAAAGCAGCATCCATCTTTCCATTGTGTGGGCCAAGCAGGCATTTGGGCTCTTAGGCTGGGTTCCTCCACTAGATCTAACGCTGGCCTCAATCTATACAGGCAGCCCTTCAAACTGGTGTGTGGGCTCTCTAAAAATTACAGGAGGCAAAAACTTACATTTCATTGATCTCCCCTTGTAATTCATGTGAATCCTCCCCTTCATAATACATGCTCACACAAGTAGAAGAAGTGTGTGAACACATGAACAAACAGGCAGCGCCCAATCTATTGTTTATTAGCTTAATCCTCGTTGTCTTGGCTGCTCATGCACTCTCTAAACTCATGCATCCTTTATGCATTCATTTCATGGTACACACACCCTTTACCTCATGCCAATCCATATCACTCCATTGTGTGAGACATCCAACATGCCTGCACCTTGCTCAAATGTGTGAAGTCTTTCATACGCTGGCAACACACTACACATTTTGCGCAAGTCTTGCTTGTAGGCTGCCCTCTTCTTGCTCCCATTGGCACTGCTCACAACTGGTGCATGGGTTCTCCCTAAAACTAGCTTGCTAGCCTCCAAATTCTTTATGTATGAGGCTCCCAAAATTGCGTGAGCCATCCTATGCCCTACATGAGCCTCCAATCTCAGAACATACCTCCATATTTGTGCAGGGAACTTCCAAACAATTATTAACATGCTACTTACACAGCATCCCACATCCATTGGGTCGGCATCTTCAACGTGTTGGCCTCCATTTTTTAATTTATCCTTTTCACAATTACTCCACCCATAGTTTTTCTGAGAAGTCAAGGAAGCCAGAAAAGCCTCCACCATTCCATTATTACTCCACAGCTTCATGTACTCTTTTGCTTAAATGCATAGTACTCCTCTAAAGATGGTGTCATTCCAATTGAATTATCTATCTCTTGAAGATCCTCCTGCAAACTTGATTTCATTCAAAGCTTTGATTACATTAAGAGTTATCACTTCTGAAGCCTTGGCTACTTCCACCTCTTGCTCATGTTCACTAGTCTCACAAGTGACTTGGGCTCCCTTTTTTTAATAAAACATTAGGAGAAACATCATATGGTGAGTACACAACTCCAGATGCATTTTTCACCTTCCCATTCAAAATAATTAATTTTGAAGGCATCTTCATTCTTTTTGCTCAATTAACGTGCTAGATGCTTGATCATATTTGAAACCAGAGTTAGCACTCTCCTTGGCCACCAATTCTCCCTTATTCTTTGCCAAGATTTGCAGCCAATGTCCAAAAATGTGTACACATGCACACAATGAACATCAACTGGCCTCCAGAAACTGGCCTAAAAAAATGACACAAAGCCATCACAGGAACACGCCACTGGGAGGACTTGTTTAATTCTACCATGTCATTACATTCACCAGAGGATATTGTCCAGAAAGACTCAAGCTAAAAGAAAATAATGATCAAATATGGCCACTTGGAAACACTTCCTGTGCGCACTGCCCAAAATCACATAAGATGGCTTTGGAATTATCTTTTAAAATTGACCAGATGAAACTTTCAAGACCTGACATCCTGAGCACTGAATCATCTCCATACAAGGATTATGAATCCATAATAAATTCTCCAAAATGATCAAACAGCCAGTTGTAATTAATCAACAAAGTCAGCTCGTTAGTAAAATTCAGGATATAAAATAGTGAAAATCATAGAAACTAGATTCAGATTCGGCTTTGAAAACTAGGCTAAACATGACATCAAGATCCAAAAATAGGGACATTTATTCTTTGTCATATAGAGAGTATAATTCCACAATTAGGGCTCATGATGAATAACATGGTGCATTTGGAAATCAGGCAAAGATAGGCTCTCAGGATTGCAAACTGGGAAACATATTAAAATACTGATTTGTGCATACGAAATGACCCTGGGAAAGTATTTTAAAAGATTCCTCAAGACTTCTAACTTGGCATACTTGTAGTACTTTCAAAGTAGAATAGGTACAACCTACTTAGGCTCACCCATCATGGATCAAAAGTTATAACATCACGAATAGGGGTACAGATCAATCTGCACACTTCACAACTTGTAAAACAACAAAAGTTGTATTTGGAATCGCATTTGCAAACTGAGCAAACGGATTCATCATGACCTCAAAATTGAAACATTGGAAATATTTGACCCCTGGAATATGATGCAAAAATAATTTTCTCAATAGGGTCAATTGGGTGAAAGATATGACTGGTTAAACAGGCCCTTCCAGAATTCATAACAATTACACAAGTGCATGACAACAACAAACTACCAACTTTGAGGGGTTCGAAACCTAATCAAACAAATTCAAAATGACTTGAAAATTGGAACGTAGGTTCTTTGATATGCATACTAAACATCCTCAAAGTGGCGGGTCATGAAACATTTCTGGATGCAATATATTCAAAGGCAAAGTGGGCTACTGTACTCTGTTTGACAGAGGCAGATTTGTGCAAATTGACACTTGCTCAAAATGGGACTTCACCGAATGAGTCAGGATGATAAAATAACATCAGAGAATGCATGCATATACTGAATGGAGTGTGTTAAACACTTGGGACACCTCATAGGCTTCAAAATGGTAGCCAGGTACATATGCATGAAAATCATTTAGGAGCTAAGATTTTACAATTTTCTCAACTTGTGACTCAAAATGAGCATGCAATTTTGAGTCCCAAAAGACTATATCTACCCTCAAGGGCTACCTCTACAATAAAACCCAAGCTAATTTACATTTTTCTGCAGATCGTTTCCATGCTTCAAAGATCTTAGACCCCAAAGCGTAATGTGCTTCAATGCCTATTATACCCATTCAAAAGGATCCTACACCATTCTTCCAAACATCCACTATGCATATCCAAACATCTTCCTTGTCCTTAGAAGTGGCTCCATATGAAGAGGATAATCCAAAGAGAAAAGAAACAAATATCGATAAAGATCAAGATCAAGATTCTATACAATCCCCTCCCATAGTTGATGAAGGTCCCATATCCATAGAACCTTGTGATGATGCCCTTGCATCCTTTCATGTCTTCCAAGATGATATCTTTCCATTCCAAGAACAAAGTACCCTTCCTAGTTCCATATTTTCTCCACTTCCCAAGCAAGATCAAGATATCCCTTCCACAATTTCCAATGAGCATATTGAAAATCAAGAGCAAAATACCCACTCTACACCATTCGAAGATCCTTGTCAAGATCAAAGTATCCCATCATTTCCTTATCATATTCCTCTCTGTTCACCTCAAGAAACCATCATTCTTCCAAATCCCTTGCATGATAATAAATCCCTTCAAGCTTCAATTGATCCTATCAAATGTGTTCCTATCAAAGCTACTCATGAGCCTATTGGTATAAAGATAAATCTTGAAGATGAGAACCTTGGCAATGCAGCTCCTTTCAAAGATGTTAATATCCCTTTCACACCTTATATCCCTCTATTCAAACACAACCATATGCCTTCACTATCCTCCAAATCCATTTTGGGTTCCTATGTCCCAAAACAAAAGTCTTCATCCCTTCCATCCATATGAGGTCCATATATTCCTCCATCAACCATTCCTATCATCCCTAGCTCTCCATTCACTTACCCTACCATGTATCAAGATCAACGAAGGCACACATACTTGAAGAATGTCCAAACACCAATCCATATGAACCCTCCATATTATTCCTATTCATCCACAATTCCTAAGTCTTCTGGAAGCAATTTTGATATGCAACATAAAAATCACAAATCCAAGAATCCATGTGTATAAAAATCACAATGTCCCATCTAATCAACATGTCAATGAAAAGAAAAATGAAAAACCCAAAAGACCGCAAAGGCCCACAAAGAAAAATGAAATATCTAAAAGGCCACAAAGGTCTGTGAAGAAAAAAGAAAAATCAAATAAAACATGGGTTCCTAAATCCCTCATTGAAGAAATGCATTCAAAAGCATCACAAAAGAAAGGAAAATCAAAGACTATGTGGATTCCCAAGTCATTTTTGAAAGACTTGCACACAAAAGAAAAATCAAAATTGACATTCAAGCGTCCAAAGGCTTCCATTTCATCTCCTTCCAAACATCTTCCACTTTCCAAGTCTAAATTGTGTTCCTATATCCCAAAATCCACTACCTCAAAAAGATCCTTATCTCCATCTATTATTCCTCCATAATTCCACCACTCCTCAAAGTGTGTGTCAAAGTTTATCTTGCCAACATTTCCATCTACAACATACCTTCTTCTTATCCTCACATTTATTTTCCAACACCTACTTTCCATATTTCCATCCCTCTTATCCAATCTATGGCATAAAACCTTTACCACTGCTTACCTTTATCCTCGATATCTATCCTCCGTTGTCACCTTATCAATATCTTTGAGCATCCTAGTTATACCCTTAGTTTATTATAGGATATCTTTCAGAAGAGTATTGTCCAAAGATCCCGATGTTGGGAAAATATTGAAAAATACAAAAAAAGAAAAAAAAAGAAAGAAAAAAAAGTACCTTGGTGAAAACCCAGAAATAGGCACCTTGGTGGAAAAAGTAAAGAGAAATAAATCTGTCCTATGGTGAAAACCACTTTAACCTTGACAAGGTTGAACACATCTATGAGCATTAAGTATCTTGACACCCGTTATCCTTTCCATCAGCTTATTTTACTTGTTGCATCCATGTCACCCTATCATGATCTTGCTTATCCCAAATTCACCTTCATTATTCCTTGACAGTCTTTCCATAATCCCAAAACATCCCTTAATGGTCTCCATCACCCCTTTATCCTGATTGTATTATCTTATCAACATCTTACCCAAATTGAACCCTTGGTCTTGATCAAAATGAAGAACTTAAAGTACAAAATTTTTTATCAAAAAAAAAAAAATTCTTGACATGTCCACTCTTTTGGATCCCTCATTTTCATGACACTAGATCATTATTCTATAGGCTATCTAGCACTGCATCATTGACTTTCATGGCTTATCCAAAAACATTGCTATATCATTTTTCCTCAGCTTGGGTACTCTTGAGGAGATGGTCCTACGGGTCACATTCACATGCTTCATCCATCATGGCCTTTCCATATCTAATTCATCAGCTTGAAAATCCATCCTTCATGTCCTATATCTTGCTAGACATTGGGGGCAAACCAATGTGATCTTGTTTGAGAGCTGGTAAAAAGGAAAGCATAAAGTGCTTTGAGCTACATCTTGCATGAACCAAGTTTTTGTAATATTTTGGAAGTTTTCCCAAGTCCAACATTTTTCCTATCCAACTAGGGGCATTGGATCTTAATCAGTGGATTTCAACAAACATGCATCAATTCACATGATGCAATGCATTAAACTTAAATAGATTCAATAGTGCTGCATTCGGTTACATTAGAGAGAGACTTATCAGAGCTTTAGAAGAGAGAAATTTTTGGTTGAACCTTTGATGGACATCATTGTTCACAACTGAGTATTTGGATCCTACAACTTGATCCTTGAGCCTTCATTGACTTTATTATTCAGGATTAAAAATTGACAACAGTTACAAGATCAAAATGTTTGGGAATTCTTTTTGAAAATCTTGATACATTGCAAAATACTTGAAGCTTTTTGATGATCTTTATTGAATTGACTTTTATCACATCTTTTTAGCTAATCGATGATGTTTTGACTAGATTGGCCATGATGGAGACATGATATTTTTCTTGCCTTTGAGTGACTGTCTTGAGGAATCCATCAACTTATGTGAATTCGTCTAATGTCATGGTCATCAAAGAACCATCGAGGACTATCACATAAGATGAAGGATTGACCTTTGCTTGTTTATGCAAATGGATACCTTGGCTATTTAGATTTTCCATATCTTAATACCAAAATCCACTTGCAACATTGAATCCATTGAAACTGGTATTCATACTCCCATAGTTGGTCATTCAACTAGTGAAGGTTGTACTAGTTTCTTAAGATGTTACCAAAAGTGATATAAAAGTAGTATTCATATCATCATGATGTGGTCAGTGATGGTTGTACTTGCTTTCCGGTCCCACAATGCTCAATGATGAAAATATATCTCCATGGCATTTCTTTGCTAAAAGCTAGTGACAATTAGTTGCATTGCATTGCATTTTCATGATAGATTACTTGCATGTTTATGGGATTTTCCTTAATCAAGGGGGTGGAAGTAAAAAATGATTACATCAGCAATGTCCTAATCAATGTCTTAAAATATATGACTCATCAAATTGATCAATGATACATCCAAGATTATCATTACTGTGCATCTACTCACCTAGGGGAAACCTCATCATCTAATAAATTAAGGGGCAACCTGATTCTCTTGATTACCTGTATCTACATCTCCACCTGATTCATATCAAATGACCCTCTCTATTAGCCTCCCATCATTAACCTCCCTATCAAACCCAATCAAATTGAATATCAATCAGTCAAATCATCTAATTGATCATCTAACGTCAATCAAGTTATCCTATCATCTGTTTGCTCATCTTGAGCGTATCAAATATCCTAACTCTAGATCGTGAGGAAGGGAAATCAATCCATTTGTTTGTCTCTATGTCTTGAGAGTGAATTATCAGTATCAATCCTATCAAACCTAGTATCATTTGTTCATGTCTCTCTGTCTTGAGAATGAATTATCAGTTTTCACACTGATTAATACCTACCTATCAGAGTTCTAATATCAATTTTTCTATACTATCCGATTGACATCAATACAACATCAACCAAGTGATTCTAACTGACATCAAGTGATATCCAAACATCATCTCAAACATCAACAACATTTTCTCAATCATAGTTTTTCTCATCAACTTCTATCAATCAACTGGGGCAATTTGTTGAACATAACATATCATCAATATTTTTCAGAAATGAAAACATATTGGATCAATTATCAATCAATTTCATCATTTTTCATATCAGGCAATAAATCTATTTTCATTTCTGAGGGGGCATCATAAGAGTATCAAATCAGCATCAACATTGAATTAGGGGCATTAAAATTTTGAACTATTATCAGTGGGGTAAGGTGGCATCATTGTTCAAATCAGGTTTTAACAATCAAAGCAGTTTCAAATCAAGTTTCAAATCAGAGTTGTGTATCAAATCAAGCAAAATCAGAATCAGTGATCAGGATGTAAAATTTTCTTTGAATCAATGTTCTTCGCACATCAATTCAAAGAGGGGCATTTGTAGACATAAAAAATTAGGCAAGTGCTTTAAAATCATCAAAACTATAAAATCTTAATCAAAATGCACTAATTCTCATAAAAAAGGATCAAATCAAATAAAATGGACATTTATTAAATCAAAGTTGGAAAAAATCATCAAATCAAAGGAAAAATCAAATGATGACATTAAATAGTTAAATACAAAGCTTAAAGGGACCAAAAACACTATATAATTGATTTTAATCAATTAATTGTATAGTTGTTAAATCAAAAATCAAATTGAACCTATTCCCTTACATGGTTAATTTAATTAATTGATGGAATTTAATTAATACTAATATCTTTCAACAAAATTTGAGCAACCAATGAGAATTGAGAACAAAATCACATGGATCACTCCAAAATAGTTGAATTTCAATCACACATTTCAACTTTACATCTCAACCACTCAATTTTGTCTTTTTGTCCAAACCTTTGAGACAACCATTTAAATTGTCGCCCCTTTTAAAAACATTGCAAAGTTTTTGACTCAACCAAGGCTAAATCATGGTTACTTCACTCTACCCCCCACCCTTGGGAATTTACTATAAATAAGAGGCATTTTGAGAGAAATAATCATCTTAGAAATTCATTTGCAAAGCATCACCATTATAGGCAATTTCATAGCAATTGAGAGCATTTGAATTATCTTTGTATCACATTTGAGAGTTTGAGAGCTACATTAAGCATTTGTAGTATCATATTTCTCATTCTAGGATTGTCAATAGTGGAGAATAGGCTGAGAGCTTCACTTACCAAACTTGGATAGAGAACCATGAGATGTCATGGATGTTAAATTCGATTCTTAGTTTAAATTTTTATTGTATTTTCTTAGAATTGTTAGTTAATGATCCTAATTTCATGAAGGTGTTAAACATACACACACACTACAAAACTTTTCTATGTGTCCTAAGTTATGGCATTTGAAACATGTAGGTGGTCTTCTGTCCTGATTAACTTGTAGTTTACAATACCTTGCTATATGCACAAGGTTATTACATTTGCATCATGTGATCTTCACTATTGATTCTTCTCTGATGTAATCTTGTCTTCTTCTTGACTAATCAGGGTTTCTACATTTTACTTTCTTGTGTCCATATGCATAATAGTTATAACAGTAACCAGTAAAGGGTTTGAAAGGACCTTTACGTCTACAATCTATTTTCATGTGTCCAATTTTGTTGCATCCAAATCATCTACTTCTGAAAGGTTTGATCTGATCTTTAGGTTCTTCAAGAGTGGATCTATCTTCAATCTTCACTTCATGTGATTCTTCATGAGTCTTAGAAGATTCTCATTCATTGTATCCAATTCCAGTCATGTCTCCTTTAGGTTTCTATCTCTCTCTTTGTTCATCAATTTTATCACTGCTCATATGTAACCTCTCAATGTGTAACTTGGATTGAGTGAGTTCACCTTTTATGATCTGATTGTATTTATCCAATTCCAAGCATTTTTCCTTGTAGTGATCAAGCTCTATCTGCATCTCTCCTATCTACATGTTTTCTTCTTTTAAAGTCTCTTCAACTTTGTGTCTTACATCCTTTTCATGTTGAATCTCTTTAATCATCAAAAGATTGATTTTTTCTTTTTCTTGTTCTAGTTTTTTTACTTGGTCTGATGTATCATTGTGAGGAATAATAGTCCACCAATACAATTGAGAGGGTGGGGGGTGAATCAGTTGTATGACAGATTATTAAACTTTAAACTTTGAATAATAGTAATATCAAATCAAATGAACACAATGAATGCCAACACAATAACAAAATATTTTTTGTCGAGGAAACCCTGTTAAAGGTAAAACCCCAGTGGGAATTAACACCCACTAATGATTTACTGAAAATATAGTATCCTTGTTAGAAGATCTAGCCCTATTAGGAGCTGATTAAAAAATTATAGTACATAGTCCTTGTTAGAGGATAGACCCTATTAGGAGTCAAGAAAAGAAGTAGGCTCATTATCGAGGCTCACTGCCCAAAGAAGGTTATGTCCACCTTTAGAACTCATTGTTTGCAATACAAGTGTATGTAAAGAAATAGACAATCCTTGAAGTGTCTGATAGAAACCATCTTTTCTTGATTAGTTCCAATGAAGTACATGAGTTATCCTCTGCTCTACATCCAAAAGACACAAGCTTGCAACTTCCACAATCCTCTTTTACAAGATTCATACATCACTTGCCAACACATGCTATGTAAAAAAGCTAGATGATATGCAACTAGGCCCATCCTCTCTATAATTTCAAAAGGTCTTAAAAAATGAGGTGCAAGATTAGAGCCTTTTCCAAAGAGGATTGGAATCTTATGTAGCCACACTCTTAGGAAAAATCTATCGCCAACCATAAAGTTGTGATCTATCCTCTCCATGTCTACATACTTATTTTTCCTATCTTGAGCCTCTCTAAGGTGTTTCCAAATCAAGTCTACTTGCTGCTCCATATCTCGAACTAGTTCTGGTCCAATGGCTATCCCATCCTCAATCCTATCCCAACTCAATTCTATCCTTTAAGGAGTTCCATACAAGGCCCGAAAAGGTGGCATAGCCAACGATGTATGATGCCCATTATTATAGGAAAACTCAACTAAGTGAAGGTACTCCTCCTGCCTAGACTAACAATCCATCACATACATGCATAATATATCTTCCAACACCTGATTGACCCTCTCCGTCTGCCCATCTATCTTAGGTTGATAAGTTGTACTAAAATTGATCCTTGTGCCTAATGTTGCTTATAATTCTCTCCAAAATAATGATGTGAAGAGAGAATCCCTATAAGATATGATCTTATGAGGAATTCCATGAAGTCTAACAATGTCTCTCAAGAAGACCCTCACCACCGTTGGTTCTATGAAAGTGGTACAAATAGGTGAAAAGTGGGTGACCTTGGTCAATTTTTTGACTATCACCATGATAGAATCATGGCGGTGAGATGTTGTAGTAAGTCCAACAATAAAATCTATCAAAATGATGTCCCACTTCCACTTTGGTATTTCATGTGATTGAAGAATTCCTCTAGGATGGCAGTGCTCTGCCTTAACTCTTTGAAACTCTAGGAATCCAACCACAATTATTGCAATATGAAATCTCATACCTAGCCAGTGATACAATTGCCTCAAGTCTAGATGCAACTTCTTAACTCTGAGATGCATTGCATAAGGTTCCCTATGAACTTTGAGCACAATTAAATCATGCAATCTTCTAGTGGAAGGTACATATATGCATCCTTTGTGACGTAGAAGTCCATAAGATTCAAGGGAAAAGTCTAAATATATCCCCTCAAGGGGTCTCTAAGATTGGATCGAATGACATATCTCTACATTAAACTCATCCTCAAGAAAATGTTGTAATATACACCCTCTCAAATCTATGGAAATGGTCATAGCTAATATCTCATGTCATCTCTAGCTCAGTGCATCTATGACCACATTCTCCTTCCTCTTGATGTAATGAATATCAAAATCATACTTGCATAGAAACTCCATCCACCTCCTTTGTCAAACATTAAGTTTCAACTAAGTAAATATGTATTGTAGGCTCTGATGATCTGAGTGAAGCTCAAAATGGTGACCCAAGAGGAAGTCTCACCATCTCACCAAAGAGTGTACCACTACTACAAGCTCAAGGTCATGGGTAGGGTAGTTAAGCTTGATAATTTTATGTTTCTTGGAATCATAAGCAATGGCTTGACCACCCTGCATAAGGAATGCTCCTAGTCCATCTAAAGATGTATCAGTGCATACCACAAAGTTTTCCAAATAATTTGGCATTGCAAGGATAGGTACGCTAGTGAGTGCACCCTTTATCTCCTAAAAGGCTCTCTTGTACTTCTTCATCGACTCAAACTTCTTCCCCTTTCTTTGAAGAGATGTGATAGGGTGAAATACTTTGGAAAATCCCTCAACAAACCATCTATAATATCCTACTAAATCCATGAAGCTCCTGACCTCAGTCACAGTGGTAGGTGTTGGCCAATCCATAATGGCTCTAATCTTTAATGGGTCAACTATGTTCCCATCTTTGGGTATTACATGTCCAAGGTAGTTGAATTTTGATCTAAAGAATGCATAGTTTGAAGAGTTTCCATATAATTGGTTATCCCTTAAACACTACAAAACCTATCTCAGGTGCTCCTCATGATCCTGCTCATCTCATGAATAAATCAAAACATCATTCATGAACACTACAACAAATCTATCCAAAAATATTCAGAATACTCCATTCATGAGACTCATGAATACAACTAGAGCATTTGTGAGGCCAAATGGAACCATAATAAATTCATAGTGACCATACCTTGTACAAAAAGTAGTCTTGTGGATATCAATCTCCACAGTCCACAACTGATGGTACCCCACCTTCAAATAAACCTTCGATCACACCCAAGCACCCTAAAGCTGATCAAACAAATCATCAATTGTAGGAAGTGGATACTGATTCTTAATAGTTACTTTGTTTAGCTAGTGGTTGTCTACACACAACCGAAGGGATCCACCCTTCTTCTTAATGAAGATGAAAGGTGCACCCCAAGGTGAGACACTAGGGTGAATATGCCCTTTCTCTAAGAGCTCCTCCGACTAAATCTTGAGTTCATTTAGTTTGTGTGTGGTCATCTTGTAAGGTGCTCTAGATATGGGCTCGATTCCTGGCAGATGGTCTATATGGAAGTCAACTAACCTAGTTGGTGGCCTACCTGGTAACTCTAAAGGAAATACATATGCAAAATCCTACAATATAGGATGGTCACTAAGGGAAGTCTTCTTCTCCTCATCCTCTCTATCACTAATGGTAATGGAAAATAACTAACATCCCTTATGCATGCACCACTTCAGATGCATAGTAGAGATCATACTAAGATATATGGGCCTCTTAACCCCTAAAATGACTGCGGAAGCACCAAAATCATCCTCACACTCTACCCTCTTATGTCTACAATCCATCTTGGTGTTGTGCAAAACCAATCCATGCCATGAACTACATCATATGAACCTAGAGGTGTAATGTAGAGGTCATTCATAGTGGTCATGTCTCTTATTTGCATTTGAAAACCTATGACTAGCGATCTAACAAACACTCTAGCTCCCAAGGCTAACTAAAGCTCCCAATCTACATCCTACCTAGCTACCACTAGCCCACAATGCTCCACTACCAATGGAGAAATAAATGAATTAGTAGCTCTTGAATCAAATAAAATAGAAATGCTACTACCTCAGATCTGCCCATGTCTCAATAGTAGTGGCCGGGTGCTCTTCCTTATGGTTATCAATTTTTGAAAATACTCTATGTGATCTACCCATGTCTCCCACTGTGGGCTCTGAAGTGGCCACTCTATGACTACCGACTGGATGTCCCATTTGTTAATCCTTAGCTATATGTCCCATGGCTACACAAGTGTAACAAGGTCCTCGAGCCTATATCTGAATCCCATATGGCCTAGATTGTTATTTTTCCCTAGTCCTACTAGACCCACTGAAATCACCCCTATTGGACTACTGAGTCCTAAATGGAGGTTTGTATGGTGCCTAAGATCTCTGGTCTCGTTTGGGTCCCTATGGGTGCCACTGCTTGGGCTTATATCCCTTATATCCTTGTGGTGGCCTTTATCTCCGAATCTATTGAGTCTACTACTAGGTATGAGGGGTTCTAAAAGACCTTGATAATTGTCTATGATTCCCCTTCCAATGGGGTCTCTGGTATCTTGAAGCTTGAGGTACGAGATTGTGGTTCTAAGACCTATCTCATGATCTACTATGTATCTCCTCAGATATCATGGCCCTCTCAATGGTAAAACATAAATCTCTAGAGGTACCATGCATACTCTATCTGATATAGCATGATTCAATCCATTAATAAAGTGATTCACCTATAGTTTCTTGTCCTTCATGTAGTCGATGTATGGAAGGAGCTCAAGAAACTTGCTCTCATACTAGGCCACTGTGAGTCCCCTCTTTTGAAGGTCATGGAACTCTTCAATACAATGCTATCAAAGATTCTCTCATAGATATCTATCTCTAAATATCTCCAAGAATGTCTTCCAAGTGAGGGTGTCTATAACCAGATGATTCTTTAACTCGTCCTTCCTCCACCATGTAGAAGAAATCCATTGAATAAAATGTACATTAACTCATACTTTTAGATTTCTCCCATAAGGGTGCAACCTAAAGCAACACTCTAATCTCAGTAGACAAGCCTCAACCTTAGTCCCATCCATATATCCTGAGAATGGTGGTGGTTGTAGGCATAGTAGCTCCCTAATTTTGTCTCCTATATAACGGGGCACTATCTGTACTATCTCAGGTGATGGCTCTAGCATATGAACTGACTCAATCTTGTGATCTGCCTGACCTTCTACATGACTAGGAGGAGGGATCCTACTCTATTGGACTACTATCTATTGGCCCCCTGGTAGTAGCCTATCTAATAGAATCCTAATGAGATTTTGTAGTGCATTTAGTACCTCCTGGTTTGGGTTTGGTGGCTGATCAGGAGGAGGTCTTTGCTCCTCTCCAACACCCTCTACCCCATTCTCTATATTCCCTATTGTCACATGGGCATCCCTAGCAGCTCGCCCATGTCGGTGAGCATTACGCATGACCAGAGGCATCCTTAACAAAATTTTAAAGTTAATGAGTTGAAACACAATGGGTTTAGGTTCCTAGTTTTGAACTAGGCTTTGATACCAAATTATCATGCCCAAAAATTACAAAGAAAAACACACCAAAAAACACCAACATTTTTTTTATAGAAAATAATAATATGTTTACACTACATTCTCTACTTTGCAATATAAAATGCTAGAATATTAATTATTTTAATTTTATTTATATATTTAGTTATTTTAAATTAATTATTTACTAGCAGCCTAACATATAACATACAGTCAGGCTAGCCAATGGAATCTTTGGGGAATGGCAACTCCAACCACCACCCAAAATAAATCATTGGAAGAAAAAAGAATGAAATCACATGTGCCATGAAATTAAAAGGTTAAACCTGCACTAATTATATTTAGCTTAATGTTAAACCAAGACACGTACAGTTTTAGAAAATAAAGAAAAATATAGAACATGCCACACGTCATCATTCTGTCGCACATTCCCAAAGGTGAAAGTATTTTCCAAAATTTGGCTTGACAGGCATCTTGGGTTGTTGATTTATGCATCATCCAATGGTCTTTGGAAGTCACTGTCAAATGCCATGACACGTGCCTTCCTTCCACATACATTTTCAAAAAGGAGGTGTAAGTTTCCCCAAATTGGCCCGAAATGTATTCTAGTCGTAGATCTCATGATCATCTTGCGATGGTCGTTAGATGATGTCAAATGTTAAGGGCCCCAATCCAAACACGTGTTGTTCTTCCAGAGAACTTTTTATAAAAGAGGAGGTCCTTTCTCAATTCAGCCTAAAATACATCATGGGTCATAGATCTTATGCTCATCTAGTGGTCGTTGGTAGTCACTGTTAGTTTCTGAGGGTCCCACCCATGACACACATCTTCCTTCTAGGGAACATTTCCAAAAATAGGTGGTTGACCCTCAAATCATCTTGAAATGCTCTGTGGGCCCTTGATCTAAAGTTTATCCAATGACTATTATCATTTGACGATGGGTGTCATGGACCCCACTACTTTTGCCATAGAAAGTCATCAAGTCCATTTGAAAAGGAAGAAGAGAGATGACACCGCCGATGAAGGGAAGTAGTGCTCTTTTCAAAACTCAGAAGGAAAGACTAAAATAGTTTAACTTATAAAAAATGTTTGGCTATTATCGGTAAAGTAGCCAATGATGTGTTGAAATTCAGAGATAGAGGCTAAGGGGTTCGATTCTCGATTTTCTGAAACAAAGGGGAAGAAAGTCCATGAGACCATAAATGTATAAGTCCATCCCTTTTTTAGAAATAAAATAATTTGAGGGTGGAATATCAAAAAATAAGAGGAGGTAGTGTATCTCTAATATTCTGACCCAAGAGTTAAAAAGTTCTCGACAATGTAAGGGTCAGGAAACTTAAAGTTCTACTTCTTTGTGGAGTATTTCAAAGCTTTGACCAAGGCTGAATAGTTAGGTGGAAGGGACAAATATGATATTCCGTCAACCCTCGAAAGAAAATGTAAAGTTACATTCTAAAGTTGGAACTAAAAAGGACAAGTTCGGGCCATTATCGTAGCTTAAATGAATTACCAAGAGTCACACCATGAAGATTTCTATTATAAAAGGAAACTAAGAAATAATTGAAGTGCAAAAATTTTATCTTTAAGAACATAAAACCAAAAATTTTAGAGGTAGGAAAAATTTCCATTAAGTGAACACATTAAAGCCATAATTATGTCCTCTTTGATTAAAACTAGTAATATTTGGAAATGCAAGACTATTATGTCCTACTGACTTATATATGCATAGGATTCTTTTCATTAACTAACCAAATATTACAAAATCAAATTCAAATTTTATTAATGAAGAAATATCATGAAACAACTTCATTTTAACAACTTTTTGTTAAATCAGTTACATTTAGTTTTTTCAATACAGGGATACAACATGGATAAGAATTGCGACTTAAATTACATATGACTACAATTTAAGACTACAACAATAAGGTAAAATAGTATATATCCAAATACACATGCTCAACAAGAACTGTAATAACAATAGTTAATAATCACCACTGTAACATAACAAGGTTCCAGAAGACTTATGCATGCAAGTTGCTTCTGTTAGGCTTTAAACCATACACAAGGTTTGAAAATACAACTGCACAATTCCATCCCTTTGGCATCACAAAATCATTTCTTTCTTAGATTATCTTGCAACAAGGACCTACAATAAAAAAGAAGGTTGACCATGGAGGCTCACCTCCCAGCCTAGGCCTTTACAAGGCCACCCCTGAGCTAGGAGAACTAGAAACCAAATGAGGTGGCATAAAAGCATGGAGCACAAGAACAATCCAATGTAGATCAAGAAGAGCACAATAAAAATTCACAGCCCAAGGCTTAGCACAAAGCTGGGTAAGTGCACCAAGATGGTGAACAAAAAGGGGGTATAAGTGGCCACTTTCTTTTTGAAATCAGGAAAACCTGAACTTCACAGAAAGATTTGAGGGTCATACACTCAAAACTAGGAGTTGTGTAAAGAATAATAATTGTAGTACTCTGAATCTAGTTTCTAAAATACTAAACTTTTTTAAAAATGGATAATATTAAGAGGGTCAAACCTCTCACCCACAAAAAAAATGTTCCATATTTTTTCAAAAAAACATAACATAGCCGTTTCTGTGTGCTTCACAAACTATATAGTTAGATTTAGTCTTTTGCAAAACCCTTTTTTTAGGATGATAGGTAAGAGTGAGATCTAGAAGTTGTGTATTTTTTGTGATTTTCTGTTGAGTAGTTTATTTTTTATGATTTTTTGAAGTGATTGCATCTTGAAAATCTAGTACATGTTCGTTGGTTGGGCATAACTTGCATCAAAATAATCCAAATTGCAAAATTTTCTTTTAAAGTGTATAGAATATAGTGTAGAATAGTAATATGTAATTTATTTTGAGTTTGGTCTAGTAGATCAAAAGTTATTAAAAAAATGGTAGACATATGTCTATGAGGACTTTGAAGATACTGGTAAAGAAAATTAAAGTTGACTATGCTAATGTTGTCCAAAAATAGAAAAATTTAGATGGTCAGAAAGCTTAGAAGACCTATGAGATTATGGTAGTAATTGTAGAGATACCTTCTTGATCATTTGTAAAGCTGATGATGACAAAGTTGAGAAATCATGTTGAAAGAAGAAAAAATGTGTAAACGGATAAAATTGGAGGGAAAATGGGATTGCAAGCCTTAGGGTCATATTCCAAACCTTTTACCAAGCCATAACCTGTATGGGTTATTATGTACAAAATAACCCACTGGGGTTTTGAAAAGAAAAAATCATAATTTTAGTTTCTACATAACTCATACAGGTTTTGAAGACATAAAACAACATTTTCAGTTTCGCATAACCTGTATGGGTTATGAATCTACATTAAAAAAAATTGCTCTTAAATGTGTAATACAATACACACTTGTAAAGTTACTTATTTCTTGTGTGTGTGTGTGTAAAATATCTAGTTTTACATAACACATATGGGTTATGAGAAATTGTGAGTATAATGTTCCTCAAAACCCATATGGGTTTTGAGGATCTTTTTGCTTTTTTAATTAGTTTTTGTTAGGCTTGGTAAAACCAAGCCTAGGATGATTTTGAATTTGTATGGAACCTGCATGGGTTATGCAAATTTTTTTTGGATGTGGCCACTAAACTATCCACCATCTTGGTGCACTTACCCAACCATCATGTGACTTAACACAAGGGTGAAGGTGGACCAAGTACCTAGGAGGAGAAAGTTGTGAGTATAGTAACCAATACCTTCACAAGGCTGCACATAACTTCCAATTCAGCTTCTTGTTGAACCCCCAAACAACCCTTATTCCCCCCATATCCCCTCTAGCCCATAGCTCCCCCTATGCCCCCCATTTGCAAACAAAACAATAGCTACATAGACCCCATAATCCATGCCTATTTCCCTCTCTTCCTAGATGAGAGACTTTGCACTCAATTGGACTGTCTATGCCCTTCACCCAAAGGATACTCTTCCCTCCCAAGGGTGAGTTTGGGCTTGCAATCCCACACATAAAAAAAATTCAAAGAAAAATCAACAAAACATAAATAAAACAACAGAAAAGATAACTGAACTTCACTCTCAACACAAGATGTATTCACAGACTCTTACAACACACAATTTTCATAATACAAAATGATGCATTAATTTCTCTGCATGGGTGAAGATAAACCAACCTCTACCTACCTATGACAAAGGTGGTGATTGCAAAAAAGAGGTAGTTGTAGAAGAATCATCCAAACACCTAGTGAATTCTTTCCAAACTTAGAAAATTAGATGTCTCCCAAAACTAGAGAGTGGGTAATCATCCCACTAAATCCTAGAAGTTTTCCTTAAAAAGGTTCTTTCCTGGCTAATGGACACATCAATGCCAATACATGCACATTACAAGTGTCAAGTGACACCATAAAAATGTACATTACAAAACTCTACTTGTCATGCCCCCCCATTTTTTAATATATGTAATATGAGATACAACCATAACAATCATGCCAAAATTCACATTACGAACTAAAAACACATTACTATGAGGTTTTATCTCTTCATTGGATGCAACCTTGGCTTCCACTAATTTTCACATAGGTTTGGTTCTAGTTGTCCAAATTAATTCCATGGTAATTTCTTGCACATCTCAACCGAACATCAATAACTCAAGAAATCATGTGCATAAAAATATATGAAATAACATCATTCAAACATTTATTAATTATAAATATTTTCACGTAGCATTTCCCAATTCAGTTTACCATAAACAATTTCACCACTTTCCACATGAGATTATTTGCATAAATAATTAACATAAATATCCTATCATTCAATTCCCAATAAGATCCTTAATCTTTATAATTGAATCAAACCACCATTTTCCTAAATTATCCACACAAGGAACACGACATCATCATAGTATTCATGTAAATCAAATAACCATAATGCAACATAGTGCTTCATAAAGTCATTGTTCCAAATGCAGAAACATTTTAAAATTAGGCGTGTCAAAATTGGATGTGGTCAATCCCTATCATATGTATGTAGTTTCAAAATATTAAATTTATCAGGTTGGTACAAGAAAAGCTTAAATGACTTGGGGTGGGGCCTTACACTTAGTGAAAAAATTTACCTAGTAAGAATTAGTGTTACATTAATATTTTACTGATATAAACAAATACTTTTGAAACATTATTTTCTATGTACTTTTCCTCTTCATCCTATTTGATATCTTTTATGGAAGCATTATCACTTCTTAGTGAAAACATATTACTTTGAGAAAACATATAATTCTATCACTATCCATTTACTCCCGTTGGTAAAGTGACGCCTCTTCATTTGAAGCAATACTTTCACTTTTTCATATCATATTCTTTGCTCATCCTATGCTCATTTTAGCTGTTTAGATAATATTACTTCTATTTTATGCCTTGTTTGAAATTTCAAAATTTCCTCCTTATTTTGGCTTGACATTTCCGCCTAAGTGAAAATATTATGTTGCGCATGCGCGCACACACACACACACAAAATTAATTCTTAATTCACATAAAATAAAAAATAAAAAAATGAACCACTAAAGAAGATGAAGAAAATGATAACCTCAAATAGTTATGCAACCCCAAACAATTAGAGATCCCCTTGCAAAATCATTTTGTGTGTATACTACAATCCTCCCATTTCATTTTTGTGATGACATATCTTAGAGGTATTTTTGAAACAACTTGTCCGCACCCTTCAATCCATGACATTACCTTCAATCCTTCTATCACTGCCCATTTCTCAAGTGCCGACTTCAGTATGACATGTTTGATTTTTTATTGCAATACATGTAAAAATGGTTTATATCTGCACTCTAATGTCATGAAGGTTGTGTCATTTCATTTATGTTTCCTCCACCTTTTCCATGGGGGATAGTGATCATATTTAGAAAGAGGCTAGCAAACTATGATAATAGCAGTAACAAAAGACAATATCTATAAACCATACACTGGATAGCGCTCAAATGAACGCCTATGTAAGTAAGAATTCACATCAATCTCTACAAGGGATATAAAGTTTCCTAATTGCTATGCTCAAACTCTCTTAGAGTCATCTCCTTGGCCATTATGTAGACCCATCTGTGAAATATTTTGACTCACTAAATTCAAACCTTTGCATATATTTGATTCTAATATGATTCAATTAATAAACAAACACTTTATTACTCTAACACCCCCCCTTAAGATAAAATTTGGGAGAAGCTAAAAACCTAGAAAGAACAATTGAAAGCAAATGGGTCCCAGCAACAAAATGCCTGATCAGGTACTCAAGTACAAAACATAGTCTCTACAAAGCGGAGAAATAGAGAAAACCACCTAGGAAAAGCTCTACTCCAAAAAGAGACAAAGACTAGTCTGAAGGACTGAAGAAGCCTCCAAAACTAGGAATGTTCCAAAAAATAGGAACAAAGATGAACATCTACAACATCACTGAAGAATGAAACTGCAAAATCTGTCAAGAAGAAACTGATGATGTAAAGATCCTCCACAGAAATATGACCAGGTAGAGAAGACTATAATCTGCATGAGTGCCCTCAAATAACACTACTCGAATCGAGAGGCAAACAAAGGCAAATGCCTGAACTCGAAGATACAGATGGCATAAACACCAAAAGTCTGAAGAGTTGATCAATCAAAGCTAGAAGAGTGCATCTAAAAAATAGGAAAGAAAAGAGTGTCTGTATGGTAAATGATCCATCTCACCGGAATGCATAGGTACCCAGCCACTACAACTGAATAGCACATAGAATCAAATACTAAATACATAGCTCACACTATCGAACCAAGGAAGTAGTAGAACCAATAGTAGAACCCCCCCCCCCCCCCCATATTGTTGACAAGGGCGTAATGATAGGTACACTGAAAAGATCATCCAATATGAACTGCATGATGAAGAAGAATTTGAAACATTGAATGTGTAGAGAGTACAAACACATATAGAGATACCTGAGGCTAATGTCATTGGAAGAACACTCACATGATAAAAGTAGATGGAAAACAAAGACAAACATCAAAACCCCCCTTGGCACTTTATAATGGAGTGTGAGTACATATAAAATGAACATGTGCAAGATCGCATACATACAATAGAATGACACTTTATCTTAGTGTGTGTGCATAAAAGAATGCTACAAAAGTGAAGTATACACTGCTCAAAGAAGAGAGAAGGCTTCTAAAATAAAAGAATAGCCTAAGACAAGCCATTCATCAAAGGGAAGATATCCCAAGACCTATAACATCCAAGATATCCACCAGACTGCAAAAATGCAAGAATCTAAATAAAATGAACCTAGAATAGAATCTGGAAAAATGACTCACAGAACTAGAAATCTCTTTGAACAAGCTTTCCAACGATATATCATTTTCCAAAAATGGAGTCCAGATGCGCAAGATAGAGCTCCTAGAGTGCAGAACTGAACATCTGGCTTTGACAGTGAAAAACACCATAAAAAAAACAAAAAATCAAACCTACAAATCTGGAAAGAGATCTGAATCAAATTTTTGACGATATCTCGTTTGCCAAATTTTGAAACTGTATGCTCAAGATATGAGCAAAAAATCAACATCTGCACTGGAGGGCCTAAAGAAGGTGTCTGGAAGGATTTGAGGATGGGTGATGTCAAAAAAAGGATAAAATCATACATGAAACTATCAGATCTAATAAAATCTCAGAAAGAGCTTTTCGACAATATCTTGTTTGTTAAAAACAGAGCCTGAATGCAAGAGAAATGATTCCCAGAATGCAGGAGGTATGAAACGCCAAGATCATAGAGAACATCTAACTTTGAAAGCAAAAAATGACATTGGAAAAATCCCAAAACCATACAAGAAAGAATGGATTGGGCTTAGAACCAGCTTTCTAACGGTATATCACATGCCTGATTACGATCCCAAATGCCCGAGTTATGGGCAAAAATCCACCTGCCCATCTGTATGTGCTCAAAAAACCATGTAATAAGCAAAAAAAATCTTTAACCTTGGTGGTTAGGGTAACCGTCGGTCACCTCAGCGGTGACCGCAGCAGTAACCATGGGCCGTTGGCAGTAACACTGGTGGTGACCGCGACTTCACCGCTAGCCGTTGGTGGTAACGCTAGCGGTGACCGTGGCTTAACTGCGAGTCGTCAGTGGTTCCCTTTGGTGGAGTCACCCAAGTGGCCACTTGGCGGTGCTGCCACGGTAAATTTTTTTAAAAATATTTTTTAAAGATTCGTACATTTGCCTTGAACTACGTGCCAAGGCTGTATGGCTCTAGAACACAAATTTTTTTGACACAGAAGCCAACTTGTCCAAAATCGACAAGTTTTATATGGATTTTGGGTTTCTTGGATGCTCTAAACGCATCTATGAGGGCCGTTTGGGCCAAAAATGGGCCAAAAATAGTGATCGCCTTGGGATCCATGTTGGGGCCAGTTGCAAATTTTTTTTCTCTTTGTCTGAATTGGACAAATTTTATATGGATCTTGGGGTTCTTGGACACTCTAAATGCAATCGTGAGGTTCATTTGAAGCCAAGATGACCAAGGAAATAGGTCCCCTCAGATCTAACAGGAAACTGCAATGCCCAAAAATAACGGACAAAACACAAACAACATTTAAAAAAAAATAAAAATACAAGTTGACATCTAAAGTTACTCACAAAGCTCGCTTAAAGAGAAGCTTTTAGAAGTTAACGACTATCCACCCAATGTCGCATAGGGATGGTTATGGCATGCGATGTCATACCATCATCCCTAAATCGACTGATGACACTAGATGAATTAAATCCCTAATTAGGGATGGCATGAAAGGGACAATGGATTATAGGACAGTTCAATAAACCATCTAAACAATATAATTTTCCTTATCAACTTCAAGGGATGGTTATGACCTAATCACCTAGTTAAAAAGAAGGTGAAAAGATAAGACAATAATTAATTAAATAATTAACAATTAGTCCATTTAATAAATTAATTCTTAAGATCACTTATTTAAATTAAACATAATGTTATAACCCTTATTAACTTTACATCTACTTAACATTTTAGGAGAATAACTTTACAATTTTTATTTTTATTTAAATAACTAGTTTAATAACGGCCCTAGCCAATATATTAAAATTAATTCAAATAATTACTAATGTATGTATTAGAATTCCAATTACGTGATCAACATAACTATTAATTCATAAAAGGTCTCAAGTCTAATTGATTAAGTCATTAATTAATTTTAGTCTTAAAATCAATATTGCACTTAATGGTACATTAAATTAAATTAAGATTTGACAATAATTATTGAACTAGGTTCAAATTGAAATATTAATTAGATTTAACACTATATCAAAGATTTCTTTCTAAAATAATTTTCTATCCAAAATCAAATAAAAGAAACCTATCATAGCATAAATGATTATAAATTCCTGGAATATACATTAGTCACTAAACAAAAGATAAAATTTATAACTTAGAATAAAGTTGGAATGTGCTGCGAAAAAAAGATAAGATAATTTTAATGATTAATTACACTATGAGGTTTCCCAAGTGGGAAACCCTAACCCTAACCCAAAATTAGGGTTAGGCCTCATAAAAAGTGAGTAATGTTCAATATGGCCATTTTTGCTAGCTGTAGGTACAAACTGTTTGAGGATTATCTGGAAAAAGAATAGAGCTTTCATATTCACACATGAGCTCATGTGTGTATATTCACACCAGATGAGTGAATATACACACACAAGCATCTGTGTGAATGTGTGTGTGACAATAATACACTAGTATTCAAACCTACAAAGGGCTTCTTCATAACCCAAGGTAAAACTTTAAATCCCTCTCCTATTTTTTTTTCTATGCTGTCTGGTTTTAATTTCTTTGGCTTCACTCTTTTTAATAAGAGCACTCTCTCTATCATGAGAGTGTCTCTTTTGGGTTTTTCGATCACCCATAAATGACTTATATGAAGTAGTATGAAATCTGCCTCTACATTTTATTTTCTTTTTTAATTCTAATATCTACTTACAAATTTCTAGCTAGGGTTTTAATCAGTTCTCTTTTTTTAAAGAACCCTGGTTTTAAGAATGAAAGGGAGAATTTTCTTTTAAAAAAAATCTGAAAACCCTTTTTTCTTTGGGGTTTTATTTTCTTTGTTTTATGCATATATATATAAAAAATATAGTGGAGGGCGGACGACTGACCATTGCTCGCACGACCCAACCACTGTCCCCACTGTGGCAGGAGCTGAGCTCCACCGCTCACACACATTGTGTGTGCAGGGGCTTTGGCCCCTTCGCACACATAGTGTGTGCCGAACGATGGGAGTCAAAGCTCCTCCGCTCGCACTCTGTGTGTGCTATGGTGTGGGTAGCAGTTGCTAAGGGGGTTTCGGCCCCCTTTAACAAATTTCATTTTAAAATTTTTTTTTATTTACAAAAAAAAAATGTTTAAATGAGAGTTAGATTAATTTTAAACTTAATTTTTGTTGATTTATTAATTTTTTTATATGACATATTTTATATTATTAACATATATATATACATATATATACATATTTTAATAAGTATAATATACATTAAATCTGATTATCAAAATCTGTATTTATTGATATGTTAACTTTTAATATGTCATATATATATATACATTAAAATATGATATGAACATTTATCAAAATCTATATGTACATTCTGTTGTCATTATGAAAATATATATATATATATATATATATATATATATATATATATATATATATATTCTTCAATATAAAAATATATATATATATTTACAAATATATGTTCATATTAAAATATTCATATTTAAAAAGGGTATTTAATCTTAGTCAACGCTTTTCTAATCTATTCTCTCATTGACTAATTCTTCATCTTTTAGTAAAGATTTTTACTTATTTTACATACACATTGCATGATAAAATTTTGAACTTTTATTATTTATTTTTCTAGAAACATGCATTACAGATGTTCTATCTACTTTTCTGGTAGGTGCAAAAACAATAAATCTCTTTTATGTTTTAAACAGTGTATTCTAATCTAATCAAAATCAATAATTCCATCTTTTAGGGAACAAGCTATAAATCTGTAACATTTTATGGAGGATAAATACATGCAAAATTTACTGCATTTCACATAAAGAATTATACTAATAACTAAATTTCTTACTGCAATAATTTAAACATTCTTCCATTTAGAACTCATATTAAATGCCATCAAATTCTATTAAATTCTTGTTCTATGCACAAGCAAAACCCTGAATTTAAATGTCCAATTAAAGTATAAAGGAAAGACAATTCCCATACTTAACAATTTCAGGAAATGCATTTTCTTTGGCATGAAATTCATGGAGTCAACTTAATTTCAATTTCACAAAATAACAAATAAAATTCCAGCTAAATAAACATAAAAGAATAATCTTGATTTCATATAAACTTTTGTCATAAAGGTTGTCATGCCCATCCAAAAAACACTAAAAACCATCCCAAATTTTTTTTAAAAATGGTTAATTAAGTGTTATTCAATACTGCTGATAACGAAATAACTTTAGACACGTACCTTGAGACATCCCTTATACAATGAATAACCCAAAAGATCTCCAAGGATGCTAGATTAGTCAGTACAAAGGGGAACTTCATTACTAACAAAAGAGATCACTAGGGACTGAAATACGATTTGCGTAAAGCAATGGCATGGGCATCGAGGTCCCATCCAGAGTTCTAATAGGGTACATAATTCACTACTCGTCTTAACGGAGTACCCCTTGAACTAAACCATTCTTACTTGGGTCTCCTTATCAATTCGGTCTAGGATACAACCTAGGATCAGATGACAACGCAGGTTAAGTATCTAGATCCCAACTAGACAAGGATTCCTATTGCGGGTCTAGGTCAACATTAGAAAACAAGACTGACTAGGGTTACCAAGGATGCGAGATATCCTATCTATAAACTCAAAGTTAAACTGAGACAAAACTCTCATAACATAACATCCTAAGGAACAAAATTGTTGACCGGATTATAATAAGAATTAAGATTCATTAACCATCATAAGTTAACCATCTAACTGAGATCAACAACTCTACTAGCGGTAGGCCTTCAGATTAATCGCTAATACAACCAGTTGATAGATATATTTATCATCTAAGAGGTTCGTGTCAACGCTCATCTAAACCTTAACTTATCAATCCTCTATACCCATCGATGTACCAGTCTATCATTATTAATCTTTTAAATTTAGCACTATGAGTATGATATGATTATCAAGAACTTAGGTTAGTTTATCAACTAAGATACTTCTTCGAGAAAGTCTCCTATCCATTCTTACCCGATACTTTACACTTAATCACTCGATTACATGATGCAATTAACATTATATTATTACGTCCTAGTTTTAACTAGGCTAAACAAGCTAGGAGGTCTCACTAACTGAGCTATTGAACGGTACGAAGTGTTATAGTATCCACACCAGTTTTGAGAATCACCCGTCCAATGTCTAGGATAAATCTTTTGGTAATGTTCCTTATAAAGGAGGTTTATTGAATTCAATGAAATCAAATTAATGTCATCTTGTTAATCAACGTAATAAGGACATGGTGTTTCGGATCCATAATATGATGGGTTATAAATGCCAACTAAATCATGATTAAAATTATATGATTCATTTCCTATTGAACTAATCTTATCAATTCTTTAGTGTCAAATTCTTAATTTCGTTGAGGAAACAATAATAATTAAATAATATATAAATATATGTTAATTTTAGTAATTAGTTATATTATACTGACCAATTAATCAAATATTAATTTATTATATTATAATAGATCATTCATTAGTACATGAAGATATGTGGCTATTACACTCAAGTTCCATCTAAACATCTTTTAACAATTATTATTGACAAATTATTCATGCAATTAAAAATAACATTTAACCACTATTACAATATCTAATGCAATATCCTAATTGCAAGAAATTTAAATTCAAAATAACAATCTTATCTATTTTACAATCAAATTCAACAACTCCTAACAATTACTATTAACAAATTAATCATACCACTAATAACAATATTTAATAATTATGAAATTAACCAATGCAAGTCCTAATTATCAAACATATTAAATATCAATTTACCCATTTCCCAAATTCCCTAGCCCTACTCATTACTACCTATCCCTATGTCACTTCCATTTTCTCCCCCCTAGGTCTAGCTCCTAGAAAACTTTCCTCACACCTATTCTCAAGAGGACATGTGTCACCTAGGGGAGAGGTATTTTTGAAAAGGTTGAGTGGGGCTGCAAGGGTGGCGCCATTCCCCATGCATGGGAGGGCGCACCAAATGGAAGAAGCCTTTTGTACATGTTTGTTGATATGACACAAGTTACTTTATTACCTAGCTTCTAAACTAAATGCATTTTCTTTTGTTATTTGTTTTCCCATCACATGGGGCGCCAGAAATGGGGAGTACATGACATGTCAGGAGGTCTTGTCCATAGGGGTACGCCTAGGAAGAGGAGCTTCCAAATTTTTAAATGTTTTCCCCCCCCCCTCTTTTAAGGATGTAAGGAGGCATAACCAATGAAAGCATGAATTTTTTTTTTTTATTGGTAACAAAGTCTTGCCCATCCCAACGTAGGGGAGGAATGATGGCTGGTTTTATTATATAATATATTTCCTCATGCTCAATTCCTGCGCCCAGCAAGACTTATGTGGGGCCCACTTCAAGTGGGAGGTGCTCTTTAATATGTTTTTTTTTTATAAAGTGTATTTTAATAACTAATAATCATTATAAGTTTGCTTGAAGGTGGTTTAAGTCATTAATTTAGATTAACACCTAATATAATGAAGGAGAGGGGAATATTCTCTGTGGTAAGAGAATATTTTCCTCTCCCATTCAATTTCCAGAAAGCTAAAATGCTCTATCTACATGATATGAAGGTTATTTTTTTTTGCAAAAGATTTATGAATCAACTTGATTTAAATTGATAAGATGTTTAATCTTAAAATGATGGTTTGGAATCTACTATGGCCTACTCACAAACATTAATCATCTCAATTTCTAATTGTTAACTAAGCTAAGGATTTTATTTTTTTTACTATCCAAAATGACAATACATATTATCCTTTCCTGAACCACACATGCATTAGAGTTTGTTTTCATTATTGAACTTGATTGAATTTATACTCACATCTAATTTTATGACCTAGCATATTGATGAATCTAACTTATTTCAAAAGCTCTTATTGAACACAATGCAATAACATTTATAGTAAAAGTAGTTCTCTACCTTCTCAATCAACCTATAACTAATTCCATACAGAGTTTGATGAAGAAATCTTCATTACAAGTTTGCAAGCACACAGACTTCACAATATATCTTTACAAAGCTTACAAATTAATCAAGATCTCCTTTCAAAGAATCACACACTATACAAATACCCATAGCATGTTAATAATAACATTTCAATCTTCACAAGTCTATTCTTCAACCAAGGAGGCTTCAATAGCTTCACAATCCTGCAACAAAACAACACAAGAACACCAAGACAACCATGGTACTCTCCTCCCTACCATAGGCCCATTTCATGGACCACCCCCGAGCAAGGGGAGTTCAAGCCAACGGTAGACTCACAACCATTACATTTCCCTTCACATTTGGGTATTCTCTTAACACACACACATATTCACAAATGTAAAACAATCACAATACACATGAAAAGCTCTTCAAGGATACTTCACATTCATGGCTTCCTCAAGAGGCTCATTCTCAAGCCTTCATCAAGTAGGAGATCTCTTGCACTACCCAAAACAAAACTCAAATGCAAAAGCAAAGATCACAAGCACATAAAGAATACTTCAAGCTCAAGAGAGCATGAGATCCACCAACTCCACTACATACATTACCACAAGATGCATATACACTTCACCTTCCATTTCTATTCTAGAAATCAAATTGTTTGGGAGAGATGAATACACTAACCTTGCTGCAAATAAAAATGAATAATGAATGTAGAGTTCTCTTTTTCTTCAACCAGGCTCCTTTCTCTATCTTTCTCCAAGCTCCTAGTTTGTCTCCAAAGTTGGAGAGTGGGTCCTTGGGGAGCCCAAAGCTAAACTTTCCACTAAAAATACCCTCTACACACTCTCCCATGCCCAAGGAAGAGTTGGAAGGTTCCTATTGGGTGTTCTATCCAAGGTCTTCCATGAAACTCTAGAAAAGGTGAATGGGGAAGAGTGACTTGTAAGCTTTTGACTCAAGGGTACCTATGTGACTTAGGATTTTCGCCACCTTGCAACATGTCACTTTTGGAGGGCTTCCCAAGGTACTTCTAGAGTGTTCTATGGTCAAAAGGGTCCCTTACCCATAGGTACATCCCATGGGCCTTTCATATTCATGCAAAATAACTCCCTAGGTGCCTATTTGACCCCCTAAAACCTCCCTACAAGGTGAACTTCGAAATTCAAACTCCAAGAATTGGGACCATCTCATGGGTGCACTTACCAAGCTTATGAAGTAGGTTGGGCCACCTAATACTAGGCTAGGAAGGTGACATGTAATTCCTTCCATGTGGATCATTGCCAACACATAAAACAATGCACATGTGTCGATTGACACCTCTACACATTACAATCACACTTGACAATATCTATTAACCAATTTTAATTACATAAAACATCTTACTCCCTAAATACACACAAACCTACATACATTACGAAATGAACATCACAACACAAGAAGGTCCTATATCCCATCGGGACACGACCTTGGTGTCACAAACAGATGTTGGCTTGACTCCCCCAAAACCATGGTTAGTACCTGCACTCATTAGACAAGCATCAGTAACTCTGGTAATGATAATAACATAATCAAGATGTGCAGAACGACGTCACATTCAATTAACTTCAGAATAGTATATCATCTATCTATTCATCCATTCATGACACAATAACGCAACATCATCTCCTAAGCTAACAATTCCAAATTGCACAATCATTTCTAAGAAAATATATATTTAATCTCATATTCAAAAGTAATTCTTAACTGCATGTGCATTCTAACATCAATTAACCTACATCCTGCTTTCCTGCACGTTGTCTTTCTGAATTAGGAACGCATTCACAATGGCCCTAACTAACTAGCTCACATACCAATTACATCATTTCAACATGTCTAACATAGTTTAAGTAATCTAATTCATCATTTCAATGTTATAGTAATGTCCTGTGATTATAGTCAAGATAAAATACCTTACACTGCTAATGTCACTGCTAAATAAACACCATAAGGTCTAAGGTGCACTGAAAACATAATTGAAGAATCATTATAAGGGTCTCAATTCCTTAGTCTATTGCATAAAAATAAAGTACCATGATGATTCTGAGTAAAGACCACATATAAATTTAAGGAAAATTGCAAAAGACAATGAGAATTCTTACCAGAGTGTTCTTACCATGATGCGGGAAATGGAGGGGTCCTACAAAGGTAACCACATCTTAGTTTTCAAAATAGAATAATAACTCAATCCTTTGCTACTTCTTAATATTCTCATAATCAAAGTTTGCAACAGAATTTCTCCTTGACAATGTTCACCTACAACTTTCATTTAACACCTACAAATAGGAAAAGAATATACACAATCTTTTCTTGTCCTAACATATGCATTCTAAACAAACTTTCATTTTCAAACTTGAAACTTCATCCTTTCACCATTCAAGCAAAACCTGCAACACAAAAACATCTACCACATGACTATGGAGGCTCACCTCTCAGCCTAGGCCATTTCGTGGCCACCCCCGAGCTAGGGGAAACAAGAATATATAGGTTACAAACATACAACTCACAATTAACATACATTCAACATTTTGAGACTAGAACAATAACATTTTACTCCCATTCCCAAGCTTGCACATAGGATCAAAATTGATCCAAAAATGGGTGAAGGTGGAAACATCACACATGGAGATGCCATACTTAATAAAACAGGTATTATAAATCATTCGTACATACCTTGACAAGGTTCCTTCCCAACATACTAGCTCATCACAAGAGCATCAAACACATCCCTTATGGCCCCCAACTATAACATAAGTAGGCCTCATGGATGCCCATACATCCAAGTTCTACAACATATGGATTTCTCAACTAAGCCCTTCACCCCGAGACATTCTCAAATCCTCCCAAGGATGAGAACTATCTTGCACACCCACAACACAATCACAAACATGAAAGGAGAAACAAGAGTAAAATTTATAAGATCACAATGAAACTAACATCACAAATTCACACAAAAGTTTTATCTTCACAATACAATTACATAAACATAAACATGGTAGATCCACCAACCTTTCCTTAAGCTAAGGCAATGAAGGATTTGTAGAAGAGCTATCCCTCTCCTTTCTAGCTTTTGCTTTCCTTTCTCAAGTCTCTAGATTTTCTAACTCCAAGCTTGCATAGTGAAGAAGTGTCTCCCTCCCTAGTCTCTTTTCCTAAAGACTCTAAAACATTCCTCTCTCCTACCCTCATCCCAAAGTAATTTAGGTGTCTTGGTTCTAGCTCCAAAACCACTTGTCCTATGCTATGAAATGGTAAGTATTTTAAGACATGGGAAAGAGGATTATCCTAGAAGACATGTCCAAATTCGTCACTATCAAGAAGGGCTCACTTTGAGGGGCATTTTGGAAGCTTAGGGAAGTGAAAATGGTGAAATTTGTCCCCCTAACCCATGCCCATGCCTTGGGGCACTTAAAACCAACCCTAACTACACCATAGGGCTCCATATAACATTTAAAAATCTTAGTAAAGTTTACATCCGAAAATGGAACCATGATGACATAAACTTTAGTTTCCTAAACCACTAACCAAGCTTAGGGATACATAATATAACCTAAGGATGAGGTAGGGTCCACATTCCACTTAGGTATGCCATCTCATCACATTAGTGTCAAGTGACACCACACAAAAAGAGTACACATCACATTACCTATTTACACACTTGGCATGCCTATTGGATATTTAACATTTACATTTACATAATTATATTTACATCAAATTATGCTTTTACATACATTTACAACAACATTCATACATGCATCACAATTATGAAATAAATCACGTAACAATGAGATCGTTCTCTTCTTAGAGCCGACCTTGGCTTAAATTTATTTCACATAGATCCATCCTTGTTTCCCCGCATTTACAACCATGGTCATAATCCTGCACACTCAATGTATATATGATCATATCAAAAGTGAAACATGAATAATAATAACATCTAAATTCAATACGTAAAGAAAATTGCATTTCATGAATCATAAACATAATCCACATTATACCCTAATTCTACAAACATCAAAATGTAAATTTAACTTTCACATAAGCAAGTATCTCTAAGTTAATCATTGAACCATTACACTATCAACATTTACTATTCTATAAAGTAACGTAACAAATGCAAAATTTAGAATTCATATATCCTAAGGTAATCATGAAACCAATACAAGTATGTAAGAGTATGTCTAACATCATCATCATATAAATCTATAAAAATCATTTCATGAAGTCTAATGGTAGAAAGTCATGATCCAAAATAGGTCTAATGTCTCTAAACAATGTATCATCAAGATAAACCAAGTGTCAAAACAACTATTGAGCTAATATGGGTCAGGGTAGGACATCACAGAAACCCTCTGAAAATGTAGATCTAGCAAACACGGCTGAATCTCTCAAAAAGAGGACAGGGGAAAGAAGATCTAAAGCTCTGATACCATATTGGAGTTGATGAAAAATAACCCACAGTTCCCAAGAACATCTTCACGTAAATACTTATCACAGAAAGAGAGAGAAGCAAATAGCTATGGAGACCTAAATGTATGGATCCACAAGAGAGGAGAAATCCTTGATGTGCAAAAATAAAAGTTGCAATCAATAATGAAATGTCAGAAAAGGTTACAAAGTGTTATGAGATCAATCCTTATAAAAGGAGATCAGAAAACCTAAAAAGGTAAAACCCTAAGTTGCATAATAATAATTAATAAAGCAATTAATTATTATATGCCTAAAGTTTAGCTTAAGTCGAAAGAGGTAATAAGTGACTTAATAATTAAATCAATATGACTCAATTAATAAGAAAATGCTTTATTACTCTAACACTTAACGTCTTGGGAGTTATGTTCATAGGAACTATAACACCCCCACTAGGGAACGCAAGAGGACATATTCATAAACTAAGAAGAGTGTAGATAATTTTTTTTGAAACCAAAGCATACAACTAGCATTACATGTGCAATTACATGATACATGAATCCTAACCATTATACATTACTTTAAATTGTAACATGAGTGCTAAACATAAAACTAACTATCTAGGTCCTCTTATATTCCTTGACATCGGTACTAGCAATGTAAAAAATACAAGACTAAGTCAAATACACAACCATGAGTCATTAACCAAGATTTCAACATGAACTAATATCATTTAAACCTACATTAGTAGGTGCATATAATCACATAATAATAATCAAAGTCAAACACCTTTATCCACTTCTTTTCTTACATCACAAGTAATTAGAGGTTCATGTTTATATTTACCAATTATAATTTACATATATATTTTACATTCATCTCCTCAAGGAGATTACTATACTACATCAATACATCAATATTTAATGATCTAGACAATGTTACATATTACATCGACACGAAGTTGCATAATATGATATGATGAATCATATAGATCATCTAGTTGCATGAACATGAACTACAGAGAAGAATATGTAAGACCATCCCAAGTCTTAATCTAACTTTGAAAAAAACACTCGATGGTAAAATATTTTTCACCCAACCACATGGAACCTTGAGGTTCACTCCCCTGATCTAGGAGATAACACAAGGCCCCACACTACACAAGAAACACATGCAAGGAAAAAAACAATGAAACATCCAAACAAAGAAATAACATAGGGAATACACATGGATAACACGAGATACCAAAGGTGACTCACAAGGCTAAATAGAGGGAATCCTAAGACACATGTAGGAGAGTGTCATCACATATCCCTCGACTATCCTAGGTCTTCCTAGGACTCACCCCTCTAGATCCTGACCTCAAGATGAGGACTCATGTGGAACCAACCTTCCTTTCATGAGGAAAAGGAAGCTGATCTGCCAACTCCATGCCACACAGTAAATCACAATGGCAATTTGCCTTTTCCACCCATCCATGGTCCACACATGATTTGTAATGGCTATGGGCAAGGTATATCAAGATTAACCTATCCCCAAAAAATTATTATCACTTGATTATCTACCTACAATAGGTTATCTTGACAACCACTTAGGGCCCTGGTCCCCATTATGAGCAACTAGCCTAATCATGCTCTTATAAAACCACTCCTATGCTCCAAACTGAAAATTGAAAGAAACATCACAAATAAAATAAGCATAAAGAGATCTGAAAAAAATACATCATTCCAATGAAATCTTAAAAGTAGAGTTTGGAGCATATAAACACAAAATCACTAGTTTCGAGGGGACATCAAATCCTATTCATATAAGTCTCATGTTGAGAATCTTATGGAACCTCTCTAGATTCTAAAACATAAACCATAATCAGATACCATATAAATCATGCAACTGTCCCCTTTGGATCCAACCATCACTATCATAATACAATCATCATCAAAATAATCCTAACATAATCAAACCATAAAATATCCAAGAATAGAGTCGAACCCTCCTATTGTAATCACCTAAATTCGGTCTAGTAAACCAAGAGCCCCTAATTTTGATTAATTGGCCTAAAAACCCTAAATGAGAGGCATTAAAATACTTGGCCTAATTATGCAAGTGTTTCATCAAATTCACTTGCATAATTAAATCAATCTCCTAAATCAATCATCAATAAAAAATCTCAAATCCTAATTTCAAGGCTATCACATTTATAAATCAAAGCCATTTAATTAAAAGTCCTAAATAACCTTTTAATTAAGTGAACGCATTCAACACATGTGTGTGCACATAAAAAGATAATTAAATGAATTAAAAGAGGAAAATTTACTTTTTGTCTCATCCCCAACTAAAAAAACACAAGTTTGACCAATCAATGGGTTCACACATGGATTGAAAGAGAAAGAATCTAATCCTCCCTTCACAATCGAATCTCGACCATCTATTTTGATGGAATTCCTATAAAAGGAAGGTCATTCCTAGCTCAAGGCATCTATGCTTTCATTGCAAAGGAAGTTTTCCATTCTAGCTAGTTACTCAATCTAAATAATTTGCAAATCTCGTTCTAGTTTTAGTATGCATTTTCTCTTAGCTTAGATCAATATTAGTTTTCTTTCAATCATGTTCATGTTTGTAGCTTAATCTTGCATTGTTAATCTCATGTTTAACTTAAAATTTCAATTCCTAGCTTAGTCTTTTCATGTTTAATTAATATTTTAGATAAAATAATGCAATCCTTGCATCATGCATTGAATCTTCCATTATGGAGTTGTCTAGTCACTGATCTTATATTCTATAACTGAGAGCATTATTCATATATCACACTTGCTTCATATAGGAATCAATAAGTCGGTTCTATTGGGTTTTTAGTTGTGCATTTCAAATTGTTTATCACATTTTCTAATCCATTAGAGTAAGGATGTATTGAAGTGTAGTTGTTATAATTTAGAACCACATTTAACACACACATCTTTGGGGCCCATTGTGCTTGGCTAGAACCAATTTTTAGCCTCATTTTTCATTTAATTTTCATAAAAATATTCAAAGCTCAATAAAATTTCGTACGAACTAGGATTATCTCTTGTACAAAATTCTTCTTTGGAATGGTTTATTATTTTTGCATGTGAAAATTCTCATACAATAAATGCTATACCAAATTGTATTATTTTGTTCTCTGAGTTTTATCATATGATATTCTATCTTTCAAGGTTTTATCATATCATTTTTTGAGCTCTATCATATGCTCGAACATGCTCTAGGGTTTTATCGCATGCTTCAGTGAGTTTCATCATACGATTCCATTGTGATTTAACTTGTTGTCTTTACTTTATCATATAAAAAATAGTGAGTGTATTTTGAGGTCTAAATGATTTTATTTTTGTGTTCTAACAACTAATTTGGCCTTGTATGCTTTCTAGTTAGCTATTTTTTCAGCCTAACTACTTTGTACATGACATATTGAAGAAGAAATTGATTTTTGAAGATTCACACTATAACACTTTTCTTGTCAAACTACTCACATTTTGTGCTTGTAGGTTGCCTCATGCTAAATCAACCAAACTCAATGTGTGTTTTCATTAGTTCATTTCATAGGCACATAATAATTAAGGTGAATTGTTAAGTGTTTTGTCAAAAGCTTAGGGATTATGCTCTTTTCCATATTTGAAAAATCATAAACCAAAAGGTGATTGACTTTTCACTTGCAAAAGCACCCATGGGAAATGTATGTGTGTTTTATGTTTTTGGGAGGCACAAAGAGGAATAGAAGAGTATACTTTTTTCCCCTTGAGGGAGAATAAAAAATCCTTACCTTATCTTTGTTATCCATTTTATTTTCATGCATTACCTTTAGAGGGCTTGTCGGTTGAGAGAAAAATATCTTGGGAATGAATCAAGTGGGAACAAGGCAAAACTAGTGCTTCCAACCCACTATAATCAAATACCTCCTTGAGATTAAATTATTAGAGAACATGTGCATTTATTCATAGGGCTATAGGCCTTAATCATTCTTTCATGACTATGAAGGATGTATTCAAATGGATGCCCTTACTAGACACCTTAGTGTAGAAGCTACCTAGTTCACCCCCAAAAGTGTGATAATCCAAGTGCAAGGAGGATAGTAAGTGCTCTCCATATCATGCCTTATTATTGAGAGTCAAATAATATGATATTGTTAGTTCATTGCGTGGTTGGTAGTGACCATATTCTAATTAGCCTTGGAATGTGTACCTAAGTTTGCGAGTGAGGGTTTTCACACTATGCCAATTGTCTTTAGGGGTAGAATGTGCTTGATCTCCTTAAACTTATGTGCTTTATGTATTTTCTTAACACTTGAAATATCATCAAAACCTACCCTAACACACTTAGACATTGTCCAAATTTCCAAATCAGACCTCAAAATGTGATGAATTTTTCTGAAAAACCAAGTGACAAACTATCTAAACTACTGTTTCATCATTTCAGAGAAGCATTTTGTCATATGAAAAGAGTGCTTCATTGTATGAGCTTAGTTTTCTATCACATCAGCTAGTCATAATTATTGTATAAGTGTTTATCACACCTGTCAGTTTAAAAATACATCATATTATTATTATTGGCCACTAAGTTTCCTCCTACGACCCTAGAATTATCACATCACATTATGAGAATTACCATATGATACCAGTCTTCTATTGCATCATCCTTTTATCATCTGACTTCCAAAGAGTGAATTCGACTAGTTACATCATCAGTTTTACCCTCAGCCTATTTGTCTAATTGAGCTTCCAAGTCTATCCTAATCTGACAGATTGATCATGTACCATTTGTGGTAGTAACTCTTTGTCTATTGGTCCTTAATCTCAGTATTTGAACACTTGACTAATCTTCATCTCTTTTTCATCACTCAACCCAATCAACTTGTTCACAAGTGTCAACCATAAGGAATACAAGCCTTAATATTGACATCTTGTACCAAGTTCAACATCAATCTCAAAAAAAGTCCTTAAACGTCATCTTTTTATCCATCCCCTGAGATAAGTCATCACTTTGAAAAATGGATATCAACCTAATTCATCTAGTTGCTTCTAGATTTCAGACACATTGATCTTTCATGCCAGTATAAAATAGGATTCAAAAGGAAAGGGATGATTCAAAAGGAAAGACTATAGACACTGATGTTACAAGGCCACCAGTACACTACCAATCGAAATCAAAGTCAAAGTCAAATTTAAAATCAACAACCCCACATCAACCTTCAAGCACAAAAATAAACTAAACCAAACATGTAGAGATATGGTTGGGGATCTAGTCAAGGGCATTGTACCCATCATAGTGATAGTTCTTCAGACAATGAGGAACCCACTAAGGAAGAAATCAAGAAATTCCAACAAGATGAACATTTCTAGAAAATGATGCAAATAGTCCTCCAACAAGACAAAGATAAATAGTTTATGCATATAACCTCAATTAAAATTAAACTACCTACAATTTTTTACGTAGAAAGATTAATAAAATATGAGGAAGAGTCTCCTATAACAATTCTCAAAAAATAACTATAGGACATGCGATGTGAACTCAGAGAATTGAAGAAAGAAAAAGAACAATCTTCCAACAAGTACTCTCTTGAGTCTCTATGTCCTTTTTCATTCGACAAAAATCTATACATCCCACCATTTCCTCCCAAGGTTGAGATCCCAAAATACAACAAATATGATAGAAACGGTGACCCTCAAGATCATGTGAGAGAAATTTACACACTTAGCATGGAGTTTATACATGAACAAACATACCTAATGAGACTCTTTCCCAAAAGTCTCAAGGGTCAAGCCTTGGAATGGTTCACCAAGCTCTCACCCGATATTTAGGAATTTGATGATCTTGTACAACAATTCATCCAACAGTACTCTTATAACATCTTACACACTGTCACCATGTTGGATTTGTGTAACACTAAACAATGCGACGGAGAACCCTTTGTCAAATTCCTCCAGAGATGGAGAAATATCTTCGTGAGATATCCTAGATAAATCCCATAAATAGAGAAAACATATATCTTTATTAGTATCTTGGCACCATAAATGAACTACACACTCCAAATGCGGACACATGCTACCTTTGATAAATTGGTAGATAGTGATGTTAGGATTGAAGATGTTCTTGTGAAAAAGGGAGAGATCACCTTGCATCAAGACACTAAACTATCAAAAAATTCCAATAGAAATAATAACAAGGACAAGAGAAAATATTGGAATAAGAACAAAAATGTGGTCAATGATAGGGTAGTTGACTTAACAGATTTAAAACCTAAAGATCCCATATTCAATCTATCCAGTAATATCTAGGCCACTAAGAACAATCAAAATGTCTCATGAGCTCCACGAGCTAACCAACCAAGACCCGAACAAAGACAAAGCACCATGGATACCCAAACCCAAGTGCAACTTTACTGTTCTAGGAAAACCACTTGAGGCAGCATTAAAAACCTTATTGGAAAATAAAATCATCACATTACAAGGTTCAAAACCCTAGGAACAGACAGTCAAACCTAGGTGGTGGATTGATAACCATTTTTGTGAGTATCACATAAACAACTTGGACTCTTGACCAATGAATGCATGAAACTAAAACATGTGATACAAGAACTAATTGATAACAAGTCCATCACTATCAATATACATCATTCAAATAGTGATAAAAAATCCTTTAAGAAACCTCCCCCATCTTATGAATAAGGGGAGTCATCAAAGAAAAAAAGGGCTAAAGTGAACTACACCTGCATTGACGGTGATAATGTGTTCCATATTCTTGAACCAAGTGACCAATCTACCAATGTAATCATTGTCAAAGACAAGAAAGAGTCAGAATCTTCCAACGCAATGACCCAAAGTCGAGCTAAGGTCACTCTCAAAGGAGTGGGTTCATCCTCCTCATCAAATAAACCAGTTGTTCTTAAATCAAAACCCCCTACATTAAAACAATTAGCATCATCCTCTTCATAAACTAATTATAGCTTGGTGGAGAAATTATAATGGACTTCGGCCCAAAGTTTTGATCTTTGAGTTGTTAAAAATATCTCCCGCACATAAAGATATCCTAGAACAAGCCTTGTTAGCTGATAATGTTCCTAAAGACCTAGATGTCGACTGATTCCAAATAATTGTAGGTCACCTAACATCACTTCATCACCATCTGTATTTTTTTAAGGAAGATGATAAATCACTAAACCATCCTCATAACCAACCTTTGCACATAGAGGTTTTGATACATAAGCATAGAAGCAAATGTGTCTTGATAGATGGAGGCACTGGTTTGAATATTTGTACCCTCAATCTTATAATAACATTGGGCTTTTGAGAACATGTTATAGATCCAAGAAGTAAAATAACTATAAAGGAATATGATGAAGAAGAGAGGTCATCAAAAGGGATAGTTGTGTTACCCATCAGGGTGGGACCAATTGAGAGAGATGTAATCTGTTAAGTGTTGGACTTTCCCTTTAGCTTGTTATATCTTTTTGGGCAGGCCTTAAATCCATGACATGCAGGTTGTCCCATCAATGTACCACTAGTGTGTGAAGTTCCCACATAACGAAGTAGAGTTAACTATTCCAACAGATGTTTTCTACTCTTATAACAACTTGAAATAAGATGACAACATGGTCTCACACAACAAAGAAGTCTTCAATGGTCAAGAAGCGAAAATGTCTAAAGTAGATATCATGAGAGATTTTGAGAAGAAATTAAAAATCAAAGACACCAAAATGGGAGAATACAAACTAGATTTGTTTCCATCTATGGCTAATCTTCCCATGTCCCCTAGGTCTTATGGGAAACCCTCGTCATCACTCAATCCTTCTAGTGCCAAAGCATTAACAATTCTTGAAGGGACGGGTATGGTAAAAGCTAGTGTCTCTATTACAAAGTAAAATGAGGACAAAGCTATCATTACATGGGTTTATAGAGGAGAAGAACATGATCAAGAAGTCAAGCATGTGGAAATATCCCCATAAAAATATGGGAAAGGATACCATATCATGCAGCAAATGGGATATGAAGACAAAGGACCCCTAGGAAAAGATCGAGGACTGATAGAACCATTGCACACAAAATTCAGAAGCCCAAAATACAAAATGAGGCTAGGATGTACCATGAACACAAATTTATTCCTTCCTCTAGAGATGGTCCTATATGTGATCAAGAAAAGGATTCTGATGATGCATTTGGGGAAGATGTGGAAATTGTAAACTTTTCCTTTGAAAGGTTGTTACATATACAAATATATAATCCCAATTACCAAGGAGAACTATACCTTTCATGTCAGCTAAGAGATCCCTTCGAACCAAATGAACTAATATTACATCAATTACAAGAATAAGACCACCAAAGCCAAGAAGAAAATTAACTAGCTAAAGAAACATTGATAAGTCAATAACATTCTAATAACCAACAAACAAAGAGTAATCCAGATGAAAATGAGCTAAGCCAAGGACCAAAAAGGGAACAAGAAGATAGACACCCCAATTTGGGGTAGTTGGCTACCATAACACATGTTCTTGATCTACCTCACTTTATTAATCCTAACAAAATATCCATATCAATGCAAGAAAATGAGAAAGCAACACCTATGCAAGAAGGTGGAGGACAACGAGAAGAGGATAACAGTTTAGATGAAGATGAGGAGGCTCCCATGACTTTAGAACAATACTTGGGTAGGTATGATGACATCAAAATAGATTCTCATACATATGAATTTGGTCAAGGAATGGAGAATGACCTAGAAGAAAGGCACCCAAACTGGGGGAAAGAAGAAAACCCTATCCATGCCCTAAATATACCACATTTTGTTGAGACAAGTTCAAATAGATACGAATGAGACTCATTTTATGATGTCACATTGGATATTGAGGTTGATGTCATTCATAAGTACATGCTTTAGTTTGAACAAGGGGAAATCTTAGGTGCTAGGCAAACAATAGTTCTTCCACAAAACATTAATTGGAACTTTGAGGAGGATGACATATATCTCAATGTCATGACTAGACCAAGGTCTACTAATATTGTTCTTCCCAAATTCTTATTTGATCTAGATAGGGGAATCATACTAGAGGAGGGTCGAGGTTATAGCATTAGATTACACAGATTAGATCCATGTAATACTAATAATGATTCTAATAGTGATGTTAGGACACTCTGTGGTCTAGATAGTTCTTTGAAAAGTAACATATTAGACCTAATCTTACAAGATGAACATTTTGATCATGATAATGTGGTGCTTTCTCTAGAACCAATTGAATCCTTGTCCCTAATACACCCCGAACTCATTGAGTGGAATCAAAATGAACCAGTGAACCTAATTTCCTACTTAAATGACTATACATTAGCATGATAATTGAATGTTGTTTAACCCTAGGTTACCTCTTCCACTGGTGCAACGAGTGAGAAGATGATGGAGGGAGATATCAAGTTTCTTAGTCTTAAAAAGAAGAATAAAAAGAAAAAGAGGTCTGACAGTGAAAACCATACTGTGGCAGTGTTAGAACAAAAAATAGTAAAAATAAATGATGTATCCAATGGTGAAAACCTCCTAGAGGCACCTGAGGATGGGAAACTTGATATCTTACCTGACCACTTCCAGGAAAGATCTTTAGTACTTGTAGAGTCTACACAACTAGTCAACTTGGGAATAATGAAATTGCCTCAGATTATATACTTAGCCCAATTATTAACTGAAGAAGAAAATAAACAATTTACATAGTTATTTATGGACAAAAAGATCAACTTCACTTGGTCCTATTCAGACATGCTAGGGCTTGACATAGATTTGATAATGCACCATTTACCCATTACTCCATGAGTAAAAATAATCAAGCAAAAACTTAGAAAAATGCATCCTCATGTGGCATTGATGGTTAAAGAATATTAGAGAAGTTTCTGAAAGAAGGTTTCATAAGGGCTATTAATTATGTTGATTGGATCTCAAATATTGTACCCATTTATAAATTAGACAAATCAATCATGGTATGCACATATTTTGGGGATCTAAATAGAACTTGTCCAAAAGATGACTTCCTAATTTCCAATATCGACATGATTGTAGATCTCACAACTGGATATGAAATGTATTCCCTAATGGATGGCTTCTCAGGATAAAACCAGATAAAAATAGCACCTGAGAATCAATAGAAAACAACTTTTACTTGTGCACGGGGCATGTTCTGCTAGAACATCATGCCTTTTGGTCTTAAAAATGTGGGTGTGCAACAAACCAAAGAGATATGGCGACTATATTCCATGACATGATGCCTAAGAACATGGAAGATTATGTGGATGAAAGATTGTCTAAATCAACAAAGATAATGACATACCTAGTTGACCTAGAAAATATCATCACTAGAATGGAGTATTTCAAGATGAGATTGAACCCCAATAAATGTGCCTTCAATGTGACATCTAGAAAAATCCTCAGGTACATCATATCAAGAAAAGGCATTGAATTTGATCTAGAAAAGGTAAAAACAATAATGGAGATGCAACTGTGCAAAATAATATTAGTCAGATAAGAATCTTACAAGGGAAGCTATAATCAATCAGAAGATTCATCTCACAGTTGGCAGATAAGGCTCAACCCTTTACAAAAATATTGCATAAAGAGGTAACATTCAAATGGGATGAAGGGTGTGAAAAGAACTTCTAACAAATCAAATAATACTTGGCTTGATCCATCCATTTTAATGGAACCTATACTAGGAAAGTTTCTCCTATTATACATATCCGCTATAGCAACATTGCTCAGAGCTATGCTTGCACAACATGATGAAACATGGAAAGAAAGAGAAATATAATACATTAGTAGAATCATGATTTCCTATTAACCCAACTACACAATCATCAAGAAGGCTTTCTTAGTAGTGGTATCCAATTCACAAAAGTTCAGACATTACATGCTGGCTCATTTAGTCAAATTAATTACAAAAATTGATCCACTAAAGTACCTACTAAACAAAGAAACTTTGATAAGAAGGCTAGCCAAAAGAGTAATGATACTAAGTGAGTTCAACATTGAGTATGTATACAGGAAGGCCATCAAAGGCCAAGTCATTGTTGATCACCAGGTGGATGCTCCTCTTCAAGACACCAAACCACTAATGATAGAATTTCTTGATGAAGCAATTCTACATTTGACAAAGCACTCATGGAAGATGTTATTTGATGGGTCATTCAGGCAACAAGGGTCTAGAGCTGGTGTACTTTTCATAACTCCCCAAGGATAAAAGATTCCTAAATCTTACAAAATGATTTTCCCTTATAATAACAATATTGGTGAGTATGAAGCTTTGGTGAATGGATTGAAGTTGGCCATTGAGTGGAAAATCATGGAGTTGCACATTTCATATCAATAATAATAATAATAAAAATATAAAGCTCTTTTACGAGATTTTTCTTTCTATTGAGATATACATTTTATTATGTATCCATATGATTGGTTTGTCTGAAATACATCACATCCACATCTCATTTTCATTCAGAATATCAAATATGAAACCCTAAACCATGTCATGATATACTATACCATATAGCTAGCACAAAATTCAACATTATTTCATCTCCGCACAATAGACTATAACATCCAAAATAATACATTAGTATATAATTATGTTTTGGACCAGCCAAAAAATAAAGCAAGAGAAATTATTTGGGCTTAGGATATAGATGCAGATGAACTTCTTGTATTTCCTGATTTGGTGGTATGTATCTAACTTTCATTTTTAATAAAAGGTGAGATATCTATTGGTAATTGAGGAGTGATGGGGGTACCAATAAATGCACCTCTAATTGTATTTAATATGTCATCTACCTCAATCATATGAGGTCTCTCTTGAGGTGACCCCCTTGTGCAAAATAGTCCAATTTGTATAAGTTGAGTAAAGCATTCCATCACTATTGATGTCCCTGATTCATGAGCATCTATAAGAAGACAATTATCTACCACATGACATGTAATTCTATCAGGAAAATGTATTTGTATCTATTTTTGTAGATTGATTCCTTCAATGAACATATCATCCGTTAGCTTCTTCCTTATCAACAACTCTAAAATTAAAATTCCATAACCGTAAACATCTCCCTTTGTAGTAATATTTCCACCTATTCCATACTCTATAATAACAAATAAACAACAATAAATTAATCGTAAGTCATTTGAGACATCTAGTGGTTTATAATATCTAAAAAATATAGTAAAATACATATAATCCAATAATAAGAAATGTGTACTTGGTGCGATGTAGCATCTACAGAAGTCAAGGAATCCATAGAATCACCAAAAGTAAGATTGGAAAGACCAAAATCTACTATATATGAAGTCATATCATTCCTAAGAGGACATTGTGAGGCTTCGGGTCATAGTGAATCATTTGAACAAAGCTATAATGGTGAAGATATGTCATTCCTTGTGCTATCTCCATTGCTATCCTTATTGGATCACTCAAACACAGTTTGCATCTACGCACTTCCAAAGGATACAACCATCTCTCCAAACTTCCATTTGACATGGACGGAAGAACTAAAGCTTTAAAATCAAGGTTAGAGCATGCTGAAATGATTTTAATTACATTGTGGTGTCGAACTCTCTTTAATGCATTGCATGCTCTGCTAAAACTTTGGCGAGCACGTTCATCTTGCACCTTGAGAACTTTAATAGCAATATTTCTACCATTCTTTAGAATCTCTTTATAAACTAACCTAAAACTATCAGTTCCTAAAAGATTTTCATCATTGAACCCACCAGTTGCATCTATAAGTTCTTTATATGAAATTTTTGGTGGCCATACTTTGAGAGCGGGCATATTGGAACCTTTGCACAATCTATAGGAAAATGCTACCAATAGAAGTGACATGATCAAAATTGCAGTGTCTATTAGAATAGGAATAATCACCTTTTTGAAGACCGATGGTTGTTTTTGATTGGAATTACATGGCGGTAAGTTTAACCATCCACCATAGAGGCCAAGATTTCCCATGATTTCTGAGGTATCAAGTGTTGCAAAAGGTCCTCCCCTTGGGACCTCCCTAGTTAAGCTATTTGAAGATAGATTGAGATGCTAGAACATTTTCATCTTTCCAAAAGCCACTGGTATTGTACTAGACAAATTATTGCAAGAGAGATCCATGTATTGTAGATTTTGCAAATTTGCCAGTGATGAAGGGATTGACCCCTAAAATTCATTCTAAGAAAGATTTAGCTATTCCAACCCCTTCAACTCTCCACCCTAAATGCCACCTGAGAAATTGTTTTGAGAAACATCTATAGCTAAGACCATAACCATTTTTCTCATTTCCAAAATAGAACCTTGCAATAAATTGTTGGAAACATTGAAATAGAACTCAAGATTTTGAAGACCTACAACTTTAGGAGGTTTATTTCCTATTATTTTGTTGTGTGCCAAGTCCACCAATTCCAAACTCTGACATCTACCTAAAATGGAAGGTATTTTGCCTAATAGTTGATTGTGATGAAGATAAATTTCTCTTAATTGTGGAAGCTCGCCAAGACTTTCTGGAATTTGCCCTAAAAACATGTTCTCATTGAGATCCAACAATCCAAGCCTCTTTGATTGGCCAAAACTTTTAGGAATTCTTCCTTGTAAATTGTTTGTATGTAGATACAAGATTTCCAGATTTGGCAAACTACCCAGTGTAGATAGAATGGTCCTAGTGAATCTACTTTCTTCTAAGGATACTCCTACCAAGCTTGTGAGGTTACCGATCACATCTAGTATGCTTCCCCCAATTTCATTTGTGCTTAATGCTAAGATTGTGACTAAATTTGAAAGGCAACCAATTGAAGAGGGCACAATGCTAATCAAGTTCAATCAAGCTGGAGCAATTAGTTAGCACTGTTATAATAGACAAACCACTGCTTCCACTCACCATATGGTTTTGCCACAAAAGTAACCGTCTCATTTGTTGCATTTTTCCTAATTCCAGAGGCACAGTGCCACTCAATTGGTTGTAACCTAAAATCAGCATCTGAAGATGAGTGCAATTACCTAGAGAGGTGGGTATTTCTCCAGTGAGTTGGTTTCCCCATAAATACACTTGTTGCAACTCGGGTAGCCTTCTAAACTGCCATGGAATTGGGCCATTTAAGTGGTAGTTCAGAGCTAGGTCCAATATTTGGAGACTAGTGCAATTTGAAAGTATGAGAAGAGCAGGAAAGTCAGTTCAATTGCAGAAGGTGTGATTGGTCATGTGATATGAAAAAACTATGCATGTTTCTGGCAGTGGATGTGGCCTGATTTTCTTTTCTTTTTCTCTTCTTGTCTGTTTTGGGTGCATTTAGTACGTGTTGGTTTTTAAAATGGACTTTATGCTCTAACAGGCAACCAATGAATTTGAAACAAGACCTTGAAGATGGTTAGTCTTAAGTAATTATAGTTCAAATTATTAGACCAACTATAGGGTCTTAGTATGCCCTCTTCTACTTCTGGCTCTGCAAAACCAAGGTGGGTTTACCTAGTCCAAGGTATTCTCTTTCTCTTTTGGACCTTAAATAATAGATAAATGATAAGAAGATTTAAGTATCAACCTAATACTCATAGGGTCTTTCCATTATCATAGGTAGGACACTTACAAACAGATGATTCAACGGTTTTTAATAATATGTGTTTTGTAAATCTACCTCAAGCTATGACAGATCAGTGCCTTATCCCAGGGCAAGGAGTCAAACATTCAACTGAAAACCATTCAAACAATAGGCCATTTCATTAGTGATTCTTATCATTATCCAATCGTATACCCAAATCCACAAATGATTGACAAAGGACTTTGATTCTTTACTGGAAAGAAGCCTATGCACAAAACATTTGCATCACACAAAAGAAACAAGCTGTGAAGATGAACTCAACAAATAGATTGAATTCATATGGAAACAAACATAAGTATGGAGACAACTATGATGAAACATAACTCATTCCAAGATGGATAAGTTGCCAAACCCTGTTGCTGTTTATTACAGGTGAAAATATTGAAACCCATTACAAGAGATGAAAGAAAATCCTCATCATAGACATGAAAATCAGAGAATACAAAACTGTGGAAGTTGAGAACTTGTAGATCTCTTTAGAGAGAAAAGTTTCAGAACCCTAAGAAAGACTAAAAAGGGAGGCTAAATAGAAGAAGAGACAAGAAATTAGGTCATTTATCATTACTAGCAGTTGTCCATCTTCTTCCCCAAATATGATCTTTTACAACCTTCAACTGTCCTTTTTTTCTCGACCAAACTGCTTCCACCAAGATTGACCAACATCAAATTTGATCTCAAAATTTGATTCCTCATCTCGAGCCAGTTTCAGTGATATATAATACTTCATATTTTGGATAAAATTTGATCTCCCAACCACTGAATGAAATCTTCCCACTGTCGTGCATATCAGATTTTCATTTTTGAAATTTGACTACAACAATTTGGTTTAAATGTTGCACATAAAAAATGGATGGGTCCCACTTGTGCCACATGGCACATTCAGATTGGTCCAACAAATCACCTCCTTGCCACTTGGATGCCATGTTTAACCTTTTCCACTTGGTGCTACTTGATTAGCCCGCAACTCCACCTGGACACTGAACAACAACTATATTTCCACCTCACCGAAGTGCCACATGGCAACTTGTCGCATGATCGCATGGGCCAAAAATAGCCCATGCGATCATGCGACCACCCGTGGATGAGTGCATGAATCCCAAGGTCATCATTCCCTGCAGAGTTAAACACTTTGTCAAAAATAACCTTACCTGCATGTAGGTCCCACTCACCATGTCATCACCAACTAGGCGCCACATTTTGACCTTTCAAAATTATGCCTTGTAGTGCGTGCCCAGCTGGCAAGCACTACACGGGCCCACACATATCCAAGAGGTCCCACGTTTGCCTCTCACTTCACTTTACAAAACACATGAGTGCATTTGCTTTTGAATACTCTATTGATACTAATCCTTTCAAATGTGGGATAAACAACCGCATAGAATCCCTTGTTTTTTGTCATTCCGCTCTGCATAACTTCTCCATCCTTTGGCTCATGCAAAGGGAAGCCTGATATATCTTGTTGCGCAATACATCTCCCTCACGCCCTGTGCATACATTTACACCCTCCCTTTCTTAAATGCTAGTATCCCTTACATTCATTTGCTTACGCAAATCTCCCAAACAAACAACATCCAAAACGTGTTGTATCTCTGGCATTTCATCTTCTCATGCGATGGTGCTTTACATTGCTTTTTACACAAACTGATACCCTTTGTTTGTTTACGCTAACATCTTATTTCCAATGCTGGCACTGATCCAAACATGCGCTGTCATGTGTTTCAATTCAAACTCCACGCAACCTGCATTCCATTATTTTGCTTACACTTGGTCTTTCATACACTGGCTGCTTCTTTGTATCATGTGCTAGCCTTGCATTGATCTTGCGCTGACATATACATTTCATGCTCACGCGACTTCAATACTTCTTATGCTGGTGTGTCCTCACTTCTATGCAATTTCTCATTTACCGATGCATGCTTGATTCCTTATGTGGGTGCCTTAACTCCGAGCAGTCTGCAAACATACGCTGGATGTCTCTAAAGGAAGACTTGGCAGCAAGCTATAGCCTTGTACACATCCCTCATAGTTTACATGTGCTATTTCCAAAGAAGAAAAAGCATATACTAAGATCCCTAGTGTAATGTGCGCCCAACACCCCTTCTCACGGTTGGCGCAACATGAAGGATAGAAAACATGCAGCTCCTCTGTCCCTATTTCTCTCTGTACACTAGCTTTACCAAGTTGAACTTCTATATTGGCAATAGCATCTTGTAAAATCAGACTTTCACTCTGTATTGGGGATCCCACATTTATTTCAACATCCCATTTTTCTGGATACTTATAAGTAATAGGAAAAGCACTATCAACATAAGATATAATTTCTCCAATGGTGCACAACATGCTGCTAAGAACAGAGGCAACATAGAATCCTCAAGATGGTACGCAACACGCCCGCAAATTGACAAACATACACACTCCTTTTATCAAGTGTTGAAAATCTTTGTATTCTTTTGAAAAAACAAACATTCTATTTGTTTTTTGGGCATATGAATATGCTCAACAATCCACCCTCAGATGCTTCTGAGAATCATGTCAACCATCATTAAAATTATGTCTTTGATTTCACAATTTATATGCATGTTACTCTGCTTTTATTGCCACTTCATGCACAAGTATGTCCATTTATCAGCTGCCTCCATTGCCAGACTCACCAATTGAATGCTAAAAAGTCCTTTACTTCACATTCTGGTGATTCCTTATTTACGCTAGTTAATACATTGCATCATTGGCTCATTTTGAATGCATGGGGCCTACAAACACACAAGCTTCCCCTTTCGTCTTTCTTCACATTTTTATGTTAATATTAATAACCATGAAGATTTGGAAAATTAAACACAAAAGTCCATCTCGAACTAGAAACACTTGATGAGGTCAGCTGGGTCTAGAGGTGGGCCTGGCTAAAAAAAATTTCAATTTCGTGTACCTAACCCTGATTATGGCTCTGTACATCTTCAACACGCTTCAGGACCAAAAATAAATCAAACCCGCATCACTGAATGCCTCAAAAACATTATTTCTGTTTAAGTGTCAAAACTGTGCCAGAGGGCTCAGGAAGTGGTCTCCAAAACTGATGAAAACACCTGATCTGATCCGACCACTTGACAGGGATACTCTATGATGTACATGCAATCATCTCCCCGAACAACGTCTCATGACTGTATCAGAACTGAGAGATTTTTATTGTTGAAAATGGCACTTTCAAATTGCCGCTTGCAAATGACTGACATATTTACGAAAATTGAAAACAGAATGGGCCTGGCAAACCAAGTTAGTAGATTGACAGAAGACCCAAACTGAGACTGGAGATAGTATGTCAACTCTACAATACAATGCAACAAGAAACTCTTAAAGAGCCTTAACTGGTCAAAAGATATTAATGCACAAATTTGACCTCTGGGAAAAGATTTCCAGGTACACTCAGAAAACAAAAGGAAACTGTGAATAGAACGGCTTATGAAAACTGACTTAACGGATTGATCAAGATCTCAAACTGAAAACATAAGTTCTCTGTCAGGATTACAAAGCGAGACAGCAATCAGAAAGCTCATCGGATCAATTGGCCCAAAGTTAATCAACTGCAAAGTAGGCCATCTGGAAAAGATAACTGAATGCACTCTATCCAAAATACGAAACTTGCAAACGGATTTGATCCCGAAAACTGATCAAATGGATTCGTTAAGAGCTGAAAACGGATAGGCTGATAGAAAAACTTGTCTACAATCCAAAGGAATGTTTCCTTTTAATTGATCAATCTCTATCCATGAATTGCAAACCTCCAAACAGGGCCTCTGACAAAACTGTGAAAAGTGTAACAGGCAGATTTATACGAAAGACCTCCAAATGGGTAGGTGCAAAATAGATCGAATCTGACTATAGGGAGCTGAAAACTGAAACTTAAGTGATCTGATGTACACTAAAGACACTCACCACTCAGTTTTCCATGACACTTATCAGTGCATCAGATATTCATCCTTAAACTAGGCCCTTCGAATCAATTTGACACTCAGGCAAATTCCAAAACTACAAACCGCCTAAGAATGAGATCCTACAAATGTGATGCAAATATAAAAGTGATGATTCCAAGTGACTGAATGATGTTTATGTAGAGTTTAAAACACCTCACTCGCATGATAGGGCTTAGGAATCACTCAGTATATGCATCCCCTTGAATGAGAAACAGGTACTATAACAAGTTTTGAATCATGGCATCTCAAAGATTTTTGAGAGTGCCAACAGTACGTTTACACGAAATATATTTTATTGTTAAAAAAAATTTCATTAGACCATAATATGATAACAAAATTTAGCCCATATGCATATACAAACTAACAATGTTGAAGGAGAGACAATAATGGTATAAATAGAAAACATCAAAATTCCGGAGACTGTCAAATATTTTCAGATAACAAAAATGAATCTAATAAGCATAACCCTAGAGACAATATGTTTTGTTGTCTTTGAAAGTTGGAAAGTACTTAAATATGTCCCTGTTGCCCAAAAGTGGTAACAACCTTATATATAAGCTACTATTGGTTTGCTTTTTGTGTTTTTGTTCTTCTGTCATGCATTGCCTGCAACTAGATATTTATTATATTTATATAGTTAACGGTTGTGCGAGTAAGAGATTTGTCTATTTTTAACTCTTTAGTCATGTATTTGAAACTAAAATTAGATTTGAAGTATTATTTTAGATTTGTTTTTTAATTTTTAATTTTTAATTTTTAATTTTTAATTTTTTTTTTCAAGTTGTTCTTGTAACTTGCTTTTTATGCATGTTGTTGTATAGAATACCAAATTGAGGGTTTCATGGATTTACTTTTCATGCATGTTAGTGTTGAGACATTTTTGTTTTCTTTCTTATTGTCAACAACTACTACTTGCACTTGTAAACTCTTGTCATGTCATTTTTTCATGATAGTTTGGTAATTCTAATGCCTTTCATTTTACACTATGTATATTGATTGTCAATTTTTTTCTCATTTAAAAATAGTGTAATAATTTTTTTAAATTTAAATATTTTGTTATTAGTATAAATTAGTAATATTTACAAAAATCTCAAATGTTCTCAACAAGTTTCTAAATTCATATGTTTTATTTTGAAAAGATTTTAAGTCAATAAAAATAATATATAATAAATTATATAAAAAAAATTATTTATGGTAAACTAATATAAAATTAGAAAAAAATTATAAATTAGTAATATATGTCAAATTAATTAAAAGAATTTCTAAATTTATATATTGCATACTAATATTTTAAATTCATAAAATAAGTTTCTATAATTCATAGATTCTGTTTTAAAAATACTTTTAATTAATAAATTATATAATAAACAAGATATAAATAAATATATATCATATATTATATATAAATTACTATATATTACGATTTTATAAAAATTTAACCTCTCAATCGATCAAATTGCATACAATTTCATTTATTCTATAGTTGGTGTGAATTTTTCCATTAAAATGAAATTTTGAATTCTTATTTCTAATTTTTGATTGGTGGTCATCATTTTACCTGAGAGGACCGGTTCCGTTTCTTTTAAATAGCGCTCTCCCGCCCATTACAATTTTAAATCTTTTCGTGCTTAATATATTTTTAAATCTCGTTTCAGTTGTTCACGCCTGCCATATTCATGTTGCTCCTGCTTACCATTTTACAGTGCTCCTGCCCTGTCCGTCATTTTTATGCTACTCCAGATAAATCGTTTGGTATTTTTGAGATAAATGTTTTTTTAGTATGTCATGTTCTATGGTGGATACTGGTTTACATGTTTAAAAGTTAAATATTGAAAAAAGGTTATTGGTGTAGATAAAAACAAGTGTCATGTAAGTACTTGTTCTAATATTGTGATAGTAATTAAAAAAATTAAAAACAATTGTTTGAATTAGTTGATTGGTATTTATATAATTTAGAAGTAAAAATAGTAAACTAAACATAATTTGATTTTAATTGTAATTTGAATTATATGGTAAATTAAAATTATATGTATTGTAATTAATTTAAAATTTGAAAAATGAGATTTTATTAGAAATTAGAATTATATGTATTGTAATTAATTTAAAATTTTAAAAATAGGTCTTATTAGAAATAATAAGATATATTGTAATATTAAGAATTAATTACTTTTCTAATTATACACATTTTATAAAAAACTACAACATCTAAAGTTATAATGTGGAAAATTTTGTTTTCATTACTCTATTAAAAAAATTAAGGAATACCATTTCTAACACAAATTAGATTGTTCAAATGTTTCCTTAAAATAAAAATATTTATTTCTTTTTAAAAAATAATCAATCCTTTTATTAAAAAATTAAATAATACCATCCAACTAATTTAGTTAAATATTATTAATAAAATTATAAAATAAAATTACTACAATTAATGAACACATCTATCAATATATTAATAATAAAAAACATATCTATCAACTAATTTTTTTAACAATTAAATGTATAATACATAACTCAATAATTATTAGTTCCTGCCGCAGGCCTAGAACTATAGGCAAAGACATAAACTTAACTCATGATTAAATATTTCAATTGCAGCCAATCAGATCTTATATATTTTTTTATGTTTCAAATTTTTTATGTTAATAAAAGTATAAATGCAATTTTCTTAACCAAACATATTGAAAAAATTAATTATCCACAATTTGATTGGTTGAAAAAATTGGACCGATATGAGCCCTTTTTGCGGAAATTTATTATAAAAACTATACACATAGTTCATGATCAACTTTATATTAGTTTTTTATGAAATTATCTATTAACATATACTTATTATTAAACATATTTTTTAGATATAGTTTTTCACATGGTTAAAAACTCAATTTGTTGAAAATTTGAAATTTTAAGTTTAATCTTTTTTATTATTATAAAAAATATAAAATTTCATATTTATCAATTTTTTTTAATCAATTATATTGTAATATTTTTAAAATCTATCTTCATAGAATAATAATTTTATTTTGTATTAAAAATATTTTTTATTTATTTATTTTAATAATTAAAAGATTTATGTGACAACAACTTTAATCTTTTAATAGAATGAGAATATTATAATTAAATTTAAATATATTTAATATTTTATTATGTTAGAAATTATAAATATAAGATTTTTTCATTTATTAAGTCGATAGACTCTTGTGGAACACAATGGACAGAAAAGTGTCAGATATCTAAAAATTGTCAGGCACCTGAAAATTAAAAAATTAAGGGTAAATGGTAAATGTTTTAGTCTTCCCTTAGCATTGTCAGACCCCTGAAAATTTAAAAATTAATGGTAAATGTTTTAGTCTTCCCTGAGCGCATCCTCACATTGTGGAAAACAGTTCATAAAGTTAAATCTATTAAGTTTCCACAATCCATGCGTATGAATGTATTAGTTTCTGGATTCGATTGTGTAGGATTTTTTTCTCATCAACGTTTTGGATCATACTACATGATCCATCATCAGGATGTCAAAGAGCAAGAGCAAGAGGACTTGAAAATGATGGATCATGTAGTATGATGGATCATTTTCAAGTCCTCTTGCTCTTGCTCTTTGACATCCTGATGATGGATCATGTAGTATGATCCGAAACGTTGATGAGAAAAAAATCCTACACAATCGAATCCAGAAACTAATACATTCAAGTTCATAAAGTTTTTCAATGACTCAGCAAACACTATCTCCTCAACCCTAACTGTATCTTCTACATCATTGGGTTCTGATAGGTCATGCCATGAATATCGGCAAATAGTTTCAATTGAAACAGATGGAATAAATAACATGCAAACCAGAACCGACTAATAGAGAAAACGCTTTGCAGGAAGAAATAGTCTCGCCGTGTTGGTATTCTACACCATTAAGATTTCCATTTTTTGCAGGCACCCTTTGTAGCTGGTGTTCTACGAGGAGAGAAGAAAAACTGGAAAAGGTAAACTTTGGTAAATGGATTATTCGAAATCATAATATCGTACACATTTCCTTTTATATTACCCTGCATACAAACAAATATTGACTAAATTCTTGACATCGCGTTATTACAAAAAAATCAAACTACACATCTTTTTTTGGCAGGTATTTACAAAAGAAGCTGATAATGATACAGTGGTTTTGATGGATGCAAGATCATCCACAACAGAAAATGAAGATGCCATCTATCCATTTATTATTGGGATTCTTGCTGATCCGGAAGAAATTAGCAAGCATGCTTTTGTTTTATTAATTGACAATGTTGACCTACATGTACGTCTCACTGTAAAAGTTAATTATAGACTGTACAATTTTATATTTCCATTCTCTTCATTGGAAATTAAATTCTTGTCAGATTTTCTTCCATGGCAGATATTTGTGCTCGCTGGTTAATTCGCATGGTAATAATTTGGTAATTTTATGTTCGCTAGGATTTATTGATTAGTTTGTGTAAATGAATTTTGTTGTTCTATATGGCTATTTTTTTTGGGTCTGCCTTGGGTATTATTGTTTTATTTTAGTGAGTTTAAAAAGGGAATCAAAACATGGGAAGTTTTATTTAAATTTTAAAATATTTTGAGAATAATAATAAATATAGTTATACATAAAATAAGCTAATATAGAAAATGAAAATAGTTGTACTTATCTAAGTTTATCATTTAATATTTTTTTACATTATGTAAATATTTGTTTAACTGCTCTCTTAAACAATGATTCTAATGGCATTAATTCTACATTAACAACTACTCATTTCAAAACAAGATTTCTCAATCTATATTAATATCATAATATTCTTTGTAACAAGTTTACATTTCACTTGTTTAAAATTCTATTGGCTATCCAACAACTCCTTCTATAGGGATCTCGATATTAATAATATTTTTTCTTAAACATATTATGTTATGGTTTTTTATTTTTGTGGAGAAGAACGTATTTTATGTAAACATCAATTTCATTTGTAGAGATATAATTATAGTTAAATTGTGTAATTATAAAAAAATTTGAAACAAGATTATTTTATTTTAATTATTATTTTAAAATTTTAAATTCTTTTATAAGCAACTCTACTAGCATTTTGGCAGGAACTTCGTTGCTTTGCATGCAGCCTTGTTAAATACTTATTAATAGCTTAACTACTTATTACAAAAATTATTTTAAAATTCGTGTATAAGACCTTAAATCATTTAACCAATCAAATGATAGAAAAATCATTTTAAAAATTATGAAATTAAAAATATTGCATTTAAACTTTAGAAAGTATGAAATTTATAATAAAATATAAAATATAATAAATTATAATTGGTCTAAACAATTTAATTTAATCACTAATTTTCTAGAAAGAATGAGAATTGAAAATATATTTCATTATAAGTGAATGGTAGAAAATATAATATTACATCTATAAAAATATGACAATATTTGAGTTGAACTCATTTGAATCTATATTTCATTTTCATAAGAGAGATTTGTGTAAAGTTCTACTTGTACCAATAAGACCAATGGATTTGACTTAGAAACTATATAATCTACATTCTATAAAAATATCACAATACTATTAGACAAAACAATACTCTATCTAGAATAACATATACGCCAATATAACTCCTACTTTGAAGTTTTCCATTATGATATGTTTGATTAGAGGAGCTAAATTGAGACAAAAAAAGAAGGATGAAACAAAATAATATATAAATTAGTAAATAGAATATTATTTTCAGAGTTACTTAAATATTAATAAGTAAAAAAGTATGTAGGAGAAAATTTAGGGTTATTGTATGATTTCAATAAATTAAATTATGCTTATAAGAGTTAAATTTCAATGAGACCTCATAAAAATGTTTATAGGAGATGAGATAAGGATGTTATTTGTGGAAATAAAAATAAATTTACATCATTTCAAATGACAAATTAATTAATTGTAATAGAGACCATGTTAACTAGTGATTAAATTGAACTCTCTAACCAATTAAATTATATATATATATATATATATATATATATATATATATATATATATATATATATATATATATATATATATATATTTTAAGATATTATAAACTTAAAGATATTACAATTTCACTATACAAAGTATAAATATATAATAAATAACAAATATTCTAATTTCTAATTGATCCATACACATTATTTTAATAATTATGTCTACTCTTCCTTTCCATTTTATCTTATCCTAAGCATAATAGAGTCCCTACATGTTGTGAAAGACTTCCAAAAAGGCAGTGGCAACTTTTTGATCTCCTCCACAGTTCCACGTTGGATTCCCAAAAGGATTTTAGGCGTAACACAAAAGCTATGAACCTTCTTATTTGCTTTAGAAGTGGTATGTGGGCTGCTATAAAGTGTACGGCTGGGCTCTATCCCAACTGAATAAACTATTTATTTGATTTCAATCACACTGTAAACAGATTTCTTGATATTTTTTTTTCTCTCTTCATATATCATAATGATTTCTCTTGGTATTTCTCACCCCTTAAATATCCAAATGACAAATTTATTATTTGCTTGCAAATTTGAATAAATTCATACGTAAAAGCACTGTTGCCAACAACTGCAAATAAATCCTTTAAACCCTTATCAATCTGCACACCTGTGAATCCTGGATGAATCCACCAAGGTTGGCTGAAATGGGTTCTAAGGCTCGCTGAACTGAAAGATGGAAGCTCTCAAAGTTCTTCAAGAGAAAATATCAAAACCAAGAACAGTGCAAATGAGCTCTAAAATCTCCTTATAAATCCCTCTTGGAATTTTGTGGAATATAAATTATAAAAATCACTTTTAATATTAAACTTTTCATAATTGATTTTATAATATCTTTTATGTCATTAAATTTACTTTTTTTTAACAACTAATTATTGATCATTTAATTATTCTATCTCACATAAAAAGGGGACATTACATTTTTCTCCTTCAACCATCTTTTTTTCATTATCATCTGCAAGTGTTTGTTTGTAGTGCATCCAAACATAAGAGTTTTATGGTACACCATCCATCTTTTTTTCATTATCATCTGTAAGTGTTTGTTTGTAGTACATCCAAACATGAGAGTTTTATAGGTACACCATTCAACAGTGTAGAAATTGAATGTACCATAATTCCATGCTATATCAATATTGTGGGGTATGATTTCCCTCTCAAGGGCGGGCTTCTTAATACTGTTTCATTGTTGTTTGTAAAAAACTATCCCATCCCTTCACAATTTTCTCTATATGGCAGACATGATGCCTCAAGGTTGCTAACTCGGTTGCCAATTTTACAATGTTGGAAGATTATTCCACTTTCCTCCTTTCTGTGGCCAAGCTTTGAAGTTATTCTCGCTCACTTATTAGAACCTCCTACATTCTATCTAGTTGGGGACATGTTACCATCTCTATCTCATTGATATTTGTCATGGTTGTTACTTGTGGCATCTACTTCTATATAAACATCTATCCTAGAAAAGTCAGTCCCCAGCTTTCCTCCTCATCTCTAGTTATTTTATAATTTGATGCTACTAGTGATAACTGCTGCCTAACATGGTCAAGTTCATCCTTCGTCTTTTTCATGGTCTGTGCCCAACTAAGATAAAAGTAACCCACAACAACTAATTTGTCCTGAATGGTTTTGCTATTGTAGCCTTCAATTTATATTTTCCGTTAAAGGGATCAATTGTCTCTTGAATGTATTATTCTACCACCTCTTGTTGGAATTGTTGTTTCTTATTTATAGAGGGGTCCACTTGATTTGGAAGGTTATTTATAGAGGGGCACTTGATTTGGAAGGTTCTCTGCCATGCTTTCTAGCCATGTCTCAATTGGCAGGAACGGGGCACTTTAATATTATGGCCTTGTGTCAGTAAATTCAATTAGAGAATCAATTAGGTAGTTGAGTAGGATGTTTGCTAGAACTGAGTTCTACTTTGCTACATGAGATGGATGTTATGAATTATCCACATTTACAAATAAGTTATTTGTGTAACCCCAATAATCTAGCCTTAAGCTACCTAGCTAAACTAAGATAAACTTAGCATAATGAAGTGTGTAAATGTTAAATAATCCTTGGTATGATCTCTACCTCTTCTTTCCACCTTCAGTGCTAGGTATTGGGGTCCTCCTCCATCAGATTCTGCTTGTCTACATCCATGAGGATATAGTTAATTACAAATAGTTTCCAGTGCAAAAGTTATTGCAGGTATTCATACTGAGCTACCTTGTTGGGCACAACTGAGAACACCATCATTATGTCTGAAAATATCATTTCATAGTATGCTTCTTGAATTTTTGTTGTTTAATTTGTTCATTGAGTACTATGTTAGATATCTTCTTTCTCAGTTTGCTTCCTTACTCTATTTCTTGCAGTATCTCTCTTTGCTTTATCTTACATTTCCATTCAAATTCGAGCTCAACCTTAGCTTATGGTTTGTCTCAATCACTCTTCAGCACATACATTACTTCAGTATTTCACTTTCAGCCTTCCTAACACTCCTATGTAGCCTTGTTCATTCCTCAATTCTTTTCGATAACTTTTGAGCTCTGCCCTTATGCTGCTGCTCAGATGATGGTCTTTTATGTGCCCACAAACTAAATTTTTTAAATTGTTTTGATCACTTGTTTTTACTTCCAATTTTTCGTTACTTTCTCCCTACCTACTCTTATGAAATCACTCCTCACTAACTCTGTTGTTTCTTTTTACTGACTTTTGTTTCCATCACCAAGTGCTGTATTCTTTTGCAAGCTACTGTAATTTTGGATTCCTATGAAAACTTTTGATTTCTGCTAATCCATCATCCACCCATCCACTGTTTGTATTAAGCCGATCTGTATTATATTACATCATGACCAATGTAACCATGGGCTTGCCACCTTGCATTATTTCCTTTATTTCTTTGTATTGGGATGGACATTTCTTTACTTGTACTCAAGAATGCTTCCTTATGGGTTTTAGCTCATTACTTCCCCTAGCCACTGTCTACGGGCTTCAAGTTGCAAAAATGTCTCTCTTTTCCTTCATTTTTTTATTTCCCTCTTTTTGTCACAATAAAAAAATATTCAAAATTTGTGTTGTTTTTCTTTGAAATTAGTTTCTTCTCTGTTTTGTCATAATTATTTTGTTTTTCCAATTTTTTAAAACTGTATTTTCTAAGGTGGAATATGAGTCTTGAGTGAGATGTCATTTCTTTAGCCATTTCTTAAGTTGCCAATCAATGTTTTTAATTACACAGCCCTTGTTGAAACAATAAGCTCTATCACATATAGTCCTGACTATTTTAAGCTGATTTGGTAATCCCATCAGGAAAAAAATATTTATTTCCCATTTTGCAATTTCCTAGGTTTTTTTGGTGAATAATGGTACATGACTTCTTATGGGATGGGGACTTCTCTAGGCCTTCATGGAATGCTCTTTACTCTGGGATTTCTAGAAATATATGATTTTTGTTTGTTTTCAGGTATTTTGAAAACCAAAATGAAAATGTAACTGCAAACTAAACTGAAAATAAATGATGAACAAAATAATAATTGGCTGGGAATGGCACCAGAAATCCTCACAATGCTGGAATTTTTCATTGAGGCATTACAGACAGAAAATCAGAATTATATATGTCACATACATCAAGTATTGTTATTGTTTTCTATCTGATATAACCCTAGATTGCCAAAACATGCTCAGACCTGATCTGCTAAAATCAATTTCAGAATATAGTCAACTCTTACTAGCAAAAGGATTGAATCAAGAAGCAGTATATGTTGCAAATTCCCCCAAACATATCAGAAAATCAAATACCTCAATTTAAATTGGAATTTACCAGCAATTACAGATGACGTCAATGATCAATTTCCAATTTACAAACATACCATACTGCTGCACGGATGGCAAATTCAGATGATGAACAGACTCATATGGCTGGTTGAGATGGAACCCTTGCTTATATGGATGACAGCTTGAAGGGTATGACTGGAAATGGAAGATTCAACAATAAACGACATTAGATCTGTCCCTCGATGCTGGTGCTCCGGACTAAAGATTGGAAATTGTGATGCAGGAGCAGTAAATAATGTTAAATCTTCCCCAATGTTGGTGCATTTAAAAGATGATCAGAAAACACAGGGTGACTCCAAGATCAACATCAACAACAGCATAAAATCTCCTCTAATACGTGCACTCACCCTCTAAATGTTGTGGCTAGACAATGTGCTGGTGCGACTCATTAAATCAGCAATGAAATATTGGAACAAACTCTGAAATCCACCAACAATGGCAGTCCAACAATATTTCTCCAATATTGCAACCCTTTTGCCTCAAATCTAGAAACTTGAAAAGAACTTGCCAAAAATCAGCTCTGATGATGTCCTTGATGAAAATGAGGGTTTTCGTCCACCAAGACCCTCGAACAACCAAGGCTTTTTGTCCTTGGCTGTGAACTTGAACACAAATGCTCCAAGTGAAAATTACAAATTGAATCAAGATGCTAAATGAGGGCAGGCACCCTCTTTTAACACCCCTTTCAATTTGGGCCCTTGGTTGAATTTCCCTCCGAATACTTTTTTTCATTGGTGAAACACAACCGAAGTTGCGGATTTGTAGTGATATTGTTGAAAAACATTACAATAGATATTGGCAGTCCTCCGAGTCGAAGCTCCAGGTAGAACATACACCAGTAAGTCTTGTACAAAAAATAGTAATTAAATTCAGTTGCAAAAACATCCATATTAGTCCTTATGATGTACTGAGGGCAAAAACTGAAACCAGATAGCTCAAAAAACCATGAAACCTGAGCAGGGACAAGACATTCTAGGCCCGTTCAGATTTGAATGCTCTAGTTGAGTGTGGCATGCCTGAACCTGGTCCAAAAATCCAAAAAAGCCCGACTACCCACCTTACTTGGTCTTGTCAAACTCCTCTAAGTTAACCAGTCTTGTGAAGTTCTATATCCATGGGCTCTTGTCACCAGTCTCAATCCCCATCGCTCTGCACAGGTAGTCATGCCCAATTGTCGTCCAATGATCATCCAAGTGTAGGAGAGAGGGTTACTTTGCAACGTCAACTCCTGGCTCAAACATTTTGGGGATGTCGTCCAGCAAGGGGATGCCTACCCAGGGTTCTCTCCCCAAAACCATTCGAATGACTTTCATTTTTAACAGGCTGGGAGTGTTGCAAGCAGCTAAAACGGATATCTTACCAAGGGGACACTTAGTTTTTTTAAGTTTTTTTTTCAAACTTTTTCTAACTTGCTTTATATATTTTACGTTTTAGTTTACGATTTACTTACCCAATACCGTTGCGGGTGCTGGTCTGATATGAATCCTAAGAAATCCACTCGCTTCTTGTCTGCCCTAAGTCTAATGGGAGTTTCCATTTTGAGTGATATATTTGTAATGTCCCCCTTTCTGAAATAGGATTTATTAATAAATGATAATGATAAGATTAAAATATAATAAATAAATAACTAATAATAAAATATAATATAATATAATTACAAGTTAATTAAGTTTAGTGAAAGGTCAATAGATATGCAATGAAGAGTTGTGTCTTCTTCAACATAAGATATAAAGGTGAGAAGAGTTCATTTGAAAGAGGATATGGAGGAAGGAAGAGAGAGGAGAACATAGGAATTAAAGAAGGATTAATGGAAGGAAAAAAGAATGAGAAGAAAATAAGGAAGTGACTCTTTCAAAGGGAAGCAATGATGAAGCGTTGTAAGTTGTAACTCTTTCAAATGATTGTAATTATGAAGGGTTGTGACTCTTGTTAGGAATGAATGTTAAAGTGTTTGGCAGCCATTCTGTAGCAATTGTTGTTGCATTCATGACTATGATTGTCATTGATGTCAACACAGTGATTTATCGAAGACTTGCAGAGAAGCAGACAGAGTTTGGATTAGCGCACATGGGTTATTATAGTTGGAGCTGTGCGATGTTGAGGTTATACTCTTTGATATGTCATATGTCTATGGTTAAGAGCGCAAACAATAATTCATTGATTCATGGAAGTTATGATCAAATTTGGTGGAAGTAGTATTCAGGCAGTGTTCCTGAGTAGCGGTTTGTGGAAATCGGATGATATCTCTTAATTGGGATAGAATCTAGTTTTGCGCAGTTAAAAAAAATTTGGAGACACATTGATAGTGACGTGGATGATAGCGCAGACTTCGAGGTCGCACGAGTGAAGATTTATTGTATTTGGAAGCCGACAATTTTGTGTAATTTTGGTGTAGCGTGTGGAAACTTTTATTTTATAATTGTATGCCGACTCATTTGTAATTATTTGAGTGTGGTATAAAGGAAGGAATGTATTTCCTTGTTATAATGTAGTAAGCATGAAGTTGTAATGTGAAAGTGTGTAATTATGATATGGTAGTAGCGGTTGTGATGTTATATGCATGAAGTGAAGAAAAGAGCTAAGTATGAAAGCAAATTTGTGAAGGAAGACATGCAAAGTACAGAGATCTGAAATTGAGATTTGATGTAACAGTGAGTGCGGTTTGGCACAGTTAGAGAAGAGGTAACATATTATTCTGTTGAGTAATGCAAAGATTATTTGGACAGTGTGTTCAGTGATCTTACCCTGAAGCTGTTTGGGCAGTGGGTCCTTCTGTCTTCCATAACTCTTAACAGGGTTAGAATCTTTTAACAGGGATTCAAAATCTCCTAATAGGGATTCATATGTATTGAATGTATTTCATAAGACTCCTAACAGAGTCCATACTCTCACAAGGAATATTCATATTAGTGCATCTTTTGTGGGCATCATTCCCACCGGGGTTTACTCTTTGATCAAGAGGTTCCCTAGTCAACATATCTTGTGTCATTGTGTTATTGTATATGAATATCTTTCTATGGTTGGTAATTATATTGCTTATATGGTTTAATGCTATTGAAGATGATAAAAGTTATAATTATCTGATAACTGATTCATCCCCCCCTCTTAGTTATCTTGGTAGACTTTACTTTCTAACAACTCTCTCAAAGGGAAGAAATGATGAAGGGTTGCGACTCTTTCAAAGGGTGGTAATTGCAAAAGGTTGTGACCATTGCAAAGTGGCATACATGGTGAAGAAGTGTGACTCTCCCTCATATTGGAAGATATAAAGGGGATAAGGCAATCAATCTGCAGGGGGAGATAGGAAGAGGATTAATCTGATAAAAAGAAGAATAGATCGATCAATCAACAATGGATATAAGAGCACATCGACCTAATCAACAAGACAAATAAGAGCAGATATAAGTAGCAACGAAAGAAATGATGACAAATTAATGAGCAGACATAAGGGTTTAAACAATGGTGATATAGTAATGAGCATAGATAAAAAGGAAGGTAGTGACAAAAAGTAATTAAGCAAAGACAGTGATTAAGGGTAGCAATTAATATGCTTAATGTGCAGCTATTATGGAAGAGCAACAATTATAATGAAAAGGAGTTATTAACAAAGGATATGTCCATCCAAAACATTATCTCTATTCCAAGAGACATCCCTCTTCAAAGAAAGGTCAAGATATATAAAGGAGCAACTTTCCTTGGAGGGAGGTATCGAACCAAGGATCACAAGCACTGATCCATATGAGTAGATCAGTTCATAAGACATGAGTAATCAGGCACATAGGTGCACCAGACCAGATATTACTATTTATTGCAGGCTATATCATTCCTCTTCAATGGTGGTATGTATGCTGAAGATGTTATCTAACAAATTATTTCTTATGTGAATTACTAACCTTTCTATATCCTTAATTTATTCATTTATTCTCCTAAGGACTCCTCACTAGGTACACCTCCTCATATGGATGTCAAGAGCCACACGAGGCCAAGAGGGATAATAATCAACTCTTGGGCCTAGGGTAGAGGATTAATGGATTATGGACTATCACTAATACACATCCTCATCTGGATGGCAAGAGCTACATGAGGCCAAGAGGGATAGTAATGCAGTCAAGGTGGGTGGATCCAATTAAGGACTGACCGACCTTGCAGCCAAACCAATATGCAGCAAAAATACACAATAAGAACAATAGATCTGCAATAAAATAGAAGTCTTTATTCATCAAAATACCAATTACATGTAATGTGTCAGGCTGTAAGGCCTTCCCAGTTACAACCAATTACAGAGCAAGTAACAGTCTACAAGATCTCACAGGATCCAAATATTTTCCCCAACATCAGCATCCAGCTAGTCCAGGTCTGTAACAGGCAGCACACTGGTAGGCACCCAGGAAGATCTAAACTTGTACTCAAACTTTCAAGCAATCTTCCCACTCCTAAGCTCGCAGGCCACTAACTTTCCCAACTAAGAATATGATGCCTAAACAACTACCCAAGCATCCTATAAATACTGATTCCCAACCACAAGTCGGTTGATGAAACAATAAATCTCTATAAATAAATATTAAATACTAAAACATCAGTCGGCTCTCTTATAGCCTTTACAAAATAAATAAACTCTCAAGATGGCCCCAAACGGTCATCAGATCCGCATAGAAGAATGCAACACGCCAGATCTAGGTCCCCACATGTCCAACGGTCAATCCATAACTTGAGGAGTGCGACCCAAATTAAATGCACTAGTCGGCCAAGCCGATTCATCCAAACAATCCAGTCGGTAAGCAAGAACATCGAGCAATAGAAGAGATAACCGAGCACCAGTCAACTGACCATGCCAAGCATGACCAAGTAACATAGTTATCACCGAGTGCTAGTGAACCGACGCCTTCAGTCACCGAGCGTTCTTTAGAGACCGAGCACCATGGTAACCACATAAACCGAGCAACTAGTCTCCCAAACCGAGCAAGAACTCCACCAAACTAAGATCAAAACTAAAAATCTACCTTCAAAGACAAACATATTTTTGGTTGCTACAGGATTGCCAAGAATCCTAGGATGCTCCTGCATCAGACACCCTAGGTAAGAAAGATTTTCTCATAAGGAAATCAGGAATGCCTCAAGGGAATCAGAACAGGTATGCTGAATCTGTTCTTCACCCACATTTCTTCTTGTCCTTCATCCCAAGTAGTCTTCACTTCATTCACTATCTTGGGCAGAAAGTCCTTTTGTCTTCCACTGTGCTTATCCCTGCGGTTGGTAACTGATAGTAACCGATTTTGACCACTATCGACCACCTCAGTGCCTCGGTAAGGTTCATCCTCTCTAGACTTCTCAATCAACTTAGTATCATCTGCATCTCTCTGTGTCATAAATGTCACCATCTGCTGAACCATCTCTGCCAGCAAAACCATCTGTTTCTTAATCTCAACAAACTCTTCCGAGATATCATTCTCCTTCTCCTTCAAACTAGAATTAACAAGAATAGGTTCATCAACCTTCTACTCTTGAGGTTTATCACAAGGACAATACCTGATAACTTCACATCCCTTAACCCTTATCTCCTATAAAGGTATTAGCTTATGCTGAGCTCCTTCATGCCTAACCACATAGGTATTAGCACGACCATCAAACAAAATATTTTTTATCAAACTGCCAGGGTCTACCGAGCAACAGATGACAAGCATCCATAGGCAACACATCACATAATATCTCATCATGGTAAGATCCAATTTGAAACTTAACCAAGCATTGTTCTTCAACTCTAACCTTAGAAACATCTTGTATCCAACTAATCTGATAAGGATTAGGATGCTTCCTTCTTTCCAAATTCAATTTACTAACCATTTCATTTGAAACAAAATTCTCAGAACTACCACCATCAACTAAGACATTACATACCTTATCCTTGCACTTACATCTGGTTCTAAACAAATTCCTTCTTTGCACTGGTTCATGAACACATGCAGCTAATCTCCTAGTGATAAGTGTCTCACCTTTCTCAAGAACATTCTCAATGTCTTCTTCAGCAACTAATGCAACTCTTTTCTTAGGACACTGCCAACTTCTATGACCAGCTTCACCATAGTTATAGCAAGTGCCGGTGAACTCATTCTTCCACCTTCCTCTCTGTCCAGCATTCTTAGTAACTTGACCACTGCCAGATCCTACATCAAGCTTAGGATTATTGGTCACACTACTCTCAGCAACAGTCTCACCAGTCTTACCACCTAGGTTCTTACTGTTCTTCTTTCCTTCATACTTCCTATTCAGCTTCTCTTCAATCTTTAATGCCATTTGATAAGCATCACTGATTGTTGTCATCCACACAGTAAGTAACTCTTCCTGAATACTAGGTCTCAAACCATAGACATACCTAGCAACCTTTTCTTTATCAGCTTCAAAATGACCAGTCCTAATCAAGATTCTATAAAACTCCTCAGTATACTCCTGTACCGATTTGTTAGTCTGCTTCAAAGCTTGCATCTTCTTAAACATGTCCAATTCATAATCCACCAGAATGAATTGCTTCTTCAACTTGTCAACCATTCGGTTCCACTTAGTGATCTTCTCTTTTCCTCTTCTACCTCTTTCCAACTAAACTTCTCTCCACCAAATATTTGCATGACCTTTCAACTTAGTCTTTGCAAATCTAACCCTATCAGGATCTTCTATTTCTTCATACTCAAAGTATTCATCAATCTCATTGATCCAATCAATCAATTATTCAGGCCTAAGGCTTCCAGAAAATGCAGAAACTTCAATCTTAGGTCTTTTTCCAATCTTAGACATAGCTTTTAGAATTCGATTCTCCTCAGAATCTCTAGCTTCTTCTACAGCTTCTTCAAAATGATCTTCCTCAGATTCATCATCACTATCCTCTTTCAAGGTAGGCTTCTTCTTTCTCAATTCCTCTTGTAGGTCTTGTACTTGTTTATGCAAAGCCCTAAAATCATCAAGATAGAATTCTCTAGTAGTTTCTTCTTCTTCAGAGATCTCACGATTTCTCCTTGGAGGCATCTTCAAATCAAGATCTAGATACACAAGATCCACTTGGCTCCAATAGGAATAGATTTTGCTCAAATAAGAACAAACCTCACTCTGATACCACGTAATGCAGTCAAGGTGGGTGGATCCAATTAAGGACTGATCGACCTTGCAACCAAACCAATATGCAATGGAAATACACAATAAGAACAATAGATCTGCAATAAAATAGAAGTCTTTATTCATCAAAATACCAATTACATGCAATGTGTTGGGCTGTAAGGCCTTCCTGGTTATAGCTAATTACATAGCAAGTAACAGTCTACAAGATCTCACAAGATCCAAATCTTTTCCCCAACATCAGCATCCAGCTAGTCCAGGTCTGCAATAGGCAGCACACTGGTAGGCACCCAGGAAAGATCTAAACTTGTACTCAAACTTCCAAGCAATCTTCCTGCTCCTAAGCTCGCAAGCCACTAACTTTCCCAACCAAGAATCTGATGCCTAAACAACTACCTAAGCATCCTATAAATACTGATTCCTAGCCACAAGTTGGCTAATGAAACAATAAATCTCTATAAACAAATATTAAATGCTAAAACATCAGTTGACTCTCTTATAGCCTTTACAAAATAAATAAACTCTCAAGATGGCCCCAAACAGTCATTAGATCTGCATAGAAGAATGCAACACGCTAGATCTAGGTCCCCACACATCCAACAGTTAATCCATAACTCGAAGAGCGCGACCCAAATTAAATGCACCAGTCAGCCAAGCTGATTCATCTAAACAATTCAGTCGGTAAGCAAGAACACCGAGCAATAGAAGAGATAATCGAGCACCAGTCAACCGACCATGCCAAGCATGACCGAGCAACGCAGTTATCACCGAGTACCAGTGAACCAATGCCTTCAGTCACTGAGTGTTCTTTAAAGACCGAGCACCCTGGTAACCACATAAACCGAGCAACCAGTCTCCCAAACTGAGCAAGAACTCCACCAAACTAAGATCAAAACTAACAATCTACCTTCAAAGACAAACATATTTTTGGTTGATACAGGATTGCCAAGAATCCTAGGATGCTCCTACATCAGATAGTAATTGACTCTTGGGTCTAGTGTAGAGGGTTAATGGATGACGCAAAGCAGGGCAGGAAGAGGGGCCTAATGGATGACGCAAAGCAGGGCAGGAAGAGGGGCCAAAGGCACACCCTAATCCTAATCCTCCTTGTAGAGATCACACACAGAAGCAATTACACAATAAGTGAGAGAGAGAATGCATAACATACCCTTATATTTCATCAATTGATTCATACATGTCAGGCTATAAGGCCTTCCTGGTTAGGGCCAATACATCAAATTCAATTACAACAGTCCTCCAACATGCGAGGATTCAGAAACTACCTTCAAATTTCTAATTGATGCCATTAATCTTCTACCTCATAAATTGATGTCCTAAAACTACAATTGAAAACTACATTATATACAAGAGGCTATCAAAACAAGTCAACCTTCAGATCCATCATCAACGGAAGGAATGACCAGATCTAGGTCCATACGCTTCCCAATGATCGATACCAACATTAACTCCGCGACCACAATTAAATACACAAGTTGGCCTCAACAGAAAACTAAAACAAACAACTCGGTAAGCAAGGTTAACCGAGCACCAAGAAATAACCGACCAACTTGGTTAAAGAAGAAACAAAGAAACTACCGAGCCAACTCGGTCAAAGAAGGAACCGAGCAACACAAAAAACTCAAACTTATTTTTGTGATACAGGATTGCCAAGGACCTGAAATGCTCCTGCATTAGACACTTGGGGTTGTTTGAAATGATTCTCTGAATCATGTAGCATGTACAACCCAAGCCGAATCCAACTCAGATTGTGAAATCCATGAACTGTCTTCAATCGGTTTGTTCTTCCACTTTACCAGATACTCCATATACTATTTTCCTCTTGTGCTTCTGCAAACTCTATGTTCCAAAATCTGCTCAACTTCTTATGTCTGTCTCTTAGGATAATCATTCGATACTGTTAGTTCTTCATCCAATTCATGGTACGCATACAAATATGCAATGTTGAATATAGGTGATATATCCATGTCATCAAGTAACTCAATCTCATAAGCATTTCCACTGTCAAACTTCCTCAATATCCTGCAAGGACCAAATTTCTTCATTTTCAACTTCCCATATGTTCCAACAGGAAATCTATCTTTCTTCAAGTGTACCATTATTTCATCCCTAATTGAAAAAGTCTTATGTCTTCTTGATCTATCTGCTCTTTCTTTATATTTCCAATTACTATTCTCCAACTTATGTTTCAATTCTTCATGCAATGTCTTCATGAACTCAGCAAACTTTACTCCTTCAACACTTCTCTTTTCTTCACCGGCAATATCCTTCAAATCTGATATACCTCTCGGTTGTATGCCATTAACAATCTCAAAAGGTGTTTTTCCAGTACTCCTATTCATTGAATTATTGTATGCAAACTCTTCTTGTGCCAATATAGAATCCAATTACTTGGTTTATCTCCAACTAAGCATCTCAAAAGATTACCCAAACTTCTATTCACAACCTTTGTCTGTCCATTAGTCTGTGGGTGAAATGTAGAACTATACCTCAACTTGATGCCCAACTTTTTCCAAAGAGTCTTCCAAAAGTATCCAACAAATTTATTGTTGCGGTTAGAGATGATACTCCCCAGTAATCCATGCAATCTGACAATTTCCTTAAAGAAAAGATCTGCTATGTGCATTGCATCTTATGTCTTTCTACAAGGTATAAAATGTGCCATCTTAGAAAATCTATCCACAACAACAACTATAGAATCATTACCTCTCACTGTCTTTGATAAGATAAGAACAAAATCCATACTAATATCAATTCAAGATTTCTCTGGAATAGAAATCGGTATATACAATCCAATATTCTGACTTACTCCCTTTGCAACTTGACAAATTCCATAACTTTTCACAAATTTCTGAACATCCTTATACAACTGCGGCCAAAAGTATTTCTCCTTAAGAAAATTCAATGTCTTGTCAATGCCAAAATGTCCAGCCAAACCACTACTATGTTTTTTCTTTATCAAATTAGTTCTCATTGATCCTCTCGGTATACACAACTGAATACCTTTAAAAAACATACCTTCTTGAATGAAATAGTCTTCCCATTTAGTACTCAGTTGATCTTGAATAGGTGCTCTGCACTTCCTCCACGGCTCAGAAAAATCAGGATCAGTTTCATACAATCCTTTCATGTCATCAAAACCAAGAACTTCAATTCTCATCTCGATCATCAAAGATCTTCTTTTACTCAATGCATTAGCAACTCGGTTAGTGACTCCAATCTTATGTTTTATCACAAATGTATAACTCTGCAAATATTCAATCTATTTCATATGTCTCTGATTCAACTTATTCTGACTACCCAAATACTGTAAAGCCTTATGATCAGTATACAACACAAATTCACTCGGTATCAAATAATGTCTCCATTTCTTTAAGGCTTGAACAATAGCATATAACTCTTGATCATACACAGAATATTTCCTATTTGCATCATTCAACTTCTCACTAAAGAAAGCAACAGGTTTACCTTCTTGACTCAACACAACTCCTATTTCACTACCACTTGCATCACATTCAACTTGAAATACCTTATTGAAATTAGACAATGCTAACATAGGCAATTCAACAATCTTCTACTTCAAAGTCTCAAAAAAATTTATCAGCTCCATGTGTCCACTTAAAGTCTCTTTTATCTCTTCTCATAGTCTCAGTCATAACATTACAAATTGAACTAAAATTCCTAATGAACTTTTGGTAAAAACTTGCTAAACCATGAAATGATCTTACCTCACTAGCATTCTTAGGTGTAGGCCAACTCAAAATAGCTTCAAATTTTTCAGGATCTATTTTCAAACCATCAATTGCAATCACAAATCTTAAATACACATCTCCTCTTTCATGAAAGAACACTTTTTTAGGTTTATGAGCAACTTTTCTTCTTTCAATCTCTGCAATACTTTTTCAACATGTGACAAATATTCTTCTATGGTCTTACTGAATATCAAAATATTATCTAGGTATACAATCACAAATTTACCTAAGAATTTTTTCAAAACTTCATTCATCAATGTCATAAAAGTACTCAGTGCATTAGTTAAACCAAAAGGCATAACCAACCACTCATACAAACCTTCTCTTGTCTTAAAAGCAGTCTTCCACTCATCACCTTCTCTGATTTTGATATGATGATATCCACTTTTCAAATCAATTTTGGTAAAATACTTTGCTCCAGTCAAACTATCCATTATGTCATCCATTCTTGGTATAGGAAACCTATATTTCACTGTTAGCTTGTTGATTGCTCTAGAATTAGTACACATTCGCCATTCTACATTCTTCTTAGTTGCCAATACAAGTAGTGCTACACAAGGAATCAAAATTTCTTGGATCAAACCTTTCTACAACAATTCTCAGATCTGTCAGTTCAATTCATGATTCTCGGTAGGTGTCAACCGATGTGGTGCCTTATTCGGTAAACTAGCTCCAGGGATTAAATCCATGCAATGATCAATACTTCTCTTTGGTGGCAAACCATTAGGTACATTATCAGAAATGATCTCCTTGTACTCGGTGAGTATCTTATCAATTTCTTCAAAGATGCTATCAACTATTTTCTTACTTGTTTTGTTAGGAATCACATCAAAACATACATCATTCTTCTTCAGATCCTTAACAAACTTTCTTCCTTCCATCAAACAAACTTTTATAGATGTAAAAACACTACTAACAGGTTCTTCAATCAAAGGTAACAAGATTTGTCTTCTCCCATCAGCCCAAATAGTATATTTATGCAATCTCCCATCATATATAGCATGTCTATCATATTGCCAAAGTCTACCCAACAAAATATGACAACAATCCATAGGCATGATATCACATAACACCTTATCATAGTACTTTCCAATTTTTAAATTCACATAACATTGTTCACTTACCAAGAGTGTATGCTGATCCTTGATCAATGAAATCTGATAGGGTTTTAGGTGTTCCAACCTTTCCAACTACAACTTTGCAACCATTTCCTCAGATGCCAAATTCTCTAAACTTCCACTATCAATGATTACCTTCCATACTTCATCATAAACTCTACATCTGGTCTTGAACAAACTTTTCCTTACTGGATCTTCCTTATTACTTTCACTCCAAAGTGCTCTCTTGACCATCAAGTTCTTTTCTTTCTCAGGGTCATTTGGTGAGTCTTCTTGCACCAAAGTATTTCTACTGCTACCGACCTTCTTAGTTGCATGTGTACACTCAAATGACCTATGTCCTTCTCCACAATTGTAACAAGTTCCTTGAAATCCACCTCTATTATAACCACCTCAGTAGTTATTGCCTCTTCCTCTAGCCGAACTTCCACCTTTCCACTTGGTCTTGCCTTTATCTAGATTTTCTTTATCTTGATTAGATCTATTGTTTTCACCATAAGATCTACCTCTTCCTCTAGGGAATCTACCACCTCTTCCTCTTTGTCTTTGCTCATGTCTTTTGTTCAATTTCTCCTCAACTTTCAAGGCAAACTAATAAGCTTCCTCAATATTTTCCAACTTAACCAAACTAATTTCTTCTTAGATGGAAACTCTTAATCCACTTAGGTACCTAGCAATTCTTTCCACTTCATCTTCATCATGTATAGATATGATATCTAATCTATAGAATTCCTTAGTATAATCTTTTACCGAGCTATCTTTCTGCCTCAAACTTTGTATTCGCCTAACTAGGTTAAGCTTATAATCACAAGGTAAGAACTTGCCTTTTAACTTATTTACCATCTTATTCCATACCTTAATTTTGTCTTTGCCTTTCCTTTTTCTATCCAATTTTAGATGCTCCCACCACAAGGATGCATGACTCTTCAACTTTGTGCTTGCAATTTTCACCTTCTTTTCCTCAAGGACATTTTCATACTCAAAATGCTTCTCCATCTCAGTGATCCAATCCACCAACTCATCTGAATCTAACTTTTCACTATACTCAGGAGGATTGAAATGTGGTGTAGACTTCAAGTTTGTCAAAGCCTTCAACAATATTTCCTCACCATGATCCATCACAGGTGCAGGTTCTGCTTCATCTTGTTCTTCTTCAATTTCTTCATCACTAACATCTTCAAGATGTCTTCCTCTACGCTGGATTGTCTCAACAACTTCTAACCTAGTAGCAAGTTGTCTCAACATGTCTTCCAATCCTAGATCTGCATCTCGCCTCCCACAAACCATCTTGAAACCATTTGCAATTGCAGCCAAATCACAATGTGCTACCCCACAACCAATATCAACTAGGGTTTAACAAGAAGGAACCCTCAAACCTAGATTTGCAAATCTAGATCCAGATCTCAACCTTCGCTCTGATACCACCTAATGCAATGTAGGGTAGGATGCAGGGCCAAAGGCACACCCTAAAACTAATCCTCCTTGCACAGATCACACATGAAAGCAATTACACAATAAGTGAGAGAGAGAATGCAAAATAGATCCTTATATTTCATCAATTGATTCATACATGTTGGGTTGTAAGGCCTTCCTGATTAGGGTCAATACATCAAATTCAATTACAACAGTCCTCCAACATGCGAGGATTCAGAAACTACCTTCAAACTTCTAACTGATACCATTAATCTTCTACCTCCTAAACTGATGTCCTAAAACTATAACTAACAACTACATTAAATATATAAGAGGCTACCAAAACAAGTCAGCCTTCAGATCCATCATCAACGAAAGGAATGATTAGATCTAGGTCTATATGCTTCCCAATGATCGATACCAACATTAACTCCGTGACCATAATTAAATGCACAAGTCAGCCTCAAGAGAAAACCAAAACAAACAACTCGGTAAACAAGGTTAACTGAGCGTCAGGAAATAACTGACCAACTCGGTTAAAGAAGAAACAGAGCAACTACCGAGCCAACTCGGTCAAAGAAGGAACTGAGAAACACATAAAACTCAAACTTATTTTTGGTGATATAGGATTGCCAAGGACCTGAGATGCTCCTGCATCAATGAATCATGGATCTCTCATTATATACACCCCTTTATTTGGATGACAAAATCCACATGAGGCCAAGAGGGATAATAATCAACTCTTGGTTCTAATGTAGAGGATTAATGGATTATGTATCTCTCACTAGATACGTCCCCTCATTTGGATGGAAAGAGAGTCACAAGGCCATGAGGGATAGTAATCGGCTCTTGGGTCTAGTGTAGAGAGTTAACGGATTATGGACACCTTATTAGGTACACCCCCTCATCTAGGTGACAAGAACCACATGAGGCCAAGAAGTATAATAATTGTCTCTTGGGTCTAGGGTAGAGGATTAATGAATTTTGAACTCTCAAAAGATACACCCCCTCATCGTGATGACAAGAGCCACATGAGGCCAAGAGGGATAGTAATTGGCTTTGGGTCTAGTGTAGAGAGCTAATGGATTATGGATCTATCACTAGATACTCCCCCTCATTTGGATGACAAGATCCACATGAGGCCAAGAGGGATAGTAATTGACTTGTGGGTCTAGTGTAGAGGGTTAATGGATTACATACACCTCACTAGGTACACTCACCCATATGGATGGAAAAGGCCACATGAGGCCAAGAGGGATAATAATTGATTCTTGGGCCTAGGGCTAAGGATTTTCTACAACACCCTAATACACACCTTATCCTGCCTCTCCTATGGTTGGACCCCATCAATAAATTGCATATATCTTGTGGTTAATTTAATGTAATAAGCCCTAGTTGTAATGATCTATGTTTTAATGTCTCTAACAAAGAAGATATATTTTGTGAATTATGTTTCAATGATTTCCTTACATATTGTAGGATCTCAACCAGATGTTACTAATTCTATTTCCTTATTGTTCAAATTGGAATTTGTGATTTAGGGCAAAAACTAGAGCATCTACAAGAAGGGACATACAATCCTGTAGTGCCATGTTGCCTATTCTTATAGACAAGTTGGCTCCAAAACTAGGCTTCATAAATGTTACATAAGGGGAGTATTTGAAATGCTCTATTTGACCTGATCTCTTTTTGTGGCACATTTTAGAAAATAAATTGAAGTGCCCTTTCCAAATTGTCATATTGTCCTGATCATACAATGAAGGAACCTCTCAAGCATGTGAGGCCAGGTTACGAGGGCCATGCAATCCTTCCACAAAAGATTGATGTAACAAGGTACATCCCTCGCTACAACTATCATGATTTGACTATTGCCACTGCCTTGTCATCCGTTCCCAATTGTTCCTACCTCAAATCTTTCAATTACCAGGTTGGCCAAAGAATCAACATCTGAATCACCTTATCGATAAATATGATTTAGCGTGTAGGATCCAAAAAAGCTAAGTAATTTCATAATGCTATCCATGTAGGCCCGAAGTCTCCAATCCATTGGAGCTTTCTCTTATTGCATTTGGCTGCCAATGCAATGTTGCCTTCAATCTCTATTCTTTGTATGTCTAGGTCTTTGCAAAATAAAAGGCCTTTTGTTAAAGCTTTCAACTCAGCCACATTATTTGTGTCTTCATCCAATTGAATGGAAAGCTTACCTACAATGTTGCCATCCAAAAGTCTTATGATGCATCTAGCCCTGTAGGGACTAGGATTACCTCAAGATGCGCCATCAAAGTTGAGTTTCTACCATCCATATTGTGGCAATTGCTACCTAGTATTTTCCCAGATAGAATCTACCTAAGGGCCACCAATCCCAATGAAGGTGGGAATCCTCAGACTGGGCCAATTAAATCTAATTTTTGCGTCCCATTCGGTGAACTTTGCATCCTTGGAAGGATGCAAATTAGTTTTGTTATTTACTAATTCATCTATGGCAGCTTCCACCTTGTCATGTTGTGCTAAAAATTTAGAATGTAACTATTTAGAGGAAATCCAATTCTGGAGATTTACATGCTAACTCTCATTGCCTATGTGGGGCAATGGTATTTTTGTAGATTCTAAAATGTTGGCTATTGTACTCTTATGTACTATCATTTGTTTCTTATTTAGCATAATGAGCATGTATTAGAACTTTACTCATCAGAAAATACCTTTTTTTGTTACATTATTACTAATTTGATAAATAAATTATTCAAATATATTAAAAAAACAAGAAATTGATAATAATCTGTTCACCTATTTTCACACATCATTTGTAGATTAATGTTTATTTAACTTATTGCGAGTTAAGGTTTGCCATAATTTAGTTGCATTCTCTTAATTTTAAAATCAATTTTGATCTTTCTGCTATTTCTCTAATTCTTTATTGTTATTCAAGATCTGACTAGGATGGAACTTAATTTGTGCAGGTTTATTTACACATTGTTGACCATGGGCATGGTGTTATGCTTCATTGCACTCTTAGGTCAATTTGCCGTTGAGACTGCAAATGTCTTCTCCCTTTCTATTGTATCCTTATTCTCAGATAATTGTATCGTGCTGTTATTGTTAGATCAGTTAAATAAGATATCATATGGTACTCTTGTTTGTTTATTATTAAAATAGGTTTTTAAATCCTTCTATTTGACCTCGTGGGAATACTAAGGAGCAATCAACGTTCTTAGTGCATTTAGGATAAATTTTAACCTTTTTATGTTTTCTAGGTCGTTAGTAATTATCACATGCTATTGAATGCATCGGATTCTTAATTGAGGCTTTCATTGATTCTCTTTTCATCTTTTTTAAAGGCATTTTTGGATCATTTGAACCAAAATTTCAAGAAGTTTTTAAGATTCAAAAGTTATAAATATTGCTAAAGTAATTTAAAAAATAATCTTGGCAAATACCAAATCTTTTAGAACATATATAAACTTTACCACGTTGGTTCTCATGTGAAAATTTTGCCAGGAGGAAAATGAGAATACATGAAGCAGATCTGTCGATGCTTCTAAATGAGAATACATGAAGCAGATCTGTCGATGCTTCTACTTGTTAGTAAGGCACCTCTTTTTCGATAGACTTCCAATCTATTATATTAAAAAAAAATTAAAAGATTACAATAAAAACATCAACAACAATAATACCAAGATATAGCCTGAAGCCTGAATGATATTAATGAACAGTTTTCAAAGTTCAAATTTAGGTAATCCATAGAAAATAATAAATTTACCAAAATCAAAGAATTTTCTAATTGTCTAAAATAAAATCAATTAATTGGCACTTATTGGGCCTATCAAGGTCTCTAAAATTCCATGCATTAAGAAGGTAAGCGTTGCCTGAATCCACTATGATTTGCTCTAGGATTTCTTCAGTGTCTTAATTGTTCTAGAGCTGAGATTGACAATATTTCAATCCCTAACAGTCTCTAACAGGTTTATTTTATTTTCTAATGTTATTTTTCACCCTTTTGACCTAAGGGCATATCACAAAAATCTACTACATTTTATCTCCACCTTTTGATTTGCTTCTAGTGGTTTTAAATCTGATCGACCACCACAGAAAACACACGTGTTCTTATTAACATTTATTGTTTTTCTTGGTTTTTTAGGGCACAATGTAATGTTCCCTCCCCGAGCATAATCAGTTGGTGTACAATTAGCTTATTTTTCGAGTTTCCCATAGGCTAATAATGCTGCCTTATAAAATTTTATAGAGCATAAAAGACAAATTGGATCTGATTTATTCCTCATGAACTAGACTGTAATGGAAGCATTCTTAGCTTTCATCTGTTGTAGAATTCCACAGACAGATGTAAAATGCAGTTCCAAACAATTCTAACTGTTGTGCGCTGATCCACAAGCATGGTAATGTGGTTAGTCCTAACCAATGATTCTTAATTGAGTTTTAACACAAAATTGATTTTCAAATGCCTCTTGCCTGTATGGGAATGATAAAATCATAGGATTTGTTAGACTGAAATAATATAGGTCCACCAAGAGATTGTGTCAGTGTCAAATAGATATATAGTGGTAAACTGTGGAAAATTAAACAAAGAATTGTTTTGTCTGGGAATGTTCTCTCAATTTTCCATAAAAGAATCCACTAGAAAAAGCCACCCTTGAAAGAAGTCTAATGGCTAGTAACTATTAAACTTCTAATGTATAGCCATTTTGCTTGTTCTAAAAGCTTCAGCTGGTTAGGTCTTGTTTCGAGAGCTTTGTGCCAGTGATCTTATCATGATTATATTTGCCTAGGAATACTAGAGGTGGTTTCTTGATATTGTTGTCTGATTTCATCTCATTGTAGAATGCATAGATGAATGAACTCTTTATCGAGAACACAATGCACTATGGAATCAAATCATTTGATAAGAAACTGCAATATTTTCATGCATACCCCAAAATAAGGAAAAAATGATCATTTTTTTGTAACATTTGCATTTATGTGCAAGGTCTCAGAGTCATATACTATTTTATAGTCTAAGATGTTCTTATTTTACATATCTTCCTTAATTTTTTCAGTACATATTTTTTTGTTACATCGTTACTGATTATTCAAGGTGGGGCCTATTTCTTCATATTAGTAAACAAGAAGTGGGAAGATGTAGGTATATGTTCAAGTGGTTACTCTGTGTCTTCATAACAAGGAAAAATATAAAAAAGATTGTTCTCTTTCTGATTATGAAATGTTTGATTCAGTTTATTATGCCACGGATATCATAGCTTAACCTTTGATGTTATTGACAATCATGGAATTTTCTGCAGTATGTTCCTGAAGACCCCACCGGTCGGTTTAACTAGTTAAAGAAATTTATCAAAGATAACATTTTTATATGCAAATTCATCGGCGTGATAACCATTGCTACGCAGGTAAGCTATTTTTGAGACCAATCTTGACTAATTAGAGAGCATTTGTTCCACTTAAGGTAGTTTAAAAGGACTCACTGTATTTGCATCTACAGGAAGTGCTAGGTTTTTGTCTTGTTTCTAAAACAAAATTCTAATATTACAATAGTGCATAGTTTAACAGCTGACAAAAAAGAGATGAAATTTCCAGTCCATAATATTGGATATTGAATGTTTCTAGATTTGACTGTTGATGCATGGCAGGTAAGAGGCAAGCAAATTAGGGTTAATTGAGACCACTTAAGCCTACTAACATGCCCTGCTCAGAGTCACACACGCAGAAGCAATGAATGATTCACAAGAAAACACCATGAAACAAAATGAATATGGGCCAGCAATTGGCAACCAAACTGATACAATTATTGTAAATTCATCAACATGCCTAACTGTGAGGGCTTCCGGGTTTCGGCCTTATATAAAGAGTTTATCAAAACAAAGACTAAGCTTGCATCTTATCTTCTTCCCTAATGATATATCTCTTTGCACTTCCCCCTTATTCCTTCCTCTACATCAACCCAAGCTCCCAATATATAGCCAGCTAAGCCACAAGTCGGCCAGTCAGACATTTAATTACATTATAGGTCCAACCTAGAAGAGTAAACCAAAACTAAAGAAAGAATGAACAAAAATCAATGTGAGGTTACATTTAGGTCCACACATGATCCAAGAACATGTCCCTAACTTAGCAAGATCCCATTTCATCATACAAAACTGCAAAAGATGAAAAACTCCACATTTCACGTGAAACTGGCTAAAAATTGATACCCGAGGAAAACGGTGATAACTCCCAAATCCTGATGAATTAGGATTTGCGGTCTTGGGTGAAGATTGTATTTTAGGTCCTCTTTAAGGCCCTAAGATCGAAAAGGCTTATTCATAAGGATCAACGACTACACGACGCACAATCAACATGTGGAAAGCAGGAAAATATGGCTCCAGCAGTAAGGTAAAACAACTCTAATTTTGACACAATCCATCCAATCCTTATGTGCTCATAGGAGAAGGTTCCAGAATAGGTCCTCAACATTGTGTAAGCTTCGCATGACATGGAACCAACAACTGCAACAACTATAATGCAAACAACATACAGGTACAGAAAATAGGAAATATTTTTGGTTGATGCAAGATTGCTCAAGACCCAAGATGCTCCTGCATCAGACACCCCAGGTAAATAAAAAAAATTCTCATGAATGTTATAAGGGAATCAGGACAAGTATGCCATATTTGTTCTTAACCCATATCTCCTTTGTTCCTTCATTCCATGCTGTCTTCACTTTATCTATTGTTACACTCAACAAATTATCTTGCCCTTCACTTTTCTCATCTTTCCTATCTGCAACTGATAGAAACTTACTCTGACCATCCTCTCCACTGTCGATTACACTAGTACTTTGGTGAATCATAGCTCCTTCAGACTTACTAATCAGCTCGACATCGTCTGCATTCCTCTATGTCACTAGTGTCATCATTTGTTGCACTATCTTTGTCAGAAAGACCATCTTCCTCTTAATCTCTATAAATTCCTCAATTATGTCATGCTCTTTTTCTTTCAAACTCAGATTCCTTTCATCGACAAGAATAGGTTCATCAACCTTCTGCTCCTGATGTTTGTCACTGTCATAGGGACTACACCTGACAACTCCACATCCCTTAGCCCTTGCTTCCTGCAAAGGTAACAACTTATGCCTAGATCCACCATGCATTACCACATATGTATTTGCATGACCATCAAACATAACATGTCTATCAAATTGCCAAGGTCTCCTGAGCAACAGAAGAAAAGTATCCATAGGCAATACATCACATAATATTTTATCATGATAAGATCCAATCTGAAAATTAACCAAGCATTGCTCTTCAATTTTAACCTTAGACACATCTTCTATCCAACTAATCTGATAAGGGTTAGGGTGTTTCTTCCTTTCCAAATTCAACTTACTAACCATCTCTTCTAAAACAAAGTTTTCAGAACTACCACCATCAACTATAACATTACATACCTTATTCTTGTACTTACATCTGGTTTTGAACAAATTTCTTCTTTGCATTGGTTCCTTAACACATGTAGCTAACCTCCTAGGGATAAGAAATTCACCTTTTTCTGCAACATTCTCAATGTCTTCCTTGGCAGTTAATGCAACTCTTTTTCTAGGACATTGAAAACTTCTATGACCCTTCTCACCACATTGAAAACAAGTACCTATGAACTCATTTCTCCATCTCCCCCTTTTCCCATTATTGTAGTTCTTCGCAGCTTGACCACTGCCAGATCCTTCATCAGTTTGTTTAGGATTCTCTACCACATTACCTCCAAGAATTGTCTCACCAGTCTTACCACCTCGGTTCCTATTATTTTGTTTTCCTTCAAACCTCTAGTTCATCTTTTCCTCAATCTTTAATGCCATCTGATAAGCATCTCCTATAGTTGTCATCCGAACAGTAAGTAACTCTTCTTGAATACTAGGTCTTAAGCCATAAACATACTTAGCAACCTTCTCTTTATTAGCTTCAGAATGACCAGTCCTAATCAGGATTTTGTAAAACTCCTCAGTATACTCCTGCACAGATTTGTTGGTCTTCTTCAAGGCTTGCATCTTCTTAAACATCTCTAACTCATAATCTACTGGAATGAATTTCTTTTTCAATTTGTCAACCATTCGGTTCCATCTAGTGATATTTTCTTTTCCTCTCCTCCTTCTTTCCAATTGAACTTCTCTCCACCAAATATTTACATGACCCTTCAACTTAGTCTTTGCAAATCAAACTCTATCAGGATCTTCTATTTCTTCATACTCAAAATATTCATCTATCTCATTAATCCAATCAATCAACTCTTTTGGCCTAAGGCTTCCAACAAATGTAGAAACTTTGATCTTAGGTCTTTTCCCAAGTTTAGACATAGCCTTCAGGATTCTACTCTCTTCTAGATCCCTAGCTTCTTCTATAGCTTCTTCAAAATGATCTTCTTCCTCAGACTCATCATCACTATCTTCTTTCAATGTAGTCTTCTTTCTCAATTCCTCTTGTAGATCTTGCACTTGTTTCTGCAAAGCCCTAAAATCATCATGATTGATTTCCCTAGCACGTTCCTCCTTTGAGATCTCACGAGCTCTCCTCAGAGGCATCTTCAATCCAAGGTCTTGGTGCAAACTACCTCACCTTCGATGATCTATCCACACACTCAAAATCTTCAAGCTCTAATACCACCTGATGCAAGGCAAGCATAATCAGGGTTAATTGAGACCACTTAAACCTACTAACATGCCCTGCTCAAAGTCACACATGTGGAAGCAATGAATGATTCACAAGAAAACACCATGAAACACAATGAATATAGGCCAGCAACTGGCAACCACACTAATACAATTATTGTAAATTCATCAACATGCCCGACTATGAGGCCTTCTGGGTTTCGACCTTATACAAAGAGTTTATCAAAATAGAGACTAAGCTCGCATCTTATCTTCTACCCTAATGATTTATCTCTTCATGCTTCCCCCTTATTCCTTCCTCTACATCAACCCAAGCTCCCACTATATAGCCAGCTAAACCACAAGTCGGCGAGTCAGGCATTTAATTACATTATAGGTCCAACCTAGAAGAGTGAACCAAAACTAAAGCAAGAATGAATAAAACTTGATGCGAGGTTACATTTAGGTCCACACATGATCCAAGAACATGTCCCTAACTTAGCAAGATCCCATTTCATCATATGGAACTGCCCAAGATGAAAAACTCCACGTTTCATGTGAAACTAGCTGAAAATTGATACCCAAGGAAAATGGTGATAACCCCCAATTCCTGATGAATTAGGATTTGCGGTCTTGGGTGAAGATAGTATTTTAGGTCCTCTTTAATACCCTAAGATCGCAAAGGCTGATTCATAAGGATCAATGACTACATGACGCGCAATCAACACATGGAAAGTAGGAAAATACGACTCCAGCAGCAAGGTAAAACAACTCTAACTTCAACATGATCCATCCAATCCTTATACGCTCATAGGAGAAGGTTCCAGAATAGGTCCTCAACATTGTGTAAGCTTCACATAACATGAAACCAACAACCGCAAAAACTATAATGCAAACAACATACAGGTACAGAAAACATGAAATGTTTTTAGTTGATGCAAGATTGCTTAAGACCCAAGATGCTCCTGCATCAAATGCATAAATTTTTTTTCCATTAATGTTTTGGATAACACTCATGATTGACCATCAGGATCTCTGCTCTCTCTCTCTACATCCTGTAAATGGATCATGGAGGTATCTAACTTGTCAAGCTGAAATAGAAAGACAAGCTCACCGCTTAGATTTTGAACCTGTCATTGTTTTATGAAGTGCACCATCTTACCATTAGATTACAATTCAGCAGACAATATTAACACTATTAGTTCTATCAATACTTTCAATGAACTTACTTAATCAAGCAAGTTACTTGCTAATTAGTGAGGCATATTATAACTTTCTCTCTTGAAAGCCTAGAAAATATGAATCTATGATGCTTGCATTATAGTTACCAAGCACAAGAGATATAGGAGGTAAGGGAAATGAAAAATATGCAGAAGTCTACAATATCTTGAAAAATATACAGAAGTCTACAAGTTCCAAAAAAATATGAGAAAAATGACTATATGTACATTAATAGAAAATCTAAAATGTAGCTTAAATGATGCTGAATAAGAGAAACATTAAAAATAAAATGTTATCATGTTTCAAATTGGATACATGATACACAATTTAAGAGTGTATATGGACTTTTTGATGCAGTCAAGGATTGTGGGAACTCATAGAGTCCACCAAATTCTTGCAGCAAAAGTCAACACAACAGAAACAATCAACTCTACAATAAAAAAAATCAGTAATAAACAATAAACATGCCCATTCAGACCTTCACATTATCTCAGAATCAAGAAATTATATCACATTGGCCAACAACATGCATATTACAAGCTTTTGGCACACATGCCTTATTACAATAGAAATCAGACTCAAGGCCCATTCCTCCCAAAAAGCTACCTAACAAAGATTAGAAGCCTCAATATATAGAGATTTTCAACACATATGTTGGCCAAGAACAATTACATTTTCCAAGAATAAGAAATGTAATACAGAAATATAAGTCATGACCCAAATCATAAGATCTCAACATCAAGATGTAGAAATGATGTGCAATTCAAGGACATCAACAAAAGATCTAGGAACATTGGGATATGAGTCACCAAGCTTCATCGATCGGAAAATTACTTTGTAAGATCAGAAAGCCCAACTGATTGTTAGAACATGAAGAACACACTAGCCCGAACTTGAGTCCAAGATAACTCCTTAGTGAAGACTCCAATCAAGGTGTGAACCTAGACATGAGTAAAACATGGTGTCCAGAAGGTGCCTCGATGTTCACAACAGAAAATGATCCAAAACAAAGGAATGCCACTAAAACTAAGAACACTGGAAAAGGAGAACAAACTGCAAGGGAAATATTTTTGGGTGATGCAAGATTGCCAAGAACCCTAGATGCTCTTGCATCAGACACCCAGGTTATTTGAAAAGTGAACCTCTCACTTTGTTGGGGCCAAAGGAACACCAAAATGGTCAACCTCAGCTTGTGAAATCCATGAAGAATCTTCTATTGGTTTGTCCTTCCACTTGACACGATACTCCATATACTACTTACCTCTTGTAGTCCTACCAACTATGCTGTCCAAAACCTCCTCTATCTGATCCATCTATTTCCTAGGATACTTTTGTTCAACATCTGATCCATCATTGCTACTAAAATCTACTTCATGATATTCATACAAATCAACAAGATTGAGTATAGGTGATATATCCATGTCTTCAGGTAACTCTACCTCATATGCATTCCCTGAATCAAATTTCCTCAAGATCTTAGAAGGCCCAAATTTCTTCATTCTCAACTTGTTATAAGTACCAACATGAAATATACCCTTTTGCAAGTATACCATAACTTCATCTCCTACTTAAAATTCCTTGTGTCTTCGCTTTGTCTTTGTTTTCTTCTCTCTTTTTATAAGCCTGCTTCATTTTCTCCAAATGCTATCTAACCTCTTCATGCAATGATTTCATAAATTTTACAAATACCTCTCCTTCAACACTCCTCTTAACATCATGACTAATGTCTCTCAACAATCTCAAATGGTGTCTTCCCCATGCTCCTATTTAATAAATTGTTATACGCAAACTCTACTTGATCCAAAACTAAATCCCAATTCCTTGACTTGTCTCCAACTAAATGCCTTAGCAAATTCCCTAAACTCATGTTCACAACCTTAGTTTGTCCATCGGTCTGTGGATGAAAAGTAGAACTATACTTGAGATCAATTTTCATCTTCTTCCAAAGTGTCCTCCAAAAAATAACCAACAAACTTACTATCCCGATCTGAAACTATGGTCTTAGGTAATCCATGCAATCTCACAATCTCCTTGAAAAATAGTTTTGCCACATGCAATACATCTGCAGTCTTCTTACATGGTATGAAATGCTCCATCTTAGAAAATATGCCTACAACCACAAAAATTGAATCATGACCTCTTTGTGTTCTTGGTAAACCAAGTATAAAATCCATACTGGTGTCCTCCTAAGGTCTGATTAGTATGGTCAAAGGTGTATACAATCCCACATTTTGATTACTACCTTTTGCAACTTGACGCACCCTACAATTTTGAACAAAATTACACACATCCTTCTGAATTTGTGGCCAAAAGTAGTTCTCACTCACCAAAGCTACTATCTTATTAATGCCAAAATGTCCTGCCAATCCTCCACTATGTTTTTCCCTAATAAGGTTGTCCCTCATAGAACTAGGTATACATAATTGACTTCCTTTGAACAACATTCCATCTTGAATGAAATAATCTAACCACTTACTTATGTCTGTAACAATTTAAGATCTCTACAAGCTTTCCAAGGTTTGGTGAAGTCTGGATCGTCCTCATATAATGCCTTCAATTCATCAAATCCCAATACTGCAATCTTTATTTCAATCAACAAATTCCTTCTCCTACTCAAAGCATCAGCAACTCTATTTGTCATGCCACTCTTATGTTTCAACACAAATGTCTAGCTTTTTAGAAATTTAACCCATCTCATATGTCTCTGATTTAACTTACCTTGGCTGCTCAAGTACTTTACTACTTGATGATTAGTATCAAGAAGAAACTCCTTAGATAGCAAATAGTGTCTCCATTTCTTCAATGCTTGGACTATGGCATGAAATTCTTAATCATACACTGAATACCTTCTTTTAGCATCATTCAACTTTTTACTGAAATAAGCAATAGGTTTCCCTTCTTGACTTAAGACAATTCCATTGCATTTCCACTAGCATAACAATCTACTTGGAATACCTTGTTGAAATCAGGTAAAGCCAATACTAGTTTTTTTGTCACCTTCTTTAGCAACTCAAAAATCCTTTGTGCTCCATGTGTCCATTTGAATTCCTTTTTTATATCTCCCCTCATGGTTTCAGTCATCGGTCCACAAATTGAACTGAAGCTTCTAATGAACTTTCAATAAAAGCTAGCCAACCCATGAAATGATCTTACCTCTCCAATATTCTTTGGTGTAGGCCACTCAACAATTGCCTCCACTTTCTTAGAATCCATCTTCAATCCTTCAGCAGATATTATAAATCCCAAATATACTAACTCGTTCATGAAAGTACACTTCTTAAGATTTATTAACAACTTCTCTTTCCTTAACCTCTGCAATACTTATCTAATATGCATCAAATGTCCTTCTCTTCTTTTACTAAAAATTAAGATATCATCCAAATACACAATGACAAACTTACCTAAGAAATTCTTCAATACTTCATTCATTAACCTCATGAAAGTACTCGATGCATTAGACAATCCAAAAGACATTACCAACCATTCATATAACCTTTCATTTGTCTTGAATGTGGTGTTCCATTCATCACCTTCCCTGATCCTAATATGATGATAACAACTTTTTAGATCTATCTTGGGGAAATATCTAGTTCCACTCAAACAATCCATCAAATCATCCATCCTTGGCAAAGGAAACTGGTACTTGATTGTGATTCAGTTGATGGCTCTTGTATTAGTACACATCCTCCATTGCCCATCCTTCTTAGGTGCTAAGACTGTTGGCACTACACATGGACTGAAACTTTCTCTGATCAACCCTCGTTGTAACAAATCTTGTACTTGCCTTTTGAGTTCTTCATTTTTTGCTGGTGTCATCCGATATGCTGCTTTGTTAGGCAAAATGGCTCCTAGTACCAAATCCATACAATGAATGATACTCCTTACCAGTGGTAATCCATTAGGAACATTATCTGATATGATGTCTGCATACTCATTCAGCAATCTAGTAACTTCTTCAGGATGTTCTTTTACCGATACAATCTCCTTAGACTTCTTGGGTACCAAAGTAAAACATACATTATCATGCCTCATGCCATCCAAGGGTAACAAATTTTGCTTCATTCCATTAGCAACAATAGTGTATACATTATTCCTACCATCATCTTAGTGCACTTACAAGCTATTTTTAGATTAAAATTGTGTACAAGATTTTTATATCAATGTTTTCTTTTGATCACACTCCATGATCCATCATCACATTAGCAGAGAGAGCAAATGAATTAAAACATTTTTAAAAAAAAAAGATCATAAAATAGAAACGTTGATACAAAAATCTTATACACAATTTTAATACAAAAAACAACTTTCAAATCCTATTTTCTTTTTGACACCCTAGAAATCAGTTGACATCAACAAGAATCATTATGCACAATCAATTTTCTAAACACCCAAAAGTTTAATATGTAAAATTCATACTTTTGAATTACACACATCATCTCATAATAGTATAAAAGAACAATATTCAAAAATTCTATGAGAGTTCACTTTTAAACTGTAAAAACAAAGATGTTTCACTTAATAATACATTAAAAACAACTTTTAGTTTTCGACATTTAAATGAAAATTTTATGAAACGACACCTCAAATAAATTACATATTGAAAACTAATACATTTGATTACTTTTAATTGATTATTGAACTTTGAATCTATACTTTTCTTAGAGTGATCATTTTCTAACGAACCAGCCAGCCTGGAAAGCTTAAGTAAATAGCCTTTAATTGACCAGAGCCATACTTGATAGGACATGTCTTAATCAAAGCTTGCTTTGAACATATTTAAAATTCGTTCAGAATGCTTTCTAAGCTGGGCGAATTATGATTATTCGATCCTGTTTCCACTTTGATAAATGGCGGGCCTGTGAACGGGGCCAGCATTTGTATTCTTTTTTTGTTGTGGAGTTAAAGCCCAACATTATTCGATGTTTGGGCCTCACAACAAGTTTCCTATGCTTCTTTTTTAACGTCGCAAACAGCTTCGTTGAGAAGCCATCTTTTAAAACATGGTCCACATTGACCGTTGATGGAAAAAATGCCCTCCATGATTCCAAATTACAAATATTAAAGGCTAAACGAGCCCAGTGAGTGATCATATCTTCTCTTTTTCAATTATCTAATTTCATCTTTGTATTGTTTCCTCAGTGTTTTGATAATGGGCAAGTTTTGTTTTCCTTCATGCTGCTTCTCCTGCTCTTGCTTCTCATCCTCTTCCCTTCCTCACGAAGAAACCATTGCTGGGCCTTCTACTTCTCCATCATCTTCACAACCTTCTCAACCTCCTCCCACCACTACTACTGATTTGCAGATTTTTCTACATAAATTCAATGATGTAAGCCAACTTCACAATCTGATTAAGTTCATTGAAGATCTATTGAAGAACGCAGTGAGTTATCTACCCATATGTCTTGTATACAGTTCTAATTTTAGATTATCTTTTGCTTTCTAACAATTTTAGATATCTTCTACTTTGCTTTCCTAATGCATTCTTGTTTGGCTATATTGGGTGTAAATGTATTGTTGTCCAATGTAGTTGGGAGAGAAGTGTGAAGGAGGATCTAGTTCAGAAGTAGGTTCTTATGTCCAGGATGGTCAAACATTCCTGGAGTTTGTAGATAAACACGTTGGCAAGCTTCCTCAAAAGGTAAAGCTTTTCTGTCGGATCTCTTTAATCAACTTGCCATAAAATTCCAATATGATTTGACTCTAGCCAGTTATAAATTAATGGGTGGTTGTAAATCTACACATTTGGGAAATAAATTACATTAATTAGGTGTTGATTGTCATGCCTTGCTCACGTATCATGGATTTCGATGGTCTTGTGGACGTCATTAAAATTCTTCATTCTTCATTTCATACAGGAAAATTCTATAGATGACTTAAGTGCGGAAGCACAAAAAATTCTTAACTTAAGTGCGGAAGCACAAAAAATTCTTATAAATTTACTCAAAGACGCCGGGAAAATTCACTGGGTGGGGGCAGCACTTTCTGTGGTGGGATTTGTATTGACTAGATTTAATGAAATGCTTAACAACAAAAGAGAGTGCCTTGAAATTTTGAAATCTATGGTTAATCTTGGGAAGCAAATTGTGGGGTTGAATGAGGAAATGCCAGAACAGAAGCAGAAATTAAACGAGGCAGTGGAGTGCATCGTTGTTGGATGCTGTATGTGCACCTCCCAGCTTACAACCTCCAAAATTTTCAGGTGAGTACAATTAGTTGAATACTGTTATTTGAGGGACTGCACGTATAACTAGAAAAAATAAAAATAATTAATTTTATATGAGGTGAAATAGTAAGAAGTTGCCCTAGAATTTGATAGTGACCGTTACTTTTCGCTACAGTTTGATCATTTAGCTTCCTTTCAATTGATCTTCCATGGAATGAATATATTTCAACATAAAATTTTAATAATCAATAAATTTTAATGATACCATTTTCAAATCAATGATTTTAGTTGAAAGTTTGGAAAAGTTATTTTATTCTAAAAATATAAATGAAAAGAAAAAGGCCAAAGCCTATTTAATCAACTTATTTAATTGGAATAAAATATTTGAATTGTGTGAAGGTTTCTCACTGCATCGGTCAATGCGGATAGTTTAAAAGCTTTCCAACTCAAAATAGACCGCCTGTACAATGATCTCCAATTGTGGGGTATAATTGACATACAAAATAGACTGCCGAAGACTGCTCCCCAATCACAGGAAATCTATACATACAAACCAGCAGGTAGGGTATTTTCCTGTTATGTTATACTTAAAATTTTGCCACAAAATTTTAATTCAAATTTTACACCAAATTTTGCAGTTGGAATCGACAGTGCGAGAAAGGAGGTAATCCGACTGTTGGATTTGAGTGCACAAAATACATCACCACAAGCTGTGGTTGTGCATGGTTTTGGAGGCATCGGCAAGACAACTCTGTCCGATGATGTTTATAAAAATATTGACCTCCGAAGTTATAAGCACTGTAGAATCCACATTCTTCAATATTGTACAAAGAATGATCTCAAAGCCCTCCAAGAACAGATTTTGGACGGATTGTGCAACCTGAACGTGAAATTAAGAGACTGTGATGAAGGTCGGGGAATGATCTGGTCATCTTTCAAAAAGAATCCAAATCAGCCTCTATTTTTATACATTGACAACGTTCTACAAAGAAAAGATTTGAAGGAACTTCTGCCTGCAGATTTGGGCAGTTGCATTCCACCCAAGAGCAGAATACTTCTCACTACCCGAAATCTTACGGAGACAGACATCTTGGTCGCCTGGAAAATTCCACAGCAACAATACCCTGTGAGCCCTCTTCCATCGCCAGAGGGAAGAATGATATTGTTGAAGAATGTTCCACAGTATAATGATGAAGAGAACATAGGTGCACTGCTCAAGCTTTGTGGTGGTGTTCCGCTTCTGCTGGAAATAATTGGTTCGCAACTGGCTATTAGTATTAGAAACGCAAATAATATAGTGATATTACAGATGATTAGAGAAGGGGAGAAGGTGGAAGAGGAAGATATCAGCGACCGAATGGTTGATTTTGTGTACAGCACATTTTTGGCACCTGTTCAAGAGGCTTTCCTAGATATCGCATCCTTCCTTTCCGATGGATATTATAGTAAATATGTGGCATACCGAGTTGGAGAGGAGGAATTCCGAGCTCTAGAAGAAGCGTCTTTCGTCAAGACAAGTGAGAATGGCGGAATGATTGTTCATGACATCGTCAGAGCAAGAGGGAAAAAGATGTCAGACGGAAACAGAATCACAGACACTGACAATTTATCTGAATGTTTGAAAGACGAAGAGGTATGTCATAATTACAATGTTTTCGTCAATATTAACAAAATATATTTTTTATTAGATGCCGCTATTTTCTAGATAGAATGTACTATTGATCAAATTTGAAATATCTTAAAATACAACAGATTTTTTTAAAATTTCAGCATCTGTTCTTTATGATTGGTTGTTTTGAATTGAAAATAACAAAAAAAATTCAGCATTTTCGCAGATCTGGAATTTTTAAAACACAACAGATTTTTGTGAAAATTTCAGCATCTGTTCTTTATGATTGGTTGTTTTGAATCGAAAATAACAAAAAAATTTCAGCATTTTCGCAGATCTGGACTTTTTAAAACACAACAGATTTTTGTGAAAATTTCAGCATCTGTTCTTTATGATTGGTTGTTTTGAATCGAAAATAACAAAAAAATTTCAGCATTTTCGCAGATCTGAAATTTTTAAAACACAACAGACTTTTGTGAAAATTTCAACATCTGTTTTTTTTGATTGGTTGTTTTGAATCGAAAATAACAAAAAAATTTCAGATTTTCGCAGATCTGAAATTGTTTATTTTTTATTCACAATCATACTAATATATTTGTTTATTTTCGGGCAGAAACTCAAAAACTTAAAAGGCGTCTATTTTACAGAACCATATGCCCATGAGCCTCCGATAGAAATTAATGAATATCATCTCAACTGTATGAGTAATTCATTAAGAATACTGGGTTATAGACAAGCATCGCAAATAACATTCAGGGGGAAATGTCATAAACCATTTAAACAACTCAGAGACCTCTGGCTTCCGCCTGACATTCCTGATTTACCAATGGAGCTTGGGAAACTAGAGCATCTTTTCCGCTACGGGGGCCCATTGCCACAAGGCATGAGTTTGTACGAGGTAAGATGTGCAAATATTTATCATTTCAATTAGCTTTGATTAGATTTTAGAATGACACTTGACATCCTTTTCATAATTGTTGTAGCTTCCGCCAAGTCTGCGTGTGATGTGGATTAGAAATATAATTTCTTCTGAGAATGGAGTTGCAAGTTCTAAAATTCCTTCCAGGGACACTCCACCTTCCTCGCTTGTAGAATTGAAGTTTTCGGATACGTCAACTATGGAAAGGTTACCAGATGGACTGGAAAGGCTAATAAAGTTGCAGGAATTACACATAACAAATTGCCCTAATTTGAGGGAGCTTCCTCTCAAAATTGGGGAACTCAGCAATTTGGAAGCTATAGTTTTGGAGGACTGTTCTGGCTTAGAAGAATGGCCATCCAGTTTTGGAGATCTTCCAAAGTTGAAAAACTTAATCTTGAGAGACTGCTCTTCAAAATTAAAAGAATCATTACCCAACAATATTAAAAAAAATTGTAATATACGATTTTATTAAACATTTTATTTCAACAATACACGTCTTTAAATTGTTAGTTTGAGATGTCTTTCTAATTTTTACTTTGTAATAGTACAAACAATACATGTCTTAAAATTGTTAGTTTGAGATGTCTTTCTAATTTTTACTTTGTAATAGTACAAATGATATTTAAACTTTTGAAAAGTTTTTTTATACCAAAATATTGTATTTGATTTATTTCAAAAATGCATTTCTTTTGTTTTAGCTAAAATTTATTTATTATTATAAAAAAAATTAATATTTAAAAATAATGATTTCTTATTATGAATGGAAAATAAGTAAAATTTTCTAATGTAAATGAAATATTCTAGATTTTCCTAAAATGATTGGAAAGTATTAGTGTGGAATTAATGTTATGTTTTGGAATTATATGTGAAGGAAAGGTGTATCTAATGTTTGATTTGAGAAAAGAAAATTAAAATAGGTGATTTTGTAGAATTATTTCATGTCACATTTTTAATCAAAATTTCATGAAAGCTTTGACTAAACTTTTCCCATGAAATTAAAGAATTTTGTTTATTTTTAATAATGAATTACAAAGAGATAATAGTTTTCGTAAGCTTTACAAAAATAGTGAAAATTAATAGAAGAGCAAAAAATATTTATCAAACTAAAAAAATACCACCAAGATCATTACAATTCAGATCAAGATGGATACGAAAGATGGATGCAAATGACATACGTTGGATGGATGGCAATGGAAATGCCATAATAAAATGTATGGAAGTTGAGATATCTTGCCCACAAGTGTAATGATCATCAAAGATAATTGATCTTACACATAATGTTATTTTCTCAAGCTCTCATCATGCTATTTATCCAAAATGTTAGCTCACCGTAAACTTTGTATGTTTATTACATTATTCCTATTTTTTGGTTTTTTTTTTCACAATTCAATGGTCTGGTAGTTTTCTATTGTTCCTCAATGATATAACTTTATATTTATGCTCATGCAAAATAATGTATTGGTGCACATCCAGTTTGGTTTTATTCTTTGTTTTGTTTGGTACCAAAGTACTATTCTCACATGCGCCTATGAGTGAGATTTGACCTTTTTTTGTTGATCATTGATCTAGTGAAGAATATCGTATGACAGTATAAGGAAACAATGAAAAGATAAGAATGATAAAGGATATGGAGAAGCCTAGAGATGGAAAGAGGATGAGAAATTCATGAATAAATTCTCAACTTTTCTAAAGAATAAAACTATGAACCCTAGTTTATAGATATGGACAATAAGAGTGTGAAGTTAACATGAGGGGTAGATGGCAGGTTCAACATAGTTACGATGCTTCTTAACCCTAAGCAGCGGAACATTATTGACATTTCAAAGACAATGATCTATGTGATTAGGTTGTCTAATGTAAGAGAATATACCTTTTACATGTTGGCATTGAAGATGTGGAAAATAAAATTGAATCCTTTTTTTAACTATGACACAACACTTATCCCACCAAAGTATTCTTAAATGCTACTAAACCTTAGATATTACAATGGTCAAAATAGAAAATAGCTAAGGCAAAGAAGAAAATTACATAATATGCCAAGTCAATTCCACAAATATATAACATTTGTTCAATAGAAAACTTGACCTTGCTCTCTACACATGATCTAATATTAAGAAAATAGAATATTCAAAATTTGCATGGTGAATAATCAACTGTCATCATTCATTTGAGATTCTAAAGCATTTAAATTTTAATATTATTTAAAATTTTATACATTCTTTTATCATATAATAAAATACATTTTTTTTTTTTTTTTCAAATTTAATTTATTCCCTTAATACAACCTCAAAGTCATGACATTAGCACACATATATTTCAATATATTTAAATGTTCTTCATAAGATGTATCTACTTACAACTATTAATTTATATAATTATATTTGGTTGTTTAGTTGTTTTGGTATACTCTAGTGAGATAAGTTGCACAAAACTTATTCATACATGTTTTAGACTTTTCTAACAATTTTTCTCAGTTTATTTTTTGGTTCTTTCCCCCTTCTATAAAATATTGGATTTCTAATTTTGGATAAAGGACATAAAATATATGACCATTTCAATGTTATCCTTTTTGTTACAATGTAGATGTTGAAAATTATTAGTTGACTTATGGACATCAATAATATTAGTTGAAATGATGATAATTGTTATTAGTTATACATGATCCATAAATTTAGGGTACAATACTTTCACATGTTTCCTTCCATATTTATTTGGTAATAACCTATGACCAATTAAGTCATGAGGAGGAAGTAAGATTCTCCAAATAACTTAATATTTAGCCGAACTTTATCAAACTATTTTTGGGTTTTGGATTAGCTTTCTTTATGAACTAATCTATCAATTAATTGTTCCTCTCTAGTAGATTAAATTTTAGATAGTATCACTTTGAAAATACATTATAAAAAATAAATGTTACTTATGAGCTTTGTCTTCTCATTCTTTTTATTTACCCTACTAATTGTTTAAAAATCATCATGGGACTATTGGGAATTATATGTTGGAAACATTGATTTCATTGATTTGCACTAGAAATTGCATTACTTATATATATTTATTTACATTATCCCTCTTATAAAGGTGTTAATGGATGAGGGTATTAGATATATGTTGCATGGACATATATAGATTTGTTATCTCAACAATGGCTCGCTTAGTACCTTAGATTCTATCATGCATGTTGGTCCTTACTACTAGTTCAAATATTTTTTGGAGTAGCACAAGGAAACTAATGCTTTATGGTATGGTGGATGACACCTCAATGATTTTGTGTATGAGAAGTACCTTTATAGGATTAGTTTATCACTATTTAGATCAAATTAAGCTAAAATACAATAATTAGGAAGTTGTTTAATGAAAATAATGACAATGAACATCGTATAGATCTGTATTTAGATATGCTAATGTAAAGCTCTCAGTAAGCCTCCATTAGTGACTGCTCTAAAATGAGAAATTAAGCTAAATGATTACACAATTAAGCCTATTTCAATCAAAACTATGCTCAATTATGCTAAAAATGCTCGTATCTCAAATTCACTATAACTTTGATGCAATTCTAAGATGTATCTGGGATCCCTTTCTCCTGATTTTTGCCTTCTATTTATAGATTTTACCAAGCATAAGGGTTAGAGTTACTTTGATCATGATTGAGTTAAGGTTTAGTCCATGGTTTCAATTATGGGGACAATTTAAATATTTTGTCCTCAGAAATTACATTCAAAACTATGAGGTTGGTGCATGCATGGCATGTCAAGAGCATCCATGTCCATAAAAAAGGATTTTTTTCTTAACTGGTTACGATATTTTACAAGATCTATTCCAAGAGGGGTTTCACCCAGTAATAGGGTACTTCTTATCTTTGATGGTCGTGGCAGCCATGTGGCACACCAAACAATAGAAGAAGCCAAGCACTTAGGAATTGACTAGCTAACACTGTCTTCTCATACCAGCCATAGGCTACAACCACTAGATGTTAGTGCTTTCTCTCCTTTCAAGAATTACTTTAAAAAATAAAGAACTACATGGATGTTGAATAACCCCCACATTGAAATTGGCAAGAAGGAATTGACAACTCTTGCAAATCGTGCATTCAAGGGAGCATTGATAGTAGGCAACAATATGAGTAGATTTTGTAGGACTGGTATTTGGCCATTTAATAGGAATGCCCTGCAAAATGATATGAGGCCAAGTGAGGCATTTGATGTTGAAGATGAAGTGCAACGAGTTGGAAGTGAGATTGATGCAGTCACATTAGAGACTGAACCAGAACACATCATAGCAAAGGCCTTCATGTGTTTTGTAGGGTTCAGTGAAGAAGCAATTAATAGGTTTAGCCAAGAGTACACTCAAATGTAGACAATGCAAAGGGTTCAAGTGAAGGTTTGAGTGATCCATCACAAACAACCCAATCAGACATCCTCATTGTGCAAGCTACAGTGAATGATACTATTGAAACCACATCAGAAGGCCTAATTCTACCTACATAGGTTGTCCAACCAGAGTGGGTTACAGTAGAAAAAAACAATGTATGAGTTAATAAAGAAATGGGCACAGAAGAGGTCGCCCTTTCCATACCATCCCCTCCCCAAACTGATCTGGTAGATGTTATCCATTACTTCACAAATGCAAGGGATAGGGATGATGAGAATGGTGGAGATTTAGAAGATGAAAATGATATGATTGATGAATAATTTGACTTGATGTCATACACCCAAGAGGATGGGAAAAGAGTCTCATTGTCAACAAGATAGTTCTTGAGACTTCCTGTGTAGCGGGTGACTTCAAGGGGAGGTTGATCAGGAGTGCTTCGACTGAGTAGAGGGATGGGTTACAAATATAACTTCTTATATTTCAAGTGTATTTTAATCAATTGAGATAAGAGTGAGCTACTACAAGAGGACCACTAGGTCCATTGAATTTGATGCAAGATTTGGGGAGATTGGGAGTACTCAAAGATATGTAACATTATCCTCATGGTGATGTACTATATATATTGTATGAGTGGGTAATGTTACCCTAATTTTCTACATGCAGAATGATGAACACAAATAGGAAAGGGTTGCATAAAGGTACATCTATTTAATACTAATTTTTAGGTGATGTAGATTAACATTTTATTGTTGCATTCATATCAATTTTTATTGTACTCTAAGTATTAATCACATTTCAAATTTTCAAATTCATAATTGATCATTACATTGTGAATTCAAACTGAATGTAATATACAAATGTTATTTCATCTTTCATGTCAATAAAGAGTACAAAAGGCAGAATAGAAAGGATGATAGAGGTATGAGTAGGGTCCCATGCATTTCCTTAAGGATTCATCTGCATCTAGGAGTTGGTTGTTTGTTTGGTCCAGGTCTTCAGATCCTCTATCTGAGTCTTCATGTTTGGTCCTAGTCTTTAGGCTTTCTTGTCCTGCATCATGGAAGAGAGAAAATTTGTTAGATTCAGTTGGATCTAACCAATGCATAAAAAAAAATGTCATCCAAAAATCAATCTTTCAAAGATGCACATCTATCTGGTATTTCAATGCAATAAAAAAATTTGCATCCACATAAACTGAAAAATAGTATTAAAGGGACATAATTATATGAAACCTTTTACTATTAATGGCCATCATTATACATGTTTTTATTATATGAATCAGATATCTGGATCAAAGGGACTTAGTTTTTATAGCTGAGAAACCTTTTTCAGAAACAACAAGACATATTAGGATTAGTGAACATACCACATTGACTGACATTGATGTATAAATGTCATCATACATGGCATTGTCATAAATAGATCTTTTGATCATAGTCACTAACCTAATATAATGTATTTAATTTGATGTTGTTTCTAAGCTAGTCAGAGAGATGCATTGCTCAAACAAACTGTGTGTCACAGTTGAAAAGAAGATGCAATGTGTTGTTCATTGTGTTGTTCACTGGAAAAGATGCTATGAAGTGTTAAATTTGCAAAGTATCAAGTTCATGGTCACATAAATATTTTTTTTTGTGGGTGTCATGAGCCCGTGCTCGAACCTCATAAACAAACTTTTTTGCTAGTTACATCTATTTTAAATCATGACAATTGATTTGCATTTGTAAATCATAAATCTACAATGAATGTACTTTGTTACAGAAAAGAGAGACATCCATGTTGTGATTCACAAGAGAAAGATGCTACAACAAGATGATCATTAATAATGCTATCAAGATTATGTGCTTGTACAGAGAATATGAAATAACAATTATATCTTTTATAATGTTGTTTTATATATGTGAGTTCAACAACAATGTGCTTAAGATAACCACTGGTGAAAGGTTCAGTGGCCAAATGATAAAGTAATGATCCGGATGACAGTGTTGTCAAAAGACATATATTCAGTTCAGAAAAGCTACATAAATGCATTCTTTAATTATTGAGCTTAATTTTTACTGAGTATATTTGTGGGTGTCACGAGCCCGTGCTCGAACCCCATGAATAAATATTCTTACAAAATATTCAAGCTAAGGTTGCATTTCATACATTTAATGAAAGTCTTTTTTATGCACTGATCATCATCATTTCTATCAAAATAGAAGACCACACAGTTGAAGAAAATCAATGTTTTTGTAACCGGTCATGGCACATTTTGGAGTCAAGCATATTGCAAAAAAAGCTACAACTAAACAATTAAATCAGAGCATGCTGGTGGTAATTACTCTTGGCTGGGTATAGTTAAACAGAGCTAAAAAGACCAATGAACATCATATATAAAGAAACCCAAGTCAATCGACTAGGTACAACCAAAAGAAGCCAAGCTACAGTTGACTGGCTAAGGACATTAATGCTCAAGCACGTTTTCAAGAATAACATTTCTACAAGGCACAAGTTGTCACAATGAACTATAGTGAACAAGACAAGTTGGAGTTGTAGTCTAAAAATGAACTGCAAGAAATTGGAGTTTTATAAGTGCAATATTTCAATAAAAGAAGCTCCAGTTAAAGCATTTGAGCCAAGGAGTAAAGGGAGCGATCAACAGGATGTCTATTTACAGTGAACATCAGTGAACAATGTCTGGTGAATACAATATGAAACCAAAAAATGAAGATGGTTGGTTAAAATGTATAGAAGCATCAAAATATTTCTCCAACTTTTCGTGATAGCAAGAAAATACATTAAAAGTGGCGTTGATTCATTATAAAGTAAGGAAAACTATCATTTTTTCTTATTTTAGAACAACAAAAGGCCCTAAAATATACACAATGAAAGGGATAATAAACTCGGCCAATATGTTCATGTTTAAGCAAAGCAAAGAGAGGAAATGTCATTGCAATAGATGAAGGGTTAATTCAACTAAGTTTTTGGCCAAAATGTACAAGTTAAAAAACAAAAGATGAGTTACTTATCTGTAGTTAAAGCTAACTTCCTTGTTTACAAGTTGCAGTTAAAGCCGAGTTCCTTTTTTACAAGTTGCAGTTGAGGCCGAGTTCTTACATCAAGATGAGATCTTGACATTCACTGCTTCATCACATTAAAGCCCGAGTGCCAGTCAAGGTCATGCCGATACAATCACATCCCAAGTGCCAGGTCAAGAGATTGTGTTTGTTGGCATAATACAGTTCTTCCAGCTATATGCCAAGTGGTCCAGCTAAGGACGAGTTTCAACAGTCACAAAGAATGAGCTCATCAATTGTTAAAGGCCGAGTTTTAATAGTCACAAAGAACGAGCTCATCAATCTTTAAAGGCCGAGTTCACAGACATAGCTTGAGTTCATTTCCAGACAAAGCCCGAGCTCAATGAAATCACAGTGGAGTATCAATCAGAGCCAGAGCTCAAAGCCAAGTTCTAGTCTATAAATATAGAGCTCAAGAACAAGCAAATATTGCCAGATCTCAAAGCCCAAATGTCAGATCAAAACCTAAGCTATTTTCCAAGTTTAGATCCAAGAAAATGCTTCAACAATCATAGACAGGGAAAGAAAATCTAGTCAAAGTTTTCTACAGGATAACCGCCATGAACAAGGGTTTACTCCTAGTTTTTTCCCCAAATGAAGATACAATTCGAGACCACCAAAAAAAATGCCAAACTTTGATATGTTTTCAAGTCCGATGGTAGAATACAATAAAATCCATTAAAAGCTGCAAGTACATTGACATCGATGCCTCGAAACACCAAGTGCCACCTCATATAGGATATGTGATTTTTTTTTTTGAAGAGTTGGTGGATTGCTTAGTTATGGGTCATGTTGACCATAGGGTTTTTGTGACTTAGGTTTTGTTTTAAAATCTAAGTTTAGGTGTTGTATGGGCTGGATTATAGTATTGAGTTAAAAGAAATTATTTTGTATTATGTTGGTATTATTTTGAAAGATTTTATCTTAAAATACCAACAATTAGGGGCACGAATTAATGGCATGATTGATGCTATTAGTTAGGGATTTGGAGCCACTTTTGGAGTGTTTTTAGGACTGATTTAGGGAGCCTGGATTTTTGAATTCAGCCTCAAGAGGGTACATAACTGAATCTCTTTTTCAGTTTTAGGGGTTTGGAATCATGGAGAAGGAGGGCTTAGTGAGAAATTGGGTTCCTTTGTCCTTTTTGACATGTTTTTGTAACCATTTTCAGCTTTTGAAGGAAAATAAAGCATGTTTCTTTATATTGCATCAATTTCTGATTTTGTCCAATCCTATTCTTCCTTTCTGCATTTCAGTGTTTATTCATTTTGTCACAAGGAGAAGTGAGTTATTTTCTAGTTCCTCCTCCATGTTACAAAATACCAAACCTTTTGCAGAATATATATGTCTGTTGTCAGATTCTCACTATTTGTGGCATGTACCCTAATAGTTGATTTTAGTCAGCCTATATGTTGAATAGTGAATGTTAAATGCAAATCTTAATAGTTGTGATTGTGGATGCCGGTTTGAAGTTCCTGATAAGTCTGGATCAAGTTTTTGGTGTATCACCTCATTTCCTTTTAGTTTTAAGTTATCTTTCTTCCCTTTCCCTATTCAAGTTTCAGTCAGGAGGTGATATTTCAAAATCTAATAGGAACCGACCTAGAATCCAAAGATTCCTTCTCAATCAAAGTCCACCTACATCTCGAAAAGGTTTCCATTGTTAGGATGAAATATCAATGAACCCTAATGACTTAGTTAGGGTGATATTTTCAAACCTCAACAGTTTTTGGCATGCCCGGTGGGACCCATTCTTCAACAAACTGGTCGAATTACATTACATTACATTACTTGCTAGTTTTAGTCTGCTATCAGCAAGATTCAAACCTTAGAGAGGTCACATTTCACATATCTAGTGGTTCCGTGGAGTAAAATCAACTGGGTTTTAAAAGATCAAGTGCTGGTATGTTAAAAATTGTTTTAATTTTTTATTTCCATTCTTTTAGATGAGTGAAAATGTCAAGTTTTCAAGGAGGATATGTCTATCCAGATGCACAATTTTCATGTTTTCCATCATTTGAAGAGAATTCTATTCAAGAGAATCATTTTCAGTCCTTTCAAGGTCAGCAATTTCAAAATGCATTCACAGAGCCTACATCTGCTCAACCTTTTCATTATCCTACAAATGATGATGATTTACAAGTTAGGGATACTGTAAGTATGGTGCAAGATATGCTTATGTAGATTAATGATATTAAGAAGCAACAAGAATCTAAATTCCAACAAGAGCTAAAGAGGTAGTAAGAGGAGCTTGCCTATCAAGCCTATGTTCATGAGAAAGAGGCATTGGCTCAGCAGGAGCAACATAATAAGAGGTATTTGATTGAGCAACTTAAGCGGCATAAAGCCAATGTTGCAAGAGAGTTGGAAGCATAGAAGAATGTTTATGAAAATGAGGTTCAAGACCAGAGAGATATGATAAATTCCATGTTTGATAGAGGAAATGAATTTCAAGAGGAAACACAAAGAGAATCAAGAGCTCAGGAGGAGTTTCATGAGAAAGAGCTTCAAGATCACAAGAAGAAAATAGGGTTCCTTGCTTCTACAACTATAAAGTATAAAGAAGCTTATCAAGTACAGCTTGAAAAGTGTCTTCAGCTGGAGCAGGAAAAGGAGAGAAATGAGTAGAAGATAGCAGCTGATAAGCTAAAAGGTGATCATTCTGATGTTTCTCATGTTGTTGAAGAAGATATTTTGGCTTGGGATGAGTTTCCCTTTCCTATTAAACAAGATGAGACAGACAAGTTATTAGCAAATGAGGATAATTATGCTGACAAGAATATGCCTCTCCTACAAAAGAGTAAGGAAGATGAAGAAGAAGACCTTTTTTAGGATGAGCTTGAAGAATTTTTCTTACATCTTGATGACAAGCCCACATTTTCCAAAACTACCCTTACCCACAAGCTACAGGAGGTAGTCATTTCCAGCCAGCATAAAGAGGAAGCTCATCAGACTAAAGTGATTTTTCAGGAGCCAGATTCTTTCAGGGAAAGCTCCAAATTCATTATCTCACATGGATGTCCTATCAGGCATTTGGAAAGAATGGATACCATCAAAGAAGGGCTTTTTGTCAGCACTTCAACATCATGTTTTATCAAAAGGTGAAGCTGAGAAAGAATTCGTACAGCTTGCTATCCTGCTTGACCAAGTAAGTGAAGTTCTTCTTTTCCTTCAAATAATGTTGCAGTTTTCTGATTTGCCTCACAATGATGGAGTTTTAAATCAATTGGACCAAGTAAGGGAGATCCTTGTCAAGCTGAAGTTGTCTCAACAATGGGTCAAGTACATTTCATATGTTCATCTCATGATGGATTTTCATAAACATGTGGATTATTGTGAATTAAAAAGGATGGGTAGCTATTTTTCACAGTCTATAAATGGTTTTGTTTAACCAAGCTTTAAGCTAGTTAGAGTAGGATAGTGTAGGTTTCATTTCAATAAGTGTAGTCCAACACTAGGTCTTTAGGTTGCATGATGTTGGAAACAATTGTCTGAAAGAAATTGCTACTCAATTATGTATTGTCTTTGACGTCACACAATGTCATAGTCCGTAGTAATCAGATCCTACCGAGCTCAGTTGGTCTGCCAGACAGGAATATTAGTGCTTACCGAGTCCACTCGGTTATCGAAGAAAAGCAGTGTCTACCGAGTTCACTCGGTTACCAAAGAAAAGTTAGTGTTTACCGAGTTCACTCGGTTATCGAAAAAAAGTTAGTGTTTACCGAGTTCACTCGGTTATCGAAAAAAAGGTTAGTGTTTACCGAGTTCAGTCGGTCATCGAAGGAAAAGTTAGTGTTTACCGAGTTCATTTGGTTATCGAAGGTAAAAGATTGTCGGTGTTTATCGAGTTCCCTCGGTCTCTGAAAGATTATAGAAAGTTATGGTCACCAAGCACTGTCGGCCCTTGAAGGATTTTTGCAAATAGAGTTTGCTTAATTCAACCGACTGTTATACTAAATAATGTCGATTTGACAAATCTAAAATCATATAAATAAAAGGTCAAATGTGAAAAGTAAACAAGAAATATAGCAGAAGATTTTACAGAAGAAAAGCAAAAAAGGTGTATGCGAATTTGTGAAGGATGTTCAGATATCCTTGAGGTGCAGCAGAGATTTATTCGATCAGAAAGGATCAGACTTATGCAGAACAGAGATCTGTAATCAGCAAGACAGTTGCATTATTATACAGGTCATTTTTCATTGTTACCTTCTTATCATTGTAACAGTGTATTCTAAATCTCTTAACCGAGTTGGTTTAACAACCATATTGTAAATCCTCTAACAAGGTGACAATTCCATTGAATTATTTTCAAGACCTCTTACCAGGCCACTCCTAGCAGGGTGTTTTAAATCCTCTAACAAGGTCACACCTAATAGTGTGTTTTGTAACCTTTTACTGGGTTGGCTTCTAACCGGGCATCACTTCAGAAAAGTGAAAATCAGTATCTAGATACATTGGTGGTTTTTCCCATATTGGGTTTCCACGTTAAATCTTGTGTCTCTTGTGTTCTTAATTGCTTTCTCAATCATATACATGTGCTGATGAATATCTAAAGATAATTTTGCTAATACTTTCTGCATCTTCAAAGTTACTGCAATCTATTTACCGAGTGCTAAAATAGATAACATTGTTAAGATATCCTAAGGGATCTGGAAAGAATTAATTGTGAAGTGTTTTATGGTTGACTGATTCACCCCCCCCCCTCTCAGTCACTTCATCCATATTCCATCAATTGGTATCAGAGCTTTTGGTGCTTGCAGGAAGGGTTTCAAAGACCTAAGCTAAAGATCAGGATGTCTTACAAGAGGGAAATTCCAAAGCTCAACAGAGATAAATTTTCAGCATGGCAAGGTCTCATGCGACTTCATCTGGCTTCCATTGGTGATTCAGGATGCAAATACATTGCTGAAGAATACACAATTCCTAATGGCGCATTAACTGTTGAAGACATTGCAGATAAAAAGACTCACAACACCATGATGATAGACATTGCATCTGCTCTCAGCTATGAAGAATTTGATGATATTAAAGACTGCACTACTGCATATGAAATGTGGATGGCACTGAAGAAAATATATGGTGGTGATGCAAATGTGAAAAGAGCCAAAGCAGAAAGTCTAAGAGGACAGTTTGACAAGATGAATATGAAGGAAGATGAAAACATTGCAAAATATGTTGAAAGAATCAAAGCAAGTTTAAGTGCAATTAGAGCTTCTGGAGGAACAATCTCAGATGAGACTGTTATAAGTAAGGTACTCAGAACATTACTCCCTATCTATGCAATAAGAGTATCAGCTATTCAAGAAAGAAGATGTGAAACAAACCACAATATAACTTTGGATGCTTTAGTTGGAAGATTGACAGCCTTTGAATTAGACAACTATGACAACTATGTTCCAAATTCCAAAAATATTGAATCAGCATTTGAGGCCAAGGTTTCACTAAAGAAGAACAAGAAAATTAAAGAAGTTCAGTCAAAAAGTGAAGAAGTATCAGAAGAAAGTTCTGATAGTGATCTTGAAATTGTAGAAGCATTACTTGCAAAGAAGTACTCTACAGGGAAAGGTAAATATAAAGGTAAAAATCCTTTAATCTATTTTTCATGTGAAGAAATTGGACATATTGCAGCTAGGTGCCCAAACAAGCAAGTCAAGGAAGAGAAGAGAAGTCACAAGTACTATGGCAAAAAGAATTTCAAATCATACAAGGATAAAGGTAAGAAATCATGTTTTATGGCTAAAGATTCTGATGATAGTGAAGAAGAAATTGTCTTTATTGCTATAAAAGATGAATCTGATGATGATGAAGATAAGATGGCACTTATTTCTCATATAAGAAAAGATGATATATGGATAATAGACAGTGGACGTTCACACCACATGACTGGTGACAAGACAAAATTTGAATATCTAGAAGACTGTGACAGTGGTAATGTAAGATTTGGAAACAATGAACCTTGTTGTATAAAAGGAAAAGGAAGAATCTCATTAACCAAAGAACTCATATGTGATAATGCTTACTGGGTTGAAGGACTAAAACATAATCTTCTAAGTGTAGCACAGCTAATCAACACTGGTTTCAAGGTTGAATTCATGAATGGTCAAGCAAGACTGCTGGATGGAAAAGGAAAACTCATTGGATCAGGCAAACAAACAAAAGGTAACTTATTTTATCTTGATCTCAGTGAATATTCATGCTTTATTGCTCAAATAGAAGAAAGTTGGCTATGGCACAAAAGGTTATGTCATGTGAATTTTGATAACATGATAAAAATAAGCAAATTCAAGAAGGTTAGAGGCATTCCTACTTTGAAGAAACCTGACACTGGTCTATGTAAGAATTGTCAGATTAGCAAAATGAGTAAAACTAGTTTCAAGAGTAAGAACTATCAGTCTAAAGAAATTTTGGAAATTGTGCATACTGATTTATGTGGACCTATTGGTATACAAAGCTATACTGGAGATAAATTCTTTATTCTTTTTGTTGATGATTATTCTAGAATGATGACTGTTATGTATTTAAGAGAAAAATCAGAAGCATTTGAAAAGTTCAAATGGTACTTAGCAAGAGTGGAAAAGGAAACAGGGAAAAGATTGAAATGCTTAAGATCAGACAGAGGTGGTGAATTCATCTCCCATGATTTTAACAACTTTTGCATTGAAAGAGGAATCAAAAGACATGTATCAGCTCCTAGAACTCCTGAGCAGAATGGAATAGCAGAAAGAAGAAACAAATCTATTATGGATTGTGCAAGGACTCTAATGATAGAAAAGAACATCGCTATAAAGTACTGGAAGGAAGCTATCAGCACTGCAGTCCATACCTTGAACCGAGTACAACTGAAGAAAGACACATTTAAAACTCCTTATGAATTATGGTATGGCTATAAACCCAATATAAGTTACATGAAAATATTTGGTAGCAAGTGTTATATCTTAAAAGAATCCAGAAGAAATAAATTTGATGTGAAAAGTGATGAAGGAATATTCCTAGGATATTCTAGCAAAAGCAAGGCATACAAATGTTTGAACTTATCTACTCACAAAGTCATAGAAAGTATACATGTAAAATTTGATGAGTTTGCAGAAAAGACTGAGGAAGAAAGCAAAAGGGAACCTGAGAACTACAGAAGATTCGTTTACATTGAACCTGAAACATTGGCAGATACAACTATCAGTAAGGAAACTATATCTACCGAGCCGAGCACAGTTACCGAGTCACAAACTGAGTCACAGGAAGAAGTTCAAACCGAGTCACAGGAAGGAATTCAGACCGAGTCTCAGCCTGAAGTTACCGAGCAAATATCTACCAAGCCCGAGCAACCTGAAGAAGAGATCCTAGAAGACAACAGCATGAATCATTCAAAAGGCAAGGAACCTATACTAGCCAAATATGTCAGAAGACATCATACACCAGATCAAATCATTGGAAACAAATCAGATGGTACTATGACAAGAAGCAAGCTAAAAGGTACATGTCTGCTTACTGACTTTGAACCTAGAAATATCAAAGATGCATTGGAAAATGAAAGTTGGATTGAAGCAATGAATGAAGAATTAGAACAAATACAAAAGAACAAAACTTGGACTCTTGTACCTAGACCTAAAGATAAGAATGTAATTGGAACAAAATGGGTATTCAGGAATAAGCTGAATGAAGATGGTCAAGTATCTAGAAACAAAGCTAGACTGGTATGTAAAGGTTATTCTCAAGAAGAAGGTATAGATTATGGAGAAACTTTCGCTCCTGTTGCAAGATTAGAAGGTGTAAGAACTCTACTTGCTTATGCAGCACACAAAGGATTTAAGGTATATCAAATGGATATAAAATCTGCATTTCTCAATGGAATTCTTGATGAAGAAGTCTACATTGAACAACCTGAAGATTTTGTTGATCCAGATAAAAGGGACATGGTCTACAGGTTACACAAAGCATTGTATGGTTTAAAACAAGCTCCTAGAGCATGGTATGAAAGACTCCATAACTATTTGATTCAGATTAATTTTAAAAGAGCTAATGATAACAGTAATCTGTATATTAAAGAAGGACCGGATGACAAAATTGTATTGGCAGAAATATTTGTGGATGATACTATATTTACAGGGAATGAGGATCAGTGCAAAGAATTTTCAAAGCAAATGAACAAAGAATTTGAAATGTCTATGTTTGGTTTAATAAAATTCTTTGTTGGTCTTCAAATTCAGCAAAGCAAGAATGGTATATACATTACTCAATCTAAATACATTAAGGAAATACTTAAGAAGTTTGGTATGGAAGATTCAAAACCAGTTGGTACACCCATGTGTACTGGACTGAAACTTACCAAAAATGATGATTCAAAAGAAGTTGATCAGACCCTATACCGATCTATGATTGGAAAATTGCAGTATGTAGTACATACAAGACCTGATATTGCCTTAGCAGTCGGTGTAGTAGCTAGATTCTCAGCAAAACCTAAGGAAAATCATATGATGGCAATCAAAAGAATCTTAAGATACTTAAGAGGAACTGAAGAATATGGTTTGTGGTATAAATTTGGAGGCAATCTAGACTTGAAAGTGTTTACTGATGCTGATTGGGCAGGAAACATTGATGACAGAAAAAGCACAAGTGGTGGAGCATTTTTTCTTGGAAAAAGACTGGTATCCTGGACTAGTAAAAAGCAAAATTGCACATCTCAATCCACAGCTGAAGCAGAATATGTTGCTGCTGCAGTAAACTGTTCAAATATTGTTTGGTTTAAACAGCTATTAGAAGGTATGAAGGTTGAAATCAAAGAACTAGTTGTTATATTTTGTGACAATACCAGTGCAATAAACATCTCTAAGAATCCAGTGATGCATTCCAAAACCAAGCACATTGCTATTAAATATCACTTTGTCAGAGAATTGGTGCAGGACAAGGAAATCAGATTAGAATATATTCATACAAAAGAACAGATTGCAGACATTTTTACCAAACCATTACCTAAGGATGCATTTGTGTATCTAAGAGGTAAGTTAGGAGTCATTCCCCTATCTGAGGCTCACTAAATACAGTTTTAGTGATGCATCAACCAGAACATGATTGAAAATCAACCTGTTGATGCAGCATATTCAAGGAATCATTGCATATGAATCAGTACTTGAGGTACATAAATTTTCACCGGTAATATGTGAATTATCTTTGGCATGTGTTGTCAAAGAGGGAGTGTTTGCTATGTCTTTTCTATTACTTCAAGAAATTCTCAATAGTCAGAAGGAAGAATTTTTCAGGATACAAGAAGTTTGCTGACAGAGGGAGATTTGAATCTAAACCGAGCTAACTCTTTCAAATTTCTTATGATATGACATATTGTGTTGCCATCAATGCCAAAGAGGGAGATTGTTGGAAATAATTGTCTGAAAGAAATTGCTACTCAATTATGTATTGTCTTTGATGTCACACAATGTCATAGTCCGTAGCAATCAGATCCTACCGAGCTCAGTCGGTCTGCCAGACAGGAATATTAGTGCTTACCGAGTCCACTCGGTTATCGAAGAAAAGCAGTGTCTACCGAGTTCACTCGGTTACCAAAGAAAAGTTAGTGTTTACCGAGTTCACTCGGTTATCGAAAAAAAGTTAGTGTTTACCAAGTTCACTCGGTTATTGAAAAAAAGGTTAGTGTTTACCGAGTTCAGTCGGTCATCGAAGGAAAAGTTAGTGTTTACTGAGTTCAGTCGGTTATCGAAGGTAAAAGATTGTCGGTGTTTACCGAGTTCCCTCGGTCTCCGAAAGATTATAAAAAGTTATGGTCACCAAGCACTGTCGGCCCTTGAAGGATTTTTGCAAATAGAGTTTTCTTAATTCAGCCGACTGTTATACTAAATAATGTCGATTTGACAAATCTAAAATCATATAAATAAAAGGTCAAATGTGAAAAGTAAACAAGAAATACAGCAGAAGATTTTACAGAAGAAAAGCAGAAAAGGTGTATGCGAATTTGTGAAGGATGTTCAGATATCCTTGAGGTGCAGCAGAGATTTATTCGATCAGAAAGGATCAGACTTATGCAGAATAGAGATCTGTAATCAGCAAGATAGTTGCATTATTATATAGGTCATTTTTCATTGTTACCTTCTTATCATTGTAACAGTGAATTCTAAATCTCTTAACCGAGTTGGTTTAACAACCATATTGTAAATCCTCTAACAAGGTGACAATTCCATTGAATTGTTTTCAAGACCTCTTACCAGGCCACTCCTAGCAGGGTGTTTTAAATCCTCTAACAAGGTCACACCTAATAGTGTGTTTTGTAACCTTTTACGGGGTTGGCTTCTAACTGGGCATCACTTCAGAGAAGTGAAAATCAGTATCTAGATACATTGGTGGTTTTTCCCATATTGGGTTTCCACGTTAAATCTTGTGTCTCTTGTGTTCTTAATTACTTTCTCAATCATATACATGTGCTGATGAATATCTAAAGATAATTTTGCTAATACTTTCTGCATCTTCAAAGTTACTGCAATCTATTTACCGAGTGCTAAAACAGATAACATTGTTAAGATATCCTAAGGGATCTGGAAAGAATTAATTGTGAAGTGTTTTATGGTTGACTGATTCACCCCCCCCCTCTCAGTCACTTCATCCATATTCCATCACATGAGTCTTAGTTTAGGAGCATTTTCATTTCAATAAAGGTTGCATTCATGAGTTCCAGTTTTCTAACTCCATTGCCCAATGAGAAGGTCTTTAGTTCATGTCTAGCAGGTAGGCATCTAGCAGAAGTCGCCAAAATTATTACCCTAATTTTCTACATGTAGAATGATGAACACAAATAGGAAAGGGTTGCATAAAGGTACATCTATTTAATACTACTTTTCAGGTGATGTAGATTAACATTTTATTATTGCATTCATATCAATTTTTATTGTACTCTAAGTATTGATCACATTTCAAATTGTCAAATTCATAATTGATCATTACATTGTGCATTCAAACTGAATGTAATATACAAATGTTCTTTCATCGTTCATGTCAATAAAGAGTAAAAAAGGCAAAATAGAAAGGATGATAGAGGTATGATTAGGGTCCCATGCATTGCCTTGAGGAGTTGTCTACATCTAGGAGCTGGTTGTTTTTCAGGTCCAGGTCTTCAGGTCCACTATCTAAGTCTTCATGTATGGTCCTAGGTCTTTAGGCTTTCTTGTATTGCATCATGGAAGAGAGAAAATTTGTTAGATCCAGTTGGATCTAAGCAATGCATAAAACAAAACTTCATACAACAATCAATCTTTCAGAGCTGCACATCTATTTGGTATTTCAATGCAATAAGAAAATCTACATCCACATAAACTGAAAAATAGTATTAAAGGGACATGGTTTTATGAAACCTTTTACTATTAATGGCCATCATTATGCATGTTTTTATTATATGAATCAGATATCTGGATCAAAGGGACTTAGTTTTTATAGCTGAGAAACCCTTTTCAAAAACAACAGGACATATTAGGATTAGTGAACATACCACATTGACTGACAGTGATGTATAAATGTCATCATACATGGCATTGTCATAAATAGATCTTCTGATCATGATCACTAACTAATGAAGGGTGCTCCCCTTAATACAAAGAACACATAATAGAAATAGAGAAACAACAACAATATGCAATAATAGAAAATTGGCTTCTTATTATCTCCACAAATGTGGAATTACAAACTTTCAAAATTACAATATGCAAAGCCACATGGGCATTCCCTTACAACATTCTGTAGGACAAAGTCTCCAATCATTACCCAGATCTACCCAGAACTACCCTAGACAACACTACGGGCCTTCTTTATATAGGCATTTTCCACTGCCTGAGAAGGTTCCAAAAATTTGGCCCTTAGGGCCGACCAAACTTAGAATTATTTTATTTTTCAATTTATTACGTCAAATTCGGCTCAAAATAACTTTTGAAACCTGAACAGTAATTTTGAAAGAAAATTATTTTCTGCCATTTTAGGTGGCCCGATCTCCAGAGACCATAAGTCATCACCAGTTGACCCGATTGACTATTATAACCCCATTTCATAAAGGCCATAAAGCACTCTACAAGCCTGAATCGCGCAAGCGCCTATCACCCAAATTTTCAACCTCATCCGAGGCCTCTAAAACCTTCAAAACTAAGTTCAAAGTTTCTGTACCCTGCTGCCAATATCAAAAATCTTCAATATCTTCAAAACTAGACTTGATCTAGCCATGAAACTTTACTGGTAGGCTGATATGACTGAGATGAACCTCCACATGTAAAATCCAAACATTTTGAGATTGTATGACCAACTTACTAAAAATAGAAAGTTTCCATAAATAGAAACTCTGCACAAAATAGCCCTTATTGAATATAAAAATAGAAATATTTTTTTGGGTGATGCAAGATTACTCTTACACCCTAGATGCTCCTACATCAGACACCTGAGGTAATTTGAGAAGTGACCCCGTCACATCTCAGGTGTGTAGAGGAAAACCAAGATGATTAACCTCCTCCTTTGTCAGCCATGATGAATCTTCAACATGTCATCCTTTCCACTTGACCAGATATTCTTCATATGTCTTGTTCCTTGTGCTTTTTCCAACATGACTATCCAGTATATGCTCAATCTCTTTGGTATCTGAACTAGTTGTTGGAATACTCCATTGTGCTGTGGTGATCTCATCTTCAACACCTCCCTCATGATACTCTGTCAGATCTGAAATGTTAAACACTGGTGAAATATTCAACTCAGTAGGCAATTCTACTTCATATGCATTTCCTGAATCATGCTTCTTCAGTATTTTACATGGCCCAAACTTCTTCATTTTCAATTTGTTATATGTACCAACTGGAAATCACTCCTTCTCCAAATGAACCATGACTTCATCTCCAACCTGAAATTCCTTATGCCTCATTTTCTCATCTGCCTTAGCCTTATACTATGCATTCATCTTGGTAATGTGCTTCCTCACCTCCTCATGGATGTTCCTCAAGTGTTCTACAAAATCCTCATCTTCAGCACTACTTATTTCTCCTTTATCTATCTTCCTCAACTTAGATGCATTTATGGGACTACTTCCATATACAATCTGGAATGGTGATTTACTAGTACTCTTGTTGATAGAATTATTGTATGCAAATTTTGCCTGTGGTAAAATCAAATCCCATCCCATCGACTTATCTCCAACCAAACATCTTAGCAAATTTTTCAAACTCCTATTCACCACCTCCATTTGTCCATCAGTCTGTGGATGATGTGATGAACTGAATTTCAAATCTATCTTCAGCTTCTTCCACAATGTTCACTAGAAATAGCCTACAAACTTGGTGTCTCAATCTGAAACTATGATCTTTGGAAAACCATGTAGTCTCACTACTTCTCTGAAAAACAATTTTTCTATATGAACAACATCATTAGTCTTCTTTTAGGGAATGAAATGTGCCATCTTCAAAAATCTATCAACCACCACAAAAATTGAATCATGTCCCCGCTGAGTCCTCGGTAATCCAAGAACAAAGTCCATACTGATATCCTCCCAAGGCTTCTTTGGTACAGGTAATGGCTGATATAACCTTGTATTCTACTTCACTCCTTTCACCATCTAACATACTCTGCAACTCTATACAAACTTCTTCACATCTTGCTGCAACTGTGGCCAATAATAATTCTCACTAACCAAAGCAAGGGTTTTATCATGACCAAAATGTCCAGCCAATCCTCCGCTATGTTTCTCCTTGATAAGATTCTCCCTCATAGAGCTTCTTGGAATGCACAACTGACTCCCTCTGAATAGCATATCATCCTGAATGATGAAATCCAGCCACTTCATTCTATTTAGAGTAACAGGTTCTTTACAAGATTTCCAAGCTTCACCAAAATCAGGATCCTCTGGATACAAATTCTTGAGTTCCTTGAACCCAACCACCTCAATTTATATCTCTGTCAGCAATAGTTGCCTTCTACTAAGCGCATCTGCAACCCTATTAGACTTTCCACTTCTGTGTTTCAAAACAAATGTATAACTTTGCAAAAACTCAACCCATTTCAAATGCCTTTGATTCAACTTTCCTTGACTTTTCAAATATTGCAAAGCTTGATGATCAGTATACAAAAAAAACTCCTTAGGAAGCAGATAGTGTTTCCACTTCTTCAATGCCTAAACTATAGCATAAAATTATTGATCATAAACAAAATATTTTCTCTTGGCATCATTTAACTTCTCATTGAAATAAGCAATAGGTTTACCTTATTGGCTCATAACAACTCCTATTGTAGTACCACTAGCATCACAATCTACTTGAAAAACCTTATTAAAATTAGGAAGTGCTAAAATAGGTTGTTCTGTAACCTTTTGTTTCAATAGTTTAAAACTCTTATCTACCCCATTAGTCCACTTGAACTCTTTTCTATCCCCTCTCATTGTTTCAGTCAAGGGTCCACAAATACTGCTAAAATTTTTGATAAACTTTCTGTAAAAGCTAGCCAAACCATCAAAAGACCTTACCTTAGTAGCACTCCTTGGAGTAGGCCATTCAAAGATAGTCTGTACCTTCTCTAAGTCCATTTTTAGACCTTCTACTGAAACTACAAATCCCAAATACACTAACTCTTTCTTCACAAAACTGCACTTCTTCAAATTAATCAACAATTTCTCATCTCTTAACTTCTCAAACACCATATGAATATGCATCATATGCTCTTCCAATGTCTTACTAAAGATCAAAATATCATCTAGGTACACAATGACAAACTTACCCAAAAAAAATTTCAGAACCTCATTCATGAGCCACATGAAAGTGCTCGGTGCATTGGTTAGCCCAAAAGGCATGACTAACCACTCACACAGTCCTTCCTTTATCTTGAAGGCAATCTTCTATTCATCTCCTTCTCTGATCTAAATCTAGTGATATCCACTCTTTAGATCTATCTTTGAAAAATACACAGCTCCACTCAAACAATCCATAATATCATCCATTCATGGCAATGGAAACCTATACTTGATTGTGATCTTGTTTATTGCTCTGGAATCTGTACACATCCTCCATTCTCCATTCTTCTTTGGTGCTAATACTGTTGGTGTAGCACATGGACTCAGGCTCTCCTGAATCAATCCCTTCTGTAACAGCTCATGTACTTGTATGTTCAGCTCTTCACTTTTTGTTGGTGTCATTCTGTGTGCTGCCTTGTTTGGCAAACTGGCTCCTGGAATCAAATCCATCTAATGACTGATCTTCCTTACCGGTGGTAATCCATCAGGTACATTATCAGATACAATATCTTGAAACTCATTCAACAAATCTGTAACCTCTACAGGTACATCCTCTACTTCCTCTTTACTAGCTTTTGGAATTAAAGAAAAACAAACATGCTCATGTCTCATACCATCTAAGAATTTTCTTTCATCAACAAAATTTATTCTTGCATTACCACATACCTTTTCTTCGGTCTCCTTCAATGGCTTTAGCTTATGTCACACTCCATCCTTTGTCAGGGAATAAGTATTCACACGACCATCATGTACAACACATCTGTCAAACTGCCATGGCCTACCCAACAACATGTGACATGCATCCATAGGTATGATATCACATAGTACCTCATCATGGTACCCACCAATCTTGGACTGACCATGACCTTGTGGTCATCTTGCACCCAGACAATTTGATATGGATGTGGGTGTTTCTATCTCTTGAGCTTCAACTTTGTCACCATCTCTTCTGACACCAAATTATCAGTGCTTCCACTATCAATAATCACATCAAAACATTTACCCTCACACTTGCATCTAGTGTGAAACAGGATCCTCCTTTGTTTAGGTTCATTTTCACCACTCAGCAGGACTCTTATGTTAATTAGTGTTTCTCCTCTTTCAGCATCTTCAGAATTTGATGATCTAGCATTTTCATCTACATGTGCAACTCTGGCCTGGCCTTCATTCCTCCTATCCGTCCTTCCTTGGTGTTGAGTAAATTAAAATGCCCTATGACCTTCTCCACAATGAAAACATGTTCCGTGGAAGCCTCCTCTTCTTGAACCTTGTCCTCTTCCTCTTCCTCTTTGATCTCTATTGTTCTAATCTTAGAAACGATTGGAATTGTTTCCTCTTTGATTTTGACTACTACTGGCCTCATCTTTCTTTTTCAGATCTTCATTTTGGCCTCCATATGACCGTCCACCAGATCATCCACCGTGACCTCTTCCATTTTGTCTGCTCTCAAACTTCTTGTTTAGCTTTTCCTCTACTTTTAGGGCAAACTGGTATGCCTCTTCAATACTGTTAATTCAAACCAAATTCAGCTCCTAAATGCTTGGCCTCAACCCATTAAGGTAATGAGCAACTTTCTCCTTATCAGCTTCCGCATGGCCTGTTCTGATGAGGATTTGATAGAACTCCTTTGTATACTCCCGAATAGATCATCTCGCTTGCTTCAAACTTTGCATTTTCTTCAGTAGGTCAAGCTCATAATCAACAGGGATGAACTGTCACTTCAATTTATCCACCATCCGATCCCATCTTGTGATTTTATCCTTTCCTCTTCTATTTCACTCCAATTGAATCTCTTGCCACCAGATCTTCGCATGACCTTTTAGTCTGGCCTTCGCAAACTTGACCCTATCAGGATCCTCAATATCTTCATACTCAAAATATTCTTCACATTCATTGATCCAGTCGATCAATTCCTCTGGGTTAAGATTCCCTGAAAATATAGGAACCTCGATTTTAAGTCTTTTCCCGATCTTGGAAATGGCCCAGAAAAGTCTTTCTTTATCCTTATTCAAAACTTTGACTTCTACTTCTTGATCATCATTTCCTTCTTTGGCTTCATCCTCACTTTCATCTCTGACATTAAGATTCATTCCTCTATGAATCTCTTCTTGCAATGCTCGCACTTGTCTCTAGAGCACTCTAACCTCAAGTGTTACAACACCAGCTCTTCTGCCATGTTCCCTTCGTGGAGGCATTTTCATGATGCGCGTTGAAACCCTAACCATGGTCCTGGTGCAAACTGCCTCATAGTTGACGATCTGTTTACACACTTAGGAACTCTTGCTCTGATACCACTTGATGAAGGTTGCTCCCCTTAACACCACAAACACATAACAGAAATAGAGAAATAACAACAATATGCAAGAACAAAAAATTGGCTTCTTATTATCTCCACAAATGTGGAATTACAAACTTTCAAAATTACAATATGAAAAGCCACATGGGCATTCCCTTACAATATTCTATAGGACAAAGCCTCAAATCATACCCAGATCTACCCAGAACTGCCCTGGACAACACTACGAGCCTTTTTTATATAGGCATTTTCCACCACCTGAGAAGGTTCTAGAAATTTAGCCCTTAGGGCTAACCAAACTTAGAATTATTTTATTTTTCAATTTATTACATCAAAGTTAGCTCAAAATAACTTTTGAAACCCGAACAAAAATTTTGAAGGAAAATTATTTTCTGCCATTTCAGGTGGCCCGACTTTCGGAGACCATAAGTCATTACCAGTTGACCCAATTAACTATTATAACCCCATTTTGGAAAGGCCACGAAGCGCTCTATAGGCCCAACTTGTGCAAGTGCTTGTCACCCAAATTTTTGACCTCATCCGGGGCCTCTAAAGCCTTCAAAACTGAGTTCAAAGTTTCTATACCCTACTGCCAATACCAAAAATCTTCAATATCTTCAAAACTAGACCTGATCTAGCTATGAAATTTTATTGGCAAGCTGATATGACTGACATGAACCTCCACATGTAAAATCAAAACATTCTGAGATCGTATGAACAACTTACTAAAAATAGCAAGTTTCCATAAATAGCAGCTTTGCACAAGATAGCCCTTATTGAATATAAAAATATAAATATTTTTTTGGGTGATGCAAGATTTCTCTTACACCCTGGATGCTCCTGCATCACTAACCTAATATAATGTATTTGATTTGATGTTGTTTCTAATCTACTCAGAGAGATGCATTTCTCAAACAAACTGTGTGTCAAAGTGAAAAAGAAGATGCAATGTGTTGTTCATTGTGGTGTTCACTGGAAAAGATGCTATGAAGTGTTGAATTTGAAAAGTATCAAGTTCATGGTCACATAAATGTTTTATTTGTGGGTGTCATGAGCCTGCCCTTGAACCTCATAATTTTTTTTTTCTGGTTACATCTATTTTAAATCATGATAATTGATTTGTATTTGTAAATCATAAATCTGCAATGAATGTACTTTGTTATAGAAAAGAGAGACAACCATGTTGTGATTCACAAGAGAAAGATGCTACAACAAGATGATCATTAATAGTGCTATCAATATTATGTGCTTGTACAGAGAATATGAAATAATAGTTATATCTTTTATAATGTTGTTTTATATATGTGAGTTCAGCAACAATGTGCTTAAGATAACCACTGGTGAAAGGTTTAGTGCCCAAATGATAAAGTAATGATCCGGATGACAGTGTTGTCAAAAGATATATATTCAGTTCAGAAAAGCTACATAAATGCATTCTTTAAGTATTGAGCTTAATTTTTACTCAGTATTTTTTTGGGTTTCACGAGCTCGTGCTCGAACCCCATGAACAAATATTCTTACAAAACATTCAAGCTAAGGTTGCATTTCATACATTTAATGAAAGTCATTTTTATGCACTGATCATCATCATTTATATCAAAATAGAAGACCGTGCAACTAAAGAAAATCAATGTTTTTGTAACCGGTCATGGCACATTTTGGAGCCAAACATATTACAAAAAAATCTACAACTAAACAGTTAAATCAGAGCATGTCGGTGGTAACTACTCTCAGCTGGGTATAGTAAAATGGAGCTAAAAAGACCAATGAACATCTTATATAAAGAAACCCAAGTCGATCGACTGGGTACAACCAAAAGAAGCCAAGCTACAATTGACTAGCTGAGGACATTAATGCTCAAGCATGTTTACAAGAATAGTATTGCTACAAGGCACAAGTTGTCACAATGAACTATAGTGAACAAGACAAGCTGGAGTTGCAGTCTAAAACTGAACTGCAAGAAACTAAAGTTTTATAAATGCAATGTTTCAATAAACAAAGCTCTAGTTAAAGAATTTGAGCCAAGGAGCAAATGAAGTTCAATAGGATGTCTATTTACAGTGAACATCAGTGAACAATGTGTGGTGAATACAATATGAAACCAAAAGTTGATGATGGCTGGTCAAAATGTATAGAAGCATCAAAAGATTTCTCCATCTTTTCGTGACAACAAGAAAATACATTAAAAGTGGCTTTGATTCATTATAAATTAAGGAAAAGTATCATTTTTTATTATTTTAAAACAACAAAAAGGCACTAAAATCTACACAATGAAAGGGAGAATAAACTTGGCCAATATGTTCATGTTTAAGCAAAGCAAAGAGAGGAAATGTCATTGCAATAGATTAAGGGTTAATTCAAGGAAGTTTTCGGCCAGAATGTACAAGTTAATAAAAAAAAAGATGAGTTACTTATCTGTAGTTAAAGCCTAGTTCCTTGATTACAAGTTGCAGTTGAGGCCAAGTTCTTACATCGATTCGAGCTCTTGACAGTCACCACTTCAGCACATTAAATCTCGAGTGCCAGTCAAGGCCATGCCAATACAATCACATCCCAAGTGCCAGGTTAAGAGCCCATGTTTGTTGGCATAATATAGTTCTTCCAGCTATATGCCAAGTGTTCCATCTAAGGCTGAGTTTCAATAGTCACAAATAACGAGCTCATCAAGCTTTAAAGGCCGAGTTCACAAACACAACTCGAGTTCATTTTTAGACAAATCTCGAGCTCAATGAAATCACAGTGGAGTATCAATCAGAGCTTGAGCTCAAAGCCAAGTTCTAGTCTATAAATATGGAGCCCGAGAATAAGCAAATACTGCCAGATCTCAAAGCCTGAGTCTCAGATCAAAACCTGAGCTATTTGCCAAGTTTAGATCCAAGCAAATGCTTCAATAATCACAGACAAAGAAATAAAATCCAGTCAAAGTTTTCTACAAGATAACCGCCATGAACTAGGGTTTACTCCTAGTTTTTTCCCAAATGAAGATACAATTCGAGACCCCCAAAAAAAAATGCCAGACTTTGATATGTTTTCAAGTTTGATGGCAGAATACAATAAAAGCCATTAAAAGCTACAAGTACATTGACAACCATGCCTCGAAACACCAAGTACCACCTGATATAGGATATGTTATGTTTTTTTTTTAAGAGTTGGTGGATTGCTTAGTTATGGGTCATGTTGACCATAGGGTTTTTGTGACTTAGGTTTTGTTTTAAAATCTAAGTTTAGGTGTTGTATGGGTTGGATTATAGTATTGAGTTAAAGAAATTATTTTGTATTATTTTGAAAGATTTTATCTTAAAATACCAACAATTAGGGGCATGAATTAGTGGCATGATGGATGCTATTAGTTAGGGAGTTGGAGCCAATTTTGGAGTGTTTTTAGGACTGATTTAGGGAGCCTGGATTTTAGAATTCATCCTCAGGAGGGTACATAACTGAATCTCTTTTTCAGTTTTAGGGGTTCAAAATCATGGAGAAGGACGGCTTAGTGAGAAATTGGGTTCG